>JAMPIV010004866.1:0-571303 GCA_024509875.1 Oreohelix idahoensis | reverse complement strand
GCTTCTCTTTCCAATTTTTTTTGTTCAGCTTCCCTGTCTAATCTTTTTTGTTCAGCTTCACTGTCTAATCTTTTTTGTTCAGCTTCACTGTCTAATCTTTTTTGTTCAGCCGCAGCTTCTCTTTCCAATTTTTTTTGTTCAGCTTCAAATCTCCTTTCCTCTACCTGCATCTGCAATTTCTTTTGTTCAGCAGCAGCCTCAGCTTCTTTTTCTAATCTTTTCTCTTCCGCCATAGCTTTTCTTTCTTCTGCAGCTAATCTTTTCTCTTCTGCAGCTAATCTTTTCTCTTCTGCAGCTAATGCTTTGTCATATTGAGCAACTGCCCATTGTTCTAATTGTTGACCAGTCTTATCAAGAGCTTTCCCTTGAGTAATGAAATAATCTAGAGTAGACATGATGCCTAACAATAATACTAATCACCTGAATCAATAATAATACCCCAAGTTCTCAATGACCTGATTAATCAGTATACTATCCCAATATCTGTGGGTCACAAGCCTTTAATAAGGTCTTGTATAATAGTAATAATAATCAGGTACTGGTCTATACCATAATCCAAGTGCAGTGCACAGGCAATTGTGTCTTATGAAATATACCCATATAAAACATATGTCAACCAACAGAATACATAAAGTACAAATAGGACTGACAATACAAGAACGTTTGCAGAAATCAAAATAAATCAAATAGGGAAATCAATGAAGATAATCACTGAATCTGCAAAGAATAACAACACAAATGACGTCACAATATATGAATATAAATTATGAATAGAACTGAAAGATAGAAAAGGTTAGACCAACAAATTACAAACAAATCAAAACAAAACTAAAGAACAAAGAAATATTACAAAAATAACAATAATTACAGACTTCACAGCTAACACAAAAGCAACAGTTGTCGCAGCAAATTTTCAATCAAGAAAATTGCACCTATAGAAAACGCCCACAACGGACCCTCTATGACGTGGGATACTCTGTTGTGAGGACGCCGCCCAACCTTAAACACAACCCGCTGACATAGAAACTAACATACTATACAAACAAATAACATGTAAACATAAATATATATAAATTATGTGTATGATAGTATGTGTTGCAAAATAGGCTCAGTCTTACAGTAATGGCAAAGTTATTTTTCATGAAAACAAACAAACTGCCACTTTATTCAATTAAACATTCTGGCCTTAAATATTAAAGTTCATATATGGCAAACAAGAAGATCCATCGATGAAACCAGGACTTCTTAGTTCACAAATACTGTCTTTCTGTTAACACTGACAAGAATTGATCCAACTGTTCTGTGAAACTCTATAATGTCTAATGTAAAAAATGTCAACAACGCTGACCTACATACTGCATTCACTTGACAGGTCACGTGACGACGCGTTGACAAAGAGCAAACCAATACTGCAAGTGTGTCGTATCAGCCACAGGAAACGGTCTGGTATCGGTAATCTGTTGACTTCTGAATTTCTGCGAGGTCAAACCCAGAAAGCTGGTCCACCAGTTGATAAAGTTGATATTTAGTTGGATATAATATATGTTGATAAAGTACACCAGAACACTCCTAGGCGGGAAGACAGGCGTCTATCATCATCAGTTGACAAGATCCCTATGGTGTTGCCTGCCCCACTGTAGTGTATGGAATGTCAACTTGACCTACGCAGTGTTGTGTAGACATGGATGGAGTGTATAATGTGCGAATGATGATAAGGGTTCGTGTTGTTGACAAATGTTCTCTTCTCACACTCATGTATGACCGGAAGTCATCGACACCAACGACTGTGTACCTTTTCTAAAGTTTAATTGGACGTACACACTCGACAGCACAGATAGTGACAAATCACAGGTTGCCATAATACATCATAGTACAGTGGACAAATGGTCTTGCAATGTTACATGGGCACTCATGTAGAATAATGGTATAATGGACTGTCAATAGCCAAGCACTCAGTATCGCCCATACATATATCATCTGACGTCACTGACTGAGCACGTCAGCTTGTAAACAATATTTCAGATGACTTCTAAACCTAATCTCGTTTAGCAACGATTCTTCAACATAATGTTCAGCACATATTTTTCCATATAATAATATTGAACCGCTAACAATGGGTTCTCATGTGTAGCAGTGATCTCTGGACTGATCAAGCGATAATACGGGCATCCCTTTTCTCTTCTTGAAAGTCCTACATGTTTTGGTTCCAAGATGGCTCCACTCGTGAACTGTCACTCACGTTTGAATACAGATAATGAATCTGTTCTAAAGTTAGTCATTCATACAACATTTCGTTGCTCTGTAGATTTGGTCATGAACAATAGACTGCATTCTACAGAATATAGTGCTGCTAGGAATCGAAGTCGTTTTTCATCGAGTCAAATATATTCTCTTAAACATTCAAATCGTAATTATCGACAATGGTGGCTTCGATCGAGAGTTCATAAAAGTATCTTTGATTACCTTGGTAGAGGGAATATGAAACTGCCATTCCTTGGCAAGATGAATAAACACTGGGGTAAAGCATACACGATAGGTCTAGACGACTATCACTTTCCCCAAAACCACTGAGATCACTTTTCAAGGCATCAAGCCGACATAGCAAAACACACACATTCCCTATCAGGACGAAGCCAAATCACCCCACTCAAGCGACACATCCGCCGAATAGCCTTTGACCTCTCTAGAGACAACAGAACATATAGTTCGACCTAGATATGTAAAGATATACAGATATAAGACAGACTTGTCCTACTCAGACAAACAATACACATAAATTCAGGCCATAGATATTCTGAAGCAAGAACAATCTATTATTACCCAAACAACGAATAAATCGCAGTAAAAATGTATTTATCCGCGGAGTTCAAGGGAAGTAACTCAATAATGACTTTCCCTTAAGCACTAAAAAATTACCTATGTATAATATTGTAAGATATCAAAGACTGCACGTAACAGATATGTTACGCCACAGTCATTTATTGGACGCTTTTGCGATACCAAGCTTTTGATTTGAATGGAGCGGTAAAACGCAGATGTTAGGAATATTACAAAAATTAAAAAGTAATTTTTTCTTAATATTAATGTTAGGAATATAAAAATTAGCTGGCCGGATGGCCTATTCTGAGCAGTGAACTAAGATGGTCTTAATTTTACAAACGGATAGATAATATTGAAGATAATGACAAAAGACAGTGTAGTTCACATCATCGACAGACTGTGTTGAATAAAAAAGTGTCGCAATTTGCACACAAAAACACGACCTTGGACGCAGGTGTTCAAATTTACTTAGTATGGAGGAGAGGGTTTTTGAGCGGTAGCTGTGTCTAAATATAACTTTTAACGACAAAATTTTGGAGGGGAGAGAAAGGTTGGTTCAAAAACCAAGCACATTTTTTTTAGAAACACAAGTAGAGACGGACAGACTAACAGATAAACATCCATACTTGACTGAAGCATGACTGAAATGACTTTAGTGTAGAAATTTTGAAATTCAAATAACCTAGGCAGTGATTGGCCACAGACAATCATATCATTAGCGCTCAGACGCGAAAGTGGGGCCATTCTTCAATAGTTGTTCAGTGATAGACACAGATTTTAAAGTGTGGTGATTCCATATGAAAGCAAGTGAAATAAATTTAGGGACGCCATACTATAGCCAGCAGCTCAGCTGAGTTTTGCTAGCAATTCTGTGTTATTTATTCATAATCTGGTAAGATTGAAATTATTTCCTTATATATTTTGAATATTGTTTCATGTTCGAGTGATTTGATACTGCCATATCGAAATCTAGCCTTACAAACAAGTCGGGATTTGCTCTAGACCCCCCGCCCTAGTCAGGGTCTAGGGACCAACAATGTACATAAACTCCAGCAAGGATTATGCAAGACAGATCAAGTGTTGAGAATAAGGATACATATTACCTATCCTCTTTTAGGGCCGAAAACTAATAAACATTTTTCAGGATCTATGGTCTGGGAGGATCTATCTGATGTAAAACCACCATGGTAAATGTGCTGTTTGGTCAGAGAGATCTGACCTGTCTGTATGATGTGGTTGTTGTGTCACTGTTGTGTCCAGACGTGGGTAGAGAATAGATTTTGACACATGGCCCATACTTTGATTGCAGAGCTGCGAGTTTCTGTCGTCAACAAAGCAGGGTCTATTCAGTTGGTGACTTTACTCGAGTGTATCTGTGCAGTATTTGTGACAGAGACCACCATTATTGCCCGCCAGCACGGAGAGGTGGGACCACCTGATTTCAGCACCAGAGCTACAACTAACAGATGAGTGAGCCTCTGGTCTGCTGGACTTTCACCAACGCCCTTTAGTTACTAAGAACCCCATAAAAATTCCCACCATTTTCTGGACACTGTGTAGTCAATATAGACAGGTGTGATGAGGCCACCCCAACAGCACAAACAGTACTATCCTCCCAAGTAGATGGCTACTAGAACATTTTAATAAAACTAACTAGTATAGTACATATATATGTACACTATTGCATTTATGATATAATATTCCATGCATTTTTTCATAATTTCTAAATCCTTTTAAGTTCTGGTCAACCTAAAAAATTGACACAGAACAAAATAAATGTAATATACTTATATCAAAAAATTTTACACACGTGAGTTAGTTCAGTGTATTTTAACATTTGTTAATATTATTAGTCTTCTTAAATATCTGTGGGTGTATTTATAAACTATCACACCACACTACATAACAGTACCCTAGACACTTTACGTAGCCACATTCATTAAAAAAAATTAAGTGTGAGGTCGTAGTGGTAGCAAGAAAGGCCTTCTGACAATTCTCAACTACATTTTATCTCAGGAGCCTTCACAGCTGGCCTCATACAATTACATTTAGTAATATCAACATCATACAATACCATCAAACACCACTACAGAATAATAGGAACTAAGATGAACGTGTCAAAGATACATAAATCCAGCAACCTGGAAGGATGAAGCTGCCGATCGCACCACGTGGCGCTGCTGTCTACGGCGCCACCTCGGATTGGGCGAAAAGCTCTCACGGCAACAGAAGAGAGGAGACACCATCGCAAGGAACAGCAAGGAAAAGAAACAGATTGCTGTCACTACAGGGGCGCATTCTCATAGTCAGTTATGACTGAAGGGGCTATTATTATTATTAATATATCCCAACTAACATAATTACCGATGTATGTTACATCGGTCGGTCTCACTCAAAATAGTAACTCGCGCCAGAAAAAAAAGTGCGCATCGCACGGTGTGCAACTTGCGCGGCGTGGGTGTTATATAAAACAAATACTTTGGTTTAATTTTTTTTTTTTTTATTCTTTCACGAAATTAGTAGCGCTCGACAAAGAAAACCACTTATTATCAGGGAACACTCTTTGAAAACAATCCACGCCCTTTCACACGAAATGTTGTCATCAAAGAACTTTTAAATTGAATCTAAAATAACTTAATTCTCGCCGTGTGTATGTTGGTCACAGCTGAGGAATGCAACCGTGTTGAAAAATTGTATTGTTTCCATTATATATACTCTCCCGAAAATAGTTACAATTAACAAAGAAAAGCGTTCAAATGACGGTGTTCATGAACAGTTTGATTACACTGTATAATGGAAAGAAACCAAAAACATTCTAAGAATATACTTCTATCTGCTCATCTGGGAACGGAAACAGCCCACTATAATTAAAAACCCGTCAAGTTTGACGGGTTATTGCTAGTTATTATTATAAAGATGAACGTGTCAAAGATTTTTAAAAAAATGTATATGTACATACTTTTAAACGAACTCTAAAAATCCAAAGTTCAGGTGGGCGTTTATAATCATAGATGGAAAGAATAAAGCTAGAAATTGATTTTTGAGCTAATTGTGCCTTCAACACTTACATGTCTTCTTTGGATTTGGCACCGAAGAAAGATCTTTCAAGAAAAATTTGAAATCTGAAAAATTCGCAAAGTCCTCCGCCTTCGATTAATTTAATTACTGTCACAAAGAGGATCTGAGAAAAACATCTCTTTTTGAGCAATGATGGCGGCATCGACAACAAGACGACAAGGAAAGGAGAACTTGTGTTTGTGCCGAGCGCTTTTTGAACAGCAAGGTGATTGGGAGAAGGGTGGGGGAAAAAAAAAGGGGGGGGGGTGAAAATACTGTACTGTATTGATCTTAACTGATGATACGAAGGTTCAAGATCGCACGTAATGTGTAAGCATCCATTAACTGCTCACGGAAAGGACTTTAAACTGAGAAGAAAATGAAAGCGGAAAGTTGAACTTCAAACACGTTTAATTAAATGAAACTTCATTGAAGTTAAAGCACTCTCTTGTCGACTAATACCGCTTTCAGTGAGCTATCTGTCACGGATAACTCTCTTCCCCAAAAACTCTTTCACTCACTTCGTCTTTCCCAACAAAGAGTATGACAATAAACTTCTCGCTCCCAACAATTACAATATCTTTGAATGGCTCCCTTCGCGCTCCCTACAAAGCATAGGACCACCATTGTACTTAGCTCTCATTCAAGAAACTGACTCAACGGCACTTCACGTGCCGTCACAGTGTTGATTTATGCAGCAAGTTGTTTTACATGATGGAAGTTGTCAACCTCGTGCACAGCCATATCGTAGTCGTGTTTTTGAGATAACCGGTTAATGGTTTAAATTGTTATATAACTTCTTTGTCTCCCCTGGGACTTTCTTAAAAGATAGCACTGGGTTTTAAAGATCAGGCAAGTTAATTTGATGACCCACAACCAGACGAAACATCATGGTCTCAGAACCCAGCCCCTGCAGATCCGAGTGGAATTGTCCCAATTACGACGGTTTGGCCATGTCTGCAGAATGGAAGAAGAACGACCATCCTGACAAATACGGGAAACCAAGAGCCAGGGATCCAGACCTCCATGGCGACCCAGAGTTCGATGGGAGGACAACATTAAACACTCTCTGAAGGACCGAGGACAAGACCTTAACTAGGCCAGGAGGAAGACAGCCGATTTGATAGAATGGCGTTCTCTCTGGCAAACCTCTACAAGCCAGGGTAGAAGAGAAAACAACTAAGTAAGTAAGCAAGTAAGCAAGTTAATTTGTTTTGAGGGAAATGCAAGTGGAATTAGGCTAATAGAGGTAATTTTTAAATATATTTTGGTGAAGAGTTATTTAGGAATCCTACACCTTATGAAACTTGAGTGTTAACACTTTTCTGAAGATTTAATTTAATGATGTTTCGATGTTTTCAGCGGCTCTTTTCCCTCAGTCTCCTACAGTCTCTTATTTCAGTGTAGTGTCTTTTTTGAGAAATCTTCTACACAGCGACCAGTTTAATTTTCCTTGACAGCCTCAAGCCTGTTTCTCTCCAACTGCGCCTTGGTCGTCTCAGTAATTCCAGTGCACGGAACTCCCTGGTTTAGGAAACCAATGATTTCCGGATAGCTTTACTATGACCTCTATTGTTTTATCGCAGTTCTTTTCACATTTATCTGACCTTTCAGAAAGGGGAGAACAAAATATATCCGTCTGTTGGTGATGTATTTTATTCCTCATCATTCATAATTTTCTTACGGAGCATGGAGCCACTTCTGGACCTAGTCCCCTGTCAGTAAGACTGCAACGAGCATTCGCTTGCTCTTACAGCGGTGGTTTTTGTGGCAATTGGTTTTACACGATGAGGCTGCCAGCCCTCCTATGTGCAATGTCATTGAAATCGCGACGTACGGCATGTCTGAAGGGACAGTAGTCCGATTCTTTCTGTGTCTTTTCTGAGACCCCCAAGGGACGGATATTATTTATTAACATATTTTATTCGTTTAGCAAATCATTGATTTGCTCTTCAAGATGAACAGCACGATGTGTCAGTAATGTCTGCAAATACTGTCGAGCTTGCTGAGCGCATGTCACACACACACGCGCGTACACACACACTTCCACGCACGCACAAACACTCACACGCACGCACTCATACACACACTTATGATGAAAAGTAACAATCATTTTAGAATTTTTACTGCGAATCTCTTTTGTGTCCACAAAAATGACACTGAAAAATAATTAATAATGTCAAAAGATGTGCCACTGTACATATTGACGTAGGGTAGGAAAGTGATAGGGACTTCATATTACCAGCTTTCAGCTTTACGAGGCGGGATAACCAGTTCCATCCCTTGCTGCCTTTGCCTACATTATTTCAAGAGTGAAGCCAAGTATCCATTTACAGCGGGGTAGAATTGGGCGGGGCGCTACCATGTTTCGAACCCGTTAACTTTGCAACGAGTAGCTAGTCCTCTAATCACTCTTCCCATCGATGCGCCTCTTATTCTATTAATAAAATAATATAGTTAGGGCGCTCCCTCTGGCAAACCTCTACATCCCAAAGTAGAAGAGGAACGACTAAGTAAGTAGTAAGTATATTATATAGCAAGACATGCCCTTGACGAGAACTGACAGAGAAAGAGAATAATGAGGAGGTCAAAACTAACGTAGAGAATAACTGCAGAAGAGATATAAAGTGCAGCTGGCAGCTCGGCAGAGCTAAAGATAGTGACGTAAAACCAGAAATCGTGACGAGCATCAATCGGAGCCCTACATTCTACTGATAACCAAAACGCTAAGTGGACGATGATCATAAAAAACACCAGACTCTCTCTCTCTCTCTCTCTCTCTCTCTCTCTCCTCCACTCCCCTCATCCATTTTTTCCCTTCTTGTTATGTTCTCGGAAGCGGTAAGAACTACTACATTTTTTCCCTACGTTGACACCAAGCCAACAATTTTTATCATAAAAGCAATTAGAATAAGTATTTTCGGCTAGCACACAAAAGATGTAAGATTGGATGGAAAAGGAAAAAAGTGTGTACAGAACTAAGGGTTTCAGCCAGGACGAAATGTCAGGCCATACAGCCACAACAACAAAATTTTTTTTAAATCATTAAAACTGCCTCCTTATGCTTGTTATAGTACACAACTTTATGTGAAAATTTATTGGTTAACAAGTTTAAAGATTGCACGCAACAATGGAAGTGGCTTATAACTAGTAGCAGTCTCTCTCTGTGTCTCTCTCTATGTCTCTGTCTCTCTCTATGGCTCTGTCTCTCTCTATGTCTCTATCTCTCTGTCTCTCTCCGTCTCTCTCTGTCTATTTATGTCTCTCTATCTTTGACTCTCTCTCTGTGCCTCTCTGTCTCTCCCTGTCTATCCGTGTCTCTCTCTGTGTCTTTCTGTCTCTCTGTCTCTCTCCGTCTATTTATGTCTCTCTATCTTTGTCTCTCTCTCTGTCTCTCTCTGTGTCTCTCTGTCTCTGTCCGCGACTGACTTGGAGATCTGGTTTCTTTATTTATCTAATCGAGGTTTTCTCAACCGGTGTTCCACATAACCCTAAGGTTCCGCAAGGAGGTAGCTAGAGGTTGCGCATGAGATCGCGATTGAAAAATAAAACATAAACGTCGTTTTTGAACTTTAATTAAAGTCATTAATGTGGAAGTCTGAGGGCGAACGATGAAGAAGAACAACAACTTTGCGATGTTAGCGCTCGCAGTGATGGGCAGTGACCGAGCAGCCCTGTATGGCAGTGGGCAATAGAACCGTATTCACTCTTGCCCATACTATATTTTATGACCATCTTGTTGAGCAGAAATTTGGGACCAGACTTTTAGGCCTACTTGTATACGGTACAAAAAAAAGAGGAGATTTAAAAAAAGGAAAAAAAATTAAGTTTCTCCTACCTATACTACTTACTTGCATTGGAGTTGATATCCTTTGTGGAGAGAGTGAAACCACACAAAAATAGTGAGTTAATAAGTTGGACAAAATAAACAGATCCAGGGGAAAAGACAATCATTCTCTACAAAAAAGAGCATTGGCTATTTATATTTTGATTATTATATTTACAACTCACTGATTACGCTAAGGTATCATAAACTCCCGACCACATGACCACTAGTGTGCCGACGGTCAAGATAATATGGGCCTAACACCATATTCCCAATATGCCTCAATGGGCGTGTAACGGGTTCCTTTACCTTTACCTTTACCATGAACTGTAGATATAATAATATTTATGCAGAGGTTCTCTGAGACTTGAAATTTATTGCAAAGGTTCCTCCGTGATAAAAAGGTTGAGAATAGCTGATCTAATCTATTGAGCGTCCGATTAGCAGAATGGTTACCTCACTTGCCTCTCGGGGTAGAGTTGCGGGGTTCAGCGCTCAAAACCTGGTCTCCTGACTGACGCTCCAGTCCGCTCACCTGTAAATGAATGCCCGACTCTGCTCTTAAATTCAGGATGTCACAGGCAGCGTGGAAGGGAGATGGTTAACCCACCTCATAAAGCTTCAACTAGTATAGTGAAGTCTTCATCACTTTACTCCCGTACGGCAGTATCTGCTTGGGACTACCTTTACTGTTTGATCCAATCTATTGTTGACTCTCCCGAGCCATGTTGTATCCCCCCCCCCCCCTTCCAGTATGTTCTAATGTTATTGTCCGTTGATAGCTAGCAAGACCACAAGGTCTTTTATATTTGGACAAACCCCCTAATATAACCGGCTGACTCTGTGTCTGAGCGTCCGATTGGCAGAGTGGTTAGAGCGTTGACCTCTCGTAGAGAAGGTGCAGGGTTCGAATCACGGTACTGAAACGCTCCAATCTACCCAGCTGTAAATGGGTACCTGACTTTGAATTAGGGAAGGAAAAGGCAGCGAGGAAGGGAACTGGTCACCCCACCTACATACCATGTGAGTATGCTATTATTTTACTTTTACAACTGAATTCGTTGAAATTGATATGTAAAATGTATGTGAGAGTGAATGAATTCAGTATAAAAGGCGAGAGAAAGAAAGGGCAGAATGTCAGACGGGCCTGTGTGTCCAATTCTCAAGCCTTTGAAAATAAAGTTCGTTCGTTCATTCTCTCTCCGTTTCACTGCATTAACTATTGGTCATCTGTATGTCTTGTCCAGGACGTGCCTCTTCAATTCTGTCCAATTAATTTCCATTGTCTTTAACTTCGTTAAATCTCTAACCTTCTTTCTCCTATGTCAGTTTTTTGCCTTGCCACTACTTGTTTATTAACCCTGTGTCTAGGTTGAACGGTGCAAGCCTCGTTAAAAGCAAGACAAAGTTTAGCATTGAAAAATGTTTTTTAATGTCCGTTATATATTTTTTACCCCATCATTTTTGCTGGTCGCGACAATGTGTTTTGATGGTATTCTTGTCACGACAATGTGTTTTGATGGTATTCTTGTCGCGACAATGTGTTTTGATGGTATTCTTGTCGCGACAATGTGTTTTGATGGTATTCTTGTCGCGACAATGTGTTTTGATGGTATTCTTGTCGCGACAATGTGTATTGATGGTATTCTTGTCGAGGCAAGTCTGGTGAACATTAAGTGCGGTTTTCTTTCTTTTCTTTGTGTGTGTGTGTGTGTGTGTGTGTGTGTGTGTGTGAGATGAATGCCGTTTTCTCGTTGTTCAAGATATCTTTATTATTTAAAAAGAAAATTGTATTTCCTGACCGCAAGGACATGCGCTTGAATATAACTGACGGACCCAGTGTCTAGGTTGAACGGAAAGCGCTTCGCCAACAGGAGACACAATTTATTTAAAATTGTTTATAGTTAATAGCAGTTCGGGGAATTATCCCGACATTAGTAATTGACTAAGTGACACGACATATAATGAACCATAAAAAAATCCCGTGAGCTTTTCTGGAAAATATGGAAACGTAATTCGCCATGAAAGTTACATTAAACATCAATTAAAAGAGCACGCCACCCGTGTGTTACCAGGGCCCAAAAGGGGAGCAAAGAATAGTAATACTGTACCCTGCCAGGCATGTCGTAAAAAGGGACTAAGGAGGGTTGGACATGGGGCTGGTTACCCCATCCCGTAAACAACTTTTTACCACAAAAACTTCACAAAAATCGGTCCCATAACCATAATCAGATGCAAGAGAAAATGAAAATTCTCGATGAGAGGTTACAACAAGTGAGCCTGAAAATACACAGGGAAAAGACAAAGATTATGAGAATTGTCGCATAGAGATTATGATCAATAAATTTTCTATATTCTCTTCTTTTTCTACCCGTGTCCTCTATTTTATTATCACTCTTTATCCTTTTCCTGTGTTTTTCGTATTCGTACGTTTGCGACTATAAACATTACTATTTTCCCATTCGGACTTTGCCGTTTTCGTTTTCTCATTTAGAAACGCAGTAGATTACCTAACGTGTCAGTCCCTTTCACGAGATAATTTTAGGTGGGATTTCAGTCTATCAGACATGATGAGCAGACAAATTGTCTAAATTTGCAGCTGTCACGAGAGTTTTTCGTCAGGCTAGCTCCCAGCGAAGTGTGAAATTGCCCTCTGCAGTGGAGACGGGTCGTCTGACATTCGCATCGGACATGAGCGCTCACTGACCGATAGTTAGACGGAGGTGTGAATCGCGCCAGACATGCTCGCTCACGGTCAGATAGTTAGACGGAGGTGTGAAGACGCACTGGTGGCAGTTACGGCATGCGTCTAAGCTGACGTAGGTGTTAAGACGGAAAGGGGAGATTATTTCGTTTTGCGAAGTAAGTTGGGACCCCTTTGTCTGGTTTAAGATATCTTAACCTGAGTTTGAAACTTGATTTCACTCATTCTCCATTTGCAGTAGACGTGGTCACTTCGTTCTAGATACTTAAACTTATAAGTGAACCTCTTAGTTTCGTTGTGATACCGTAGTTCTGTGTTGAGGTAAATATTATATTAAGTATCAAATATTTTGTGAGTGATTAAGTGTTTAATCGCCTATTTTTCACTAGTTTCTTTTGTGCGGAGTGATTAATTAATAAGTCTGTTATATTCTCTAGTCGACGAGTTATAGTGGAAAACAGAATAAATCATAATTTCTAGCTTAAATTCATGTAGCTATAATGAATTTAATTTAACTGCTAAATAATCAGACGAGAATAATTTTTCTAAACTAACTTATAAATGCTAGATGCCTCATGAGTGTTGACGGAATACGTAGGTATTAGTAATTCATGATGATTGATTTTTAAATATAACTTATTTCACGGGAAAGTTTAAACGTCAAGTCAAGCTCTACGCTTGCAGTTCAAAACGTAAGTTATATTGAGTACATAATATGTAAAAATATTTCATATGTGTTTTTTCTTTATTCAGTGAATACTGGGGTAACCCAACTTTGCCGGCGTTTAGTACAGAGACCTACCTGTGAGAAACATAAACATTTTATATCTTTAACCACGTGGGTTTTCAAGTAACACCTGTCTGACAGGGCGTGTGCCTTCAAGAGATAGACAGAATACCAAATCCGACTAATGGGTTTTTTAAAGAATAAATGCTTATACTGGGCCTTTGAGCCAGATCATATTTCTTCACAAACTCTAATGTACATGCTGCCTTGTGGCGAGAAATAATTACAGAAAAAACATTAACTTTTTCCGACATTATTTGACCAAGTGTGTGGTGAACCAAGATTTATCTGTTGAGAGAAGTTGTCCACCGGCCATCTTCCTAATTAAGGGAAACCTCGCGCTCTGACACTGTGTGCCCGCTGAAACCCTAACTCTTACCTCGTGAATAAGTGACATTAACTTAAATCTGTAAAGAAAGAAAGATCGCCTGAAGTGGACGCTCCCCGGACACGGTGAATGAAACCAATATCTGCAGAGCTGGTGTATCCGCTTCATCCACAGATAGACAGATTAAACGAAGTGTACACTAAGGCTTGCGCCAGACGGCGGACAACAGCACGATTGTAGGTAAGGTTGTGTGAATCAGGGTCCTGATGAAAGAACCGAGTGAAAGTAGACTGAAGGATGTTCTTCGTTTGATTCACTCACTTTGTAACTTTCCTTATGCAAGATTTTGTTGCTAAACTATATTTTTCGTTAGAATAGATACTGCTATCAAAGTCAGTTCCTACCTTCAAAAGGGGAAAATATTAGACCTAAATCATATGTATCTGTGACTCTTTGGGCTATCATCGTTCTCCTAACGGGACTGTGGGCTAAACATCGAGGGAAGTTCATAACTGTGGGTCTATCATTTCTTGTAGAACTTCCTTGATTTTTATGACTATTTGTATATGCTTTGATGTAATTGTATGTGTTATGATGGGATTTTAGATAATAATTAAAACTGCCATTAAACTTAATCAGCGTGTTGGTCAGCTCGTTCTAGAATATCTATATAATCATCTGTTATAGTTCTCCCACGTCTGTACGTCTAACTGTCGTCTTGTATGTGCGTGCACGTGAGTGGATAGAATATATATATGTAATATATATATGTGTTTAGACTGTCTGACTCCTCTAAATTTGTCATAGAAGATAGGTGAAAGAGAGAAGATTTCTCGATTTCAGAGACAGCCTCTATCACAGTCTACCATCCCACTCGTGGAAATCTATTTCTACTATTATCTCTCACTGTGGCTATCACCCATTTCAAATCTATTCAGAATGGACCAACCCAAGTCTTAATTCCCCTATCAAAAATCTACGACAAATGGTTGCTCGTCTCCGGGAATTGAACCCAAAGTCCTGAGCACGTACGACAAATGTGGTCTCGTCCGTAGGATTTTGTTAAACTTAGAATAGGAAGACGAGTACAATAAATATACTTGCTAATCGGTAAGATTCTTTATTCTGATATAGAGTAAGAGTGTGATGTCTTGTGAGTCGTTATATCTTTTAAAAAAAATAATTTATCCCCTAGTCGAATCGATCTGTTTATGGGCGTGCTGACCACACAATTAATAACTGGTTTTTCCACGGCATTTTGAGTAATATACATTTGAGTTACAGGTTGATTTTGTGGGAAGATATGTTAATTACTGATTTTGTAATACTAAACGCTGGTAAAGTTTGTGAGTGTATAACAGTCACAGGGTTCTGAAGAAGTAGGTGTTTGAGCTAAGCTAAGGAGCGCGATCAGACTATATGTCCTGTAATTGCCTCCCTTACCCTAACTGTCTTGAGGGGTGAACTTGTAGTGGATTTTAAAATTAAGGGAATTTTTTTTTCTCTTAAAATTTTTGCAATAATTATTTGTTTCCACTGTAGCAACTTATTTTTTCAGTGAGTAATCTTAACTACCATTTATTTGGCGTAGTCGTCTGCATTAGGTGCTTTATTGCCGATTATTAGCAGCGATAGTTAGACACTATATTTTGGAGGAGGTATCCCAGGGTGAAGTATATCATCTTTGATTTTGGTAATTTCTCGTAAGTGGTAGGAACCAGTGTATCTTTTGTCTTATTTTTTTCTCGTCTAGTCTCAGTCACTTATTTACTATGGCAAAGAGGGCGAAGCTTAGGCAGATCCTCAGGGACGAAGCGAGAGAAGAAGGTTTGGAAGGCAAGGAAGCGAAAGCTTTTGTCAGGGACGAACTTGAGAGATATGATGCGGAGCAGAAGGAAAAAGCTGCCGCAGATAGAGAGCAGAAGAAGATGGATGAGGAAATGGAAATTCGCAGGATGCAGCATGAGGAAAGAGAGAAGGAGAGACAGCATGAGGAAAGAGAGAAGGAGAGACAACATGAGTTTGCTCTTAAAGCTCTAGAAGTCCAAAGTCGTGGTGCTGCCTCTATCTCCAGCAATGGAGAGTCTTCCCCTCATTCTTCTTTGACTGATCCATCTAACACTCAATCTCTTCATCTCACCGCTATGTCTTTCGCTCTAGAATCGTTCCCTTGTCCTAATGAGAAGATTGACACGTATCTAGAAAAATTTGAGAAAATTGCAACTCTGTATGGTTTAGAGAGGTCGCGTTGGAATATGAAGCTTTCTCAGGCGTAGAAAAGCAGTGCGTATGATGTTTACGCCAAACTGGAAAGCAGCCAACAAGACAACTATGATGTGTTGAAGAAAACGTTACTGGATCGCTTCGAAATGAATGCTCGCAAATTTTTGCAACTGTTTCGCAACAGCAGGAAAGAGAGCTCTGAAACTTTTCAGCAGTTCTCGTCTCGTTTGAAGGGATACTTGACTAAGTGCCTAGAGCTCTCGCAGCTCCCCTCTACCTATGAAGGTCTTGAGGAATTTGTTATAACAGAACAAATAAGGAACACTTTGTCTGCAGATACCCGGAGATTTCTAGCTGAGCAGGGTGTAGAAAAGCTTGAAGACATCTTAGAAAAGTCTGAGCGATATCACAATGCGCTGGCTGAACTACCGGCCACAAAACGGAAACCGACAGAAGAGCATTTTCGAAAGAATAATCTAGACCAATCTTCTCATGCTTCTGATCAGAAAAACCACAGAGAAACTGGACCTCAAAACCCCCCTCCTGAAAAATCTAAGTTCTACAAAACGAAGTACCCCAGTTACCACAGTAAACAGTCTGATCAACCCGACCACCCTTCATGGCAGTGCAGCCAGAAAGGACAAGGTGGCAAAGGAAGAACTCCTGATCAGAGTAAGCAAACCGAGCCTAAACGCATCGGATGCTTACTAACAGTCTCGCAAGGCGGAATTATTGACAGTGATTCCCAACCTGTTGGGGATACACCCTCAACGCGAGGTACTGTTACATTGAACAGTTCTCAAACTTTTTGTTTATTTGACACGGGGCTTTCTTATTATTGTATTGGTGCCAGACACCTGGTTAAACCCGGTCAAGAGACAGGAGAGACCGTCGAACTTTGTGGAGTCTCTAAGAGTGATGCACCTACAGCGCTTCCCATCGCACTGGTGGAGATCCACTCTGAGTTTGTCAGAGGTGTGATCAAAGCTGCTGTTATGGATGACCCCAACTACCCAGTCATACTTAGCGGTAGATACATGTTTATTGGGAAACCGGAAGAGCCGATTGTGGCAGCAGTAACTACAAGAGGGCAAACCAAGAAGGAACGGGAGCCTGCGCCTAATTTGTTACCTATGGAACTTAAAGAAGCGCAACAAAAGGATCCTACTTTGGCACCCTGCTTTAGGAAACTGCCCATGGCTAAGGAACCCAGACAGCACGGGGACATTTTTTCTAAGGATGGCGTACTTTATCGCAGAACGGGCAAGCCTGACCAAGGCTACAACCAGCTCCTAGTACCGAAACAGTACAGAAGCCAAATCCTAGAAATGGGGCACTCTCTTCCCTTCAGCGGACATATGGGACAGAACGCCACAAACCAACGGATAACCACTCATTATTGGTGGCCAGGAGTAAATATTGAGATTATCAGGTATGTGAAATCCTGTGCCCAGTGCCAACGTGTGCCACCCAAGCAACGGGCACCCCCAGTCTCTTTGGGTGAAATGCCAATAGTGGGAACACCATTCGAACGGGTTGTGATCGACATTTTAGGACCCTTAGAAAGGACTAAAAGAAGGAACAGGTTTATCCTGACCTAGTCGACACATGCACTTTATGGGCAGAATCTATACAGCTAACATGCACGGATGCCAAGCATGTCGCAGAAGCCCTCGTGCAGATTTTCACTCGGTTGGGATTCCCTCAGCAAGTGTTTACGGATAACGGATCCCCATACCGAAACCTGTTGATGGATGAGATCGTGAAGATCTTGAGGACCCAACACATCTACACAAAGCCTTATACTCCGGCCGGAAATGTGCTCGTGGAACGTGTTAATGGAAACCTCAACATGATGTTAAGTAAACTGGCACAAGTGAAACCTGAAGATTGGGATCTTTGTATTCCTGCAGCTTTATTTGGCTACAGAGAATCTCCTCATACTTCCACAGGATTTCCGCCAGCTACGCTTTTATTCGGCAGACCTATCAAGGGGCCGCTTGAAGCCTTACTTTGGTCGCTGACAGACCAGAAGGCTGATGAAACATTTGTCTCAGCCAGTAAATACGTATCGGATTTAAAGGAAAGGTTGAAACTAGGATGGGACCTAGCAACGACTAACTTTAAGCGAGCACGCACAAAGTACGCTAACCGATACAGGAAAGTTGCGAAAAAGAGAGAACTGGAAGCAGGAGAGAAAGTTTTGGTGTTACTCCCTACCGGAAACAACCAACTGAGGATCGGATGGCAAGGGCCGTTTACCGTCCTGGACAAGATTTCTAAGGCTAACTACCAGATCTCTATTCAAGGAAAGGAAAAGGTTTTCCATTTAAATCTGTTAAAGAGATACTTGGAAAGACCGGTGCCGACCTCCGAACATCTCCTGACGATCGCCAAAATTGACGAAGATGACGATAGTGGCAGGGAAATTACACTGCACACACACGAAATCTTTCAAAAGTGTCAAAAGCGGCGACGCTCTTTCAAGCGCTCATGGGAGACATTTCAGAGAAAGGAAACTTTGGGAGTAGACTTGAGTAGGAATTGGAAAGAGATGGAGGTGGAAGATGAGAAGGAAGAAGACAGACACCCTGAAGCTACGGATATAGGAAATTTATTTCCATAACGTAGACATGGATTGCTTCCATATCTTAAATGGGGGACGTTCTGTCGCATAGAGATTATGATCAATAAATTTTCTATATTCTCTTCTTTTTCTACCCGTGTCCTATATTTTATTATCACTCTTTATCCTTTTCCTGTGTTTTTCGCATTCGTACGTTTGCGACTATAAACATTACTATTTTCCCATTCGGACTTTGCCGTTTTCGTTTTCTCATTTAGAAACGCAGTAAATTACCTAACGTGTCAGTCCCTTTCACGAGATAATTTTAGGTGGGATTTCAGTCTATCAGACATGATGAGCAGACAAACTGTCTACATTTGCAGATTTCACGAGAGTTTTTTGTAAGGCTAGCTCCCGGCGAAGTGTGAAATTGCCCTCTGCAGTGGAGACGGGTAGTCTGACATTCGCATCAGACATGAGCGCTCACTGTCCGATAGTTAGACGGAGGTGTGAATCGCGCCAGACATGCTCACTCAGAGCAGACAGAGTGTCTGGCATTTCGCCTCTGACACGCGCGTTCACGGTCAGATAGTTAGACGGAGGTGTGAAGACGCACTGGTGGCAGTTACGGCATGCGTCTAAGCTGACGTAGGTGTTAAGACGGAAAGGGGAGATTATTTCGTTTTGCGAAGTAAGTTGGGACCCCTTTGTCTGGTTTAAGATATCTTAACCTGAGTTTGAAACTTGATTTCACTCATTCTCCATTTGCAGTAGACGTGGTCACTTCGTTCTAGATACTTAAACTTATAAGTGAACCTCTTAGTTTCATTATGATACCGTAGTTCTGTGTTGAGGTAAATATTATATTAAGTATCAAATATTTTGTGAGTGATTAAGTGTTTAATCGCCTATTTTTCACTAGTTTCTTTTGTGCAGAGTGATTAATTAATAAGTCTGTTATATTCTCTAGTCGACGAGTTACAGTGGAAAACAGAATAAATTATAATTTCTAGCTTAAAATCATGTAGTTATAATGAATTTAATTTAACTGCTAAATAATCAGACGAGAATGATTTTTCTAAACTAACTTATAAATGCTAGATGCCTCATGAGTGTTGACGGAATACGTAGGTATTCCTAATTCATGATGATTGATTTTTAAATATAACTTATTTCACGGGAGAGTTTAAACGTCAAGTCAAGCTCTACGCTTGCAGTTCAAAACGTAAGTTATATTGAGTACATAATATGTAAAAATATTTCATATGTGTTTTTTCTTTATTCAGTGAATACTGGGGTAACCCAACTTTGCCGGCGTTTAGTACAGAGACCTACCTGTGAGAAACATAAACATTTTATATCTTTAACCACGTGGGTTTTCAAGTAACACCTGTCTGACAGGGCGTGTGCCTTCAAGAGATAGACAGAATACCAAATCCCACTAATGGGTTTTTGAAAGAATAAATGCTTATACTGGGCCTTTGAGCCAGATCATGTTTCTTCACAAACTCTAATGTACATGCTGCCTTGTGGCGAGAAATAATTACAGAAAAAACATTAACTTTTTCCGACATTATTTGACCAAGTGTGTGGTGAACCAAGATTTATCTGTTGAGAGAAGTTGTCCACCGGCCATCTTCCTAATTAAGGGAAACCTCGCGCTCTGACACTGTGTGCCCGCTGAAACTCTAACTCTTACCTCGTGAATAAGTGACATTAACTTAAATCTGTAAAGAAAGAAAGATCGCCTGAAGTGGACGCTCCCCGGACACGGTGAATGAAACCAATATCTGCAGAGCTGGTGTATCCGCTTCATCCACAGATAGACAGATTAAACGAAGTGTACACTAAGGCTTGCGCCAGACGGCGGACAACAGCACGATTGTAGGTAAGGTTGTGTGAATCAGGGCCCTGATGAAAGAACCGAGTGAAAGTAGACTGAAGGATGTTCTTCGTTTGATTCACTCACTTTGTAACTTTCCTTATGCAAGATTTTGTTGCTAAACTATATTTTTCGTTAGAATAGATACTGCTATCAAAGTCAGTTCCTACCTTCAAAAGGGGAAAATATTAGACCCAAATCATATGTATCTGTGACTCTTTGGGCTATCATCGTTCTCCTAACGGGACTGTGGGCTAAACATCGAGGGAAGTTCATAACTGTGGGTCTATCATTTCTTCTGGAACTTCCTTGATTTTTATGACTATTTGTATATGCTTTGATGTAATTGTATGTGTTGTGATGGGATTTTAGATAATAATTAAAACTGCCATTAAACTTAATCAGCGTGTTGGTCAGCTCGTTCTAGAATATCTATATAATCATCTTTTATAGTTCTCCCATGACTGTACGTCTAACTGTCGTCTTGTATGTGCGTGCACGTGAGTGGATAGAATATATATATGTAATATATATATGTGTTTAGACTGTCTGACTCCTCTAAATTTGTCGTAGAAGATAGGTGAAAGAGAGAAGATTTCTCGATTTCAGAGACAGCCTCTATCACAGTCTACCATCCCACTCGTGGAAATCTATTTCTACTATTATCTCTCACTGTGGCTATCACCCATTCTAATCTATTCAGAAGGGACCAACCCAAGTCTTAATTCCCCTATAAAAAATCTACGACAAGAATAAATGCAAGAAATGATAACAAGGTTGAACTTGAAGAAACACCACTAAAAGATTTGTAGAATCATACACATATCTTGGAAGTAATATAGACAAAGTTGGAGGGACAGACAGTGATATCACAATAAGAATACAAAAAGCAAGAGGAGCTTTCATTGCATTGAGAAACATATGGAGAACAAGAGAAATCAAGTCCAACACGAAAATAAGAATCTTCAACTCAAATGTGAAGTCAGTCCTATTGTATGGCTCTGAGACATGGAGAACAACAAAAACAACAACCAAAAAGGTACAAACTTTTATAAACGGGTGCTTGCGTAGAATAGAAGGACTGATATGGTTTGACAAAGTCACAAATGTGGAATTGATGACAAGAACCAGACAAGTGCCAGTGGAACAAGAGTTGAGAAGAAGACGCTGGCGATGGATAGGACACACATTGAGGAAACCTGTTGATAGCATTACAAGACAGTCCTTGTTCTGGAATCCACAGGGAAAGAGAGGCAGGGGTAGACAAAAAAAAAAATACATGGAAAAGAGAACTGAAAACAGAGGTGAAATTGATGAGGAAAACATGGAAAGAACTTGAGCGGATGGCACAGGACAGGAAGACTTGGCATGTGTTTGTTGAAGGCATATGCTCCTTGGGGAGCTAAAGGGTTTTGATTGAAAAGAGCACGCAGGCCTTTCAGTTTTACTTTTGGCAGTGCATTGACCAGTGACAATAAATCCTGATAAGCTTAACTACAAAGATCCAATAAAGTTGGAATAGAAAAGAAAGTAATGAAATGATCACAGAAGAACTAGAGCCGTCAACAGGACATACAGCAGAAAGAGCATAACATAATTATTTGCCGTAGGGTTGTGGCGGGTTACTTACTCGTGCTGTCAGCAGTGTCGAGTCTAATGACCAGGTCACGACATTGAAAACTTAAAAATTCGCAGCACGCGTCATATCTACATTAGTAAGATGTCGTTCTGACTGCCTCGGTATTTTATCTACTGAAACAATCAGACAAAGATCCAGGAGGGACAGTCAAGGACAAGAGCACATTAAAAGCTTGATGAAACTGCCGAAAAGGTTTTGTGTTGACTGTGGAACAACCGCAACGGGCGATGGAATTCACGAGAGTAAGTTGTTGTGGGCAACAAAATCATTTCTTTAATTATCGCCACTGGTTGGCAAGGTGGATAGACCAAGGCATGAATAGCGTGTTTAGATGTGACGTTGTAAAGAAGTGGCTTCAATGTACAGTGAAGACAGTAAAGGACAATAAAAAAAAATATCATTAACTGGACTATAACAAAACGAAATCATCAGCCAAGTGGGTCGGCCCCCTAGAGCGTCAAGAAGATGAAAATTGTCTGAAACACTTGCCTGACAGGAAGACTGCTTCTGATGACCAGACTTCCTCCTGTTAAAATGCTGTGTATTGATTTTCCGATTACTCTTACATTATTGAGTACAAACGTTTTATGTGGCCTTTATTGATCTTCGTGTTTGCTTATCCGTAAACCACAATTAGGTATTCTTGTTTAGTGTCCTTCAATTTTTTTGTTCCAGCGTGTTTTTCAATGCGTGTCTGGTAAAATGTGGCGAGAGAGTGGTAAAATGTGGCGAGAGAGACGATTTTTCGAACTCTGTCCAGATGGTTTTGTTTTGTTTTATGGACCTAATCTTTGAAGGACCGAGAACTAGAATGAAATCAAGCCAGGAGGAAGGCAGCCGATAGAATAGTATGGCGCTCTCTCTTACAAACCTCTACACCTCACGGTAGAAGAGGAACGACTAAGTAAGTAAGAAAGTTTAAGGACCATCTTCATGGCACACGGACAACTCATTTAATGCTTCGATCTTCTCCGTTAGAACATACTAGGAGGATCTCAGCACAGTGCACGAACTCCGTAGCACCGGTAGGATCCCAGGGCGTGTATACAGGAATAATTTATTCTATAAATATTTTTTGGTTGGTGGGTTTCCTAATTTAAAAAATTTTCCACGGCAGCAGCCGTATGGCCTAAAGTGTTCTTAGGCTTTATCGCACTGTTTCTTTTTCATCATCGTTATTACTTTATTTCTCTCCTGCTTTTGCTCTTTCATCATTTTTTAAAGTTATATTTCCTAATCACGGCTTTTACTTAAGTTTAACTTTAAGCACACCTTTAATATTTCCCAATCTTACTTTATCTTATGGAACACACCTAGCTTGAATGACAAGTTATTGTTTGGCGCGGGAATTCGTTTGATAATTTAATCCCCTGTTTCGACAAAACGAGTGTCACCACATTTGTAAAATAGCATGCTTGCCAAAACTATCGGCCAACAGAGGACTCGTGACACGCAAGGAATGTTGGTTACCAGAAGGTAGTTTACGTTGAGAGCGGCATGTTATCTACGTGGCAGGACAATGAAAGAGATTAAAGGAAGTCGCCCGCACCATCAAAGCAACACAAGGGGACTTGACTCGAATGGCAAAATGAGGAAGACTTGATGGCAAGGGGGCGGATAATGTCTATTTCGTGCGGTCAGTAAACAACCACGGTTTGTCTCGTCCTCGAACACCCCGCAATGAGGCAAAGAAGTGGTTGAGAGAACCCATCCACTTTTAGCGATTGACGTGCACTGGTGAAAATGATGAAGAAAACGTGAAAGAAGCACGTGACAGGAGAACTTGGCATGTGTTTGTTGAAGGCCTATGCTCTTTGGAGAGCTAAAGGGTATTGACCGGTTGCACTGGTGTAGTGAAATTGACAGAGATACAACGGTAAAATACCTCCAAAGATAACATGTAAGAATAAAAACATAATGCGTAGGCTGCTGATAGTACATGATCGCCCAGACCGCGGGTCATCACCCTCCATAAAAATTGACTTGCTAGACAGGAGGGGAACGGCGGATAAAAAGGAAAAAATATGACTGGAAAGATTGCGTGAGACTAGAAAGGCTAAGGAGACGCAATTGGGGGGGAAACGGAGAAAAGTCACGTTTCCCAAGTTGACATAAAGTAAGGAACTCGACAGAAGGGACCTTGGATATGTTACGCCACAGTCATTTATTGGTCGCTTTTGCGATACCAAGCCTTTGATTTGAATTCAGCGGCAGAACGCAGATGTTTGGAATATTACAAAAATTAAAAAGTAACTTTTTCGTAATATTAATGTTAGGAATATAAAAATTAGCTGGCCGGATGGCCCATTCTGAGCAGTGAACTAATATGTTCTTAATTTTACAGACGGATAGATAATATTGAAGATAATGACAAAAGACAGTGTTGTTCACATCAGCGACAGACTGTATGGAATAAAAAGTGTCGCTATTTGCACAAAAAAAACACGACCTCGAGACGCAGGTGTTCAAATCTACTTAGTAGGGAAGCGAAGGGACATTGGTGGGAGCTGTGTCTAAATATAACTTTTAACGACAAAATTTTGGAGGGGAGAGAAAGGTTGGTTCAAAAATCAAGTACGTTTTTGAAAAAAAAACAAGTAGAGACGGACAGACTAACAGATAAACATCCATACTTGACTGAAGCATGACTGAAATGACTTTAGGGTAGGAAATTTGAATTTGAAATAAACCTAGGCAGTGATTGGCCACAGACAATCATTTTATCGGCGCTCAGACGAGAAGTGGGGCCATTCCTCAATAGTTGTTCGATGATAGACACAGTATTTTAAAGTGTGGTGATTTCCAAATGAAAGAAAGTGAAATAAGTTCAGGGACGCCATACTATAGCCAGCAGCTCAGCTGAGTTTTGCTAGCATTTCTGTGTTCTTTATTCATAATCTGGTAAGATTGAAATTATTTCTTTGTATATTTTGAATATTGTTTAATGTTCGAGTGATTTGATACTGCCATATCATAATCTAGCCTTACAAACAAGTAGGGATTTGCTCTAGACCCCCCGCCCAAGTCAGGGTCTAGGGACCAACAATATACATAAACTCCAGCAAGGGTTAGGAAAGACAGATCAAGTGTTGAGAATAATGAAACATATTACCTATCCACTTTTAGGGAAGGAAACTAATAAATATTTTTCAGAATCTATAGTCTGGGAGGACCTATCTGATGTAAAACCACCATGGTAAATGTGCTGTTTGGTCAGAGAGATCTGACCTGTCTGTATGATGTGGTTGTTGTGTCCGTGTTGTGTCCAGACGTGGGTAGAGAATAGAATTTTGACACATAGCCATGTTTTTTTTATTTTACTTTTATACTTTGATTGCAGAGCTGTGAGTTTCAGTTGTCAACAAGGCGGTGTCCATTCAGTTGGTGATTTTACTCGAGTGTATCTGTGCAGTACGTTGTGACAGAGACCACTATTGTTGCCCGCCAGCACGGAGAGGTGGGACCACCAGATTTCAGCACCAGAGCTACATATGCAAGTTGAGTGAGCCTCTGGTCTGCTGGAAGTTCACCAACGCCTTTTAGTTACTAATACCCCATAAAATTCCTGTAATTTACTGGACACTGTGTAGTCAATATAGACAGGTGTGATGAGGCCACCCCAACAGCACAAGCATTAACTATCCTCCCAAGTAGATGACTACTAGAACATTTTAATATAACTAACTAGTCTAGTACTTATATATGTACACTCTTGCATTTATTATGTAACATTCCATGCATTTCTTTCATAATTTTTAAATCCTTTTTTTTTAAAAAAAAGTTCTGGTCAACATAAAACTTGATCCAGAACAAATAAATGTAATATAATTCTATCAAAAATTTTACACTCTTGAGTTAGTTCAGTGTATTATAATATTTGTTAAATATTATTAGTCTGCTTAAATATCTGTGGGTGTATCTATAACTATCACACCACATTACATATCATTACCCTAGACATTTTACATAGCTACATTCATTAAGAAAAAAAAAATTGAGTGTGAGGTCGTAGTGGTAGCAAGAAAGGCCTTCTGACAATTCACAACTACATTTTATCTCAGGAGCCTTCACAGCTGGCCTCATACATTACATTTAGTAATATCACCATCATACAATACCATCAAACCCACTACATACATTGGGGTCTTGTCCAGGGATAATTAGCCCAACAGTAATATTAGGATCTCCTGGTTGGAGAAATAAAATTAGGGGAAAAAAATTGTGAAATTCCCTTTAAAATTAAAAGTGTCCCTGCAGATAAAAGTTGGTGAATCTTCACAGCCAGTGATAATTAATTAGTTAACTGGTTAGTTAGAATTAGTTAGACTATAGTCATAAGAAGTACTTAGTGTATTTACTGGTTAGAGATTTAGCTTGTATATTATTATATTGTCTGAAAAGTATGGCGGAGCTAGCAAAATTCCGATCAGCTGCTGTGCTGACCGCAAAGGAGATGGGAATGGATGGTCAGATTTTAATTCAATATGTAACGGCTGAATGTGATAAATATATTGAAAGGGAAGATAGAAAGGTAGCTGAAGAGAAGAGGTTACAAATTGAGGCTGATAGAGAAATTAAGAGGCTGCAGATTGAGGCAGAAGAAAAACGACAGCAAAGGGAGGCAGAAGAAAAAACGACAGCAAAGGGAGGCAGAAGAAAAAACGACAGCAAAGGGAGGCAGAAGAAAAAAGGTTGACTGCCGAAAGGGAGGCAGAAGATAGAAGGTTGCAAAGGGAGCACGAATTACGACTAAGGGAGCTGGAATTACAAGGCCCGGCTCCTGAAAATGGTGCCAGCCCTTTTGCCTCAAATGCTACGCCCAGTCTGGGAGCCTCAAACTCAGCTATGGGGTTTCATTTAGACCATTTTGTTGAAAAAGACGATGACATAGAGGGGTACCTAGGACGTTTTGAGTTATTAGCTACTACATATGGGTTAGAGAGAGAGAGAGGTGGAGTTTAAAGCTATCACAGGGATTGAGAGGTACTTCTTATGAAGTATTTGCCAAAATGAACAGGGAAGACCAAGACAATTATGACATGTTAAAGCAGGCTTTGTTATTAAGGTACGAGAAGAATGGTGAATTTTATCGTAAGAAATTTAGAAATGCCAAACTGTTGTCTGGGGAGACATACCACCAATTCTCTGCTAGACTAGAAACCTATTTGGAGAAATGGACGGCTCTGGGGAAGACCCAAGATCTTAAAGAAATGATCATGATTGAGCAATTGAGAGAGTCCATGGCTCCAGACATGAGAAAATTTCTCATGGAACAAGGTGCAGAGAAGTTGGGGGAAATTTTAAATGTTGCTGAGAGGTATCAGGCAGCTCAGGCAGAGGTAAGTGGTGCTAAAAAGAAGCACATAGACAATTTTAAAGCTCCACAGCAATTTAATAAATTTGATAATAGAGAGCAGGGAAATAAAGGTAGGACAAACTTTGAGCGGCCAAGAAATGACTATCGCGACAGAAACTCACAGTTCAATGACCAAAAGTTCAATGAAAGAAAACCGTTGAACCAAGGAAAAAGATGGTGTAAATGGTGCAAGAAGGATAACCATAACACCGAATTTTGTAGAAGGAAACCTTCAAACATTGCTGCAATGAAGTCGGGGACGCGAAGATTAAAGGTTAATCCTAATGGACAACAGGAACCTTATCACCCCCCAGTTTGTGAGGATGTTATTTGTAATGGGGTCACCATAAGGTGCCTTTATGATACAGGTTTGGATTATGATTCAGTTGTGAAGTCTAGCCTAGTGGACCCAAGTCAGTATACCACAGAAACAGTGGAAATACAAGGGGCGACTAAGGACATACCACTCATGACACTTCCCATCGCAAGGATAACGGTGAAAACTCGCTATGTGGAAGGAGAAATCAGAGCAGCAGTGATAGATGAACCAATCTACCCTCAGATATTGGGGTGTAGATACGTCTTCTTGGGGAATCCCGAGAAACCTGTGATCATGGCGACAGTGCAGACCAGGTCACAGAAGAAGGAGGAAGAAGGTGAACCTATAAATGCTCATCCAGAGGAGATGAGGAAGGCGCAGGCTGAGGATAGGACCCTCAAGCCCTGTTTAAAAAAATTGCCCAAATGCCACACACCTCCGAGCAAGGGGGAATATTTCATGAAGAACAAACTCTTATACAGGAAGGCCGGAACTGGAACAAATGGTCACAACCAACTGGTTCTTCCCACTTCATATAGAGATAAAGTGATGGAACTCGGGCATGCGATTCCCTTCAGTGGTCACATGGGGATCAGCGCCACAGGACAGCGTATAGCTTGTCATTACTTCTGGCCAGGGATAACGGAGGATATAAAAAGATATGTCAAATCCTGCCCAGAATGTCAAAGGGTAGCTCCAAAGCACTGGACTGCTCCTGCAACTCTAGGGGAAATGCCCATAGTGGGAACACCTTTTGAGAGGGTTGCAGTGGATATTGTAGGACCTCTCACTCGGACCAAGAGGAGGAACAGTTACATCCTTACTCTGGTGGACACTTGTTCTATGTGGGGAGAGGCGGTAGCCCTGCCATCAATTGATTCAAAACATGTAGCAGAGGCACTACTTACAATATTTACCCGATTAGGATTCCCGCATCAAATCTTGACGGATAATGGTTCTCAGTTCAAGGGGAAACTAACGGAAGAAGTTTTTAAGCTATTTCAAGCCAGACACTTTCATTGTAGTCCGTACCATCCACAAGGGAACGGCCAGGTAGAGAGGTTCAACGGGACTCTCATTTCTATCCTGAGAAAGCTGGCACACGAAAAACCGGATCTGTGGGATCAATTCCTGCCCGCCGCATTGTTTGCGTACCGGGAGGTACCACATAGTTTAACCGGGATGGCTCCCGCAACTCTGCTATTTGGGAGGCCAATAAAAGGTCCATTAGAAGCTCTATTAAGGACCTGGACAGATGAGAAGGCGGAAGAGACTGTTACCTCATCGTATCAATACGTGAACGAACTGACCACTCGTTTGAAAGCTGGATGGAAACTGGCAAATGATAATTTGAAGCAAGCCAGGAAGAAACATGCAGCATATTTTAATAGGAAGGCAAAGGACAGGGAACTGGCAGTCGGAGAGAAGGTGCTGCTTCTACTACCCGGAAGCCAGAATAAATTACAAATTGGTTGGCAAGGTCCATATACGGTTCTAGAGAAGGTGTCTAGAACAAACTATAAAATTGACAAAAAGGGGAAGGAGAAAGTTTATCATGTAAACCTGTTAAAGAAGTATCTGGACAGACCACTCCAGGAAAGCACCCCCTTATTGACCTTGGCTATTGCAACCCAGATGCAAAAAGAACCACTCTCCTCACATGAATACCCATTACATCCTTGTGAAACCGCAGCACAGGTAAAAGTCAGTAAGCACCTGACTAAAAACCAGAGGGAGAGAGTTCAACAGGTTCTGGAGGAACATACAGATGTATTAACAGATAAACCAGGCCATACAAATTTGCTACAGTATGACATGAAACTGGTAGACTCAAACCCAATCTGTATGAGAGCCTATTCTATTCCGTTCGCGAAGGAGAAGGCATTGAAGGAAGAAATAGAGTATTTGTTGAAGGAGGGGATTATTTCGCACAGTGAATCATCTTTTAGTTCTAGTGTCGTTTTGTTGAGAAAACCGTCTGGGGAACACAGACTGTGCATAGATTACAGGAAACTGAATGCTGTCACAGAAGGACAAGTGGATCCATTACCAGACACAAAACAGTTATTTGCCAGACTGAACAAGGCAAAATACTTTTCAAAGGTGGATTTTAGTAAAGGCTATTACCAGATCCCAGTGAAGCCTGAAGTGAGACCTTATTTGGCTTTTAGCACTTCGGATGGACATTATGAATTCAATATGCTACCATTCGGACTGAAAAATGCTCCGAGTGTGTTTTCAAGGATGATGCGCAAATTGTTGGATCCCCTGAATAACCCATGTATCACGAATTTCATGGATGATATTCTCGTCGCCACAGAGACATTTGAAGAACACATTGAAGCTCTGGAGATGTTGTTTGATAGACTTCGGGAGGCGAACTTAACTGCTAGGCCAACAAAATGTTGTATTGGATGCAAAGAGTTGGAATTCTTGGGACACACTGTATATCAGGGTAATATGACCCCTGATCCTAAGAACTTGGAAAAACTGCAGAGAGCACCTAGGCCGCAAACAAAAAAGGACGTGCGATCATTTGTGTCGTTATGCGGATTTTATCAGAAATACATCAAGAATTTTAACGCTATTTGTGCTCCTCTGACTGATCTGACTCGCAAGGGACTTCCAGATAAAATTATTTTGACTGCACAATGTGAACTAGCGTTCCAAGAGTTAAAGGAAAAACTCACTAGCAAGCCTATTCTCAAACTGCCTGATTTGACACAGGACTTTGTCTTAAGAACCGATGCAAGTAATGTAGGACTAGGAGGGGCTTTGTTGCAAAGATCATCTTCACCTGATGGGGAACTGAAACCAGTCGCTTATGCAAGCCGTAAATTGAATGTCGGTGCAGATTTCCTCAGTCGGCACCCCTGTGATCAAAATTAGAGTAGTGGCAGACGTGAGGAGTAATTTTACCTATGTGTATCGCTGGTTTTGGAACTTGCCATAGGCATGTTTTCAAGTGGGGAGATGTGTAGTGAAATTGACAGAGATACAACGGTAAAATACCTCCAAAGATAACATGTAAGGATAAAAACATAATGCGTAGGCTGCTGATAGTACATGATCGCCCAGACCGCGGGTCATCACCCTCCATAAAAATTGACTTGCTAGACAGGAGGGGAACGGCGGATAAAAAGGAAAAAATATGACTGGAAAGATTGCGTGAGACTAGAAAGGCTAAGGAGACGCAATTGGGGGGGAAAACGGAGAAAAGTCACGTTTCCCAAGTTGACATAAAGTAAGGAACTCGACAGAAGGGACCTTGGATATGTTACGCCACAGTCATTTATTGGTCGCTTTTGCGATACCAAGCCTTTGATTTGAATTCAGCGGCAGAACGCAGATGTTTGGAATATTACAAAAATTAAAAAGTAACTTTTTCGTAATATTAATGTTAGGAATATAAAAATTAGCTGGCCGGATGGCCCATTCTGAGCAGTGAACTAATATGTTCTTAATTTTACAGACGGATAGATAATATTGAAGATAATGACAAAAGACAGTGTTGTTCACATCAGCGACAGACTGTATGGAATAAAAAGTGTCGCTATTTGCACAAAAAAAACACGACCTCGAGACGCAGGTGTTCAAATCTACTTAGTAGGGAAGCGAAGGGACATTGGTGGGAGCTGTGTCTAAATATAACTTTTAACGACAAAATTTTGGAGGGGAGAGAAAGGTTGGTTCAAAAATCAAGTACGTTTTTTGAAAAAAAAAACAAGTAGAGACGGACAGACTAACAGATAAACATCCATACTTGACTGAAGCATGACTGAAATGACTTTAGGGTAGGAAATTTGAATTTGAAATAAACCTAGGCAGTGATTGGCCACAGACAATCATTTTATCGGCGCTCAGACGAGAAGTGGGGCCATTCCTCAATAGTTGTTCGATGATAGACACAGTATTTTAAAGTGTGGTGATTTCCAAATGAAAGAAAGTGAAATAAGTTCAGGGACGCCATACTATAGCCAGCAGCTCAGCTGAGTTTTGCTAGCATTTCTGTGTTCTTTATTCATAATCTGGTAAGATTGAAATTATTTCTTTGTATATTTTGAATATTGTTTAATGTTCGAGTGATTTGATACTGCCATATCATAATCTAGCCTTACAAACAAGTAGGGATTTGCTCTAGACCCCCCGCCCAAGTCAGGGTCTAGGGACCAACAATATACATAAACTCCAGCAAGGGTTAGGAAAGACAGATCAAGTGTTGAGAATAATGAAACATATTACCTATCCACTTTTAGGGAAGGAAACTAATAAATATTTTTCAGAATCTATAGTCTGGGAGAACCTATCTGATGTAAAACCACCATGGTAAATGTGCTGTTTGGTCAGAGAGATCTGACCTGTCTGTATGATGTGGTTGTTGTGTCCGTGTTGTGTCCAGACGTGGGTAGAGAATAGAATTTTGACACATAGCCAATACTTTGATTGCAGAGCTGTGAGTTTCAGTTGTCAACAAGGCGGTGTCCATTCAGTTGGTGATTTTACTCGAGTGTATCTGTGCAGTACGTTGTGACAGAGACCACTATTGTTGCCCGCCAGCACGGAGAGGTGGGACCACCAGATTTCAGCACCAGAGCTACATATGCAAGTTGAGTGAGCCTCTGGTCTGCTGGAAGTTCACCAACGCCTTTTAGTTACTAATACCCCATAAAATTCCTGTAATTTACTGGACACTGTGTAGTCAATATAGACAGGTGTGATGAGGCCACCCCAACAGCACAAGCATTAACTATCCTCCCAAGTAGATGACTACTAGAACATTTTAATAAAACTAACTAGTCTAGTACTTATATATGTACACTCTTGCATTTATTATGTAACATTCCATGCATTTCTTTCATAATTTTTTAAATCCTTTTTTTTTTAAAAAAAAGTTCTGGTCAACATAAAACTTGATCCAGAACAAATAAATGTAATATAATTCTATCAAAAATTTTACACTCTTGAGTTAGTTCAGTGTATTATAATATTTGTTAAATATTATTAGTCTGCTTAAATATCTGTGGGTGTATCTATAACTATCACACCACATTACATATCATTACCCTAGACATTTTACATAGCTACATTCATTAAGAAAAAAAAAATTGAGTGTGAGGTCGTAGTGGTAGCAAGAAAGGCCTTCTGACAATTCACAACTACATTTTATCTCAGGAGCCTTCACAGCTGGCCTCATACATTACATTTAGTAATATCACCATCATACAATACCATCAAACCCACTACAACTGGTATGTCTAATGATTTTTTACTTGTGTACACAAAAACACATAACTGAAGCAGTATCTACAGTACAACAACAACAAAAAACAGATGCACAAGTACCTTACGGTAATAAATAATAAAGAATCAAATACTAGGGTGGATCACTGTCGTAAATGTTAGGTAGGTTAGAAGATATTTATGGTCCCGTCTGAGCAGAGGTGATAGTGGTACATGTGTGAGAATTACGGTGTAAGAAATAGATTTCACGAGTGAATAGTTTAAGGAAATTATCTGTCTCTGGAATGAGTAGTTTCTCTAGTCCAGCCTATCTATACGACTAAATTTTAGTATAAGACAATCTAGTACCTCCTTATATCTAGAACTATAAGTTAAACTAAACACAAACACACAATTATGTGACAACAAGACACACAAACGTGAAAAAAACTATAGTTAATGGGTATGGGTCTGACCAACACACAAAGTTCAAGTTCTTTTTGTTGTTTATTATCATTAAACTTTACAACATCAAACATATAGAGTAATCAATAAAATCATGTTTACAGACATATGAAAATAACCGAATAAGTGTCCTCCCTCTGGTTGAGAAAAGATCCCAAAAGAAGTTAATAACCCAAAGGTCAAAGATTAGCACTAGGTTACAGCATAGACTGTGAAGAACAAGTTCCCACTAAATTACTACTCAGTAAAGTACACAAGTCTCATCATCATCATCAGTTGCCATCTCCACAACGAAGGTTGGCTGTAATGGATCTCCAACGTCTTCTGTCTCTTGTCTTGGTGGTGCACTCTGATAGACTCTTTCCTGTCCATCTTTTGATGTTATCTTCCCACTTATAGCGCTGTCTTCCCCTTGCATGTTTGCCTTCAACTTTCCCTTCTGTTATGGTCTTCTGCAAGGTGTTATGCCTTTTTATGTGGCCAAAGTATTTTAGCTGCTGAAATTTGACCTCCCTCATTAGTTCTCTTTTCATACCTAGATTTTCTAGGACCTCCTTATTTGTTTTCATCTCTTTCCATGAGATACGCCCCTTTCTTCTATATATCCACATTTCAAGAGCCTCAATTCTTTCTTCCAAATGCTTATTCATCGTCCTTGTTTCTGCACCATACAGAAATGCAGAATATATATAACACTTTATGATTCTAAGTTTTAATTTGTGAGATAACTGTTTGGATGTCAGTATATGTTTCATGTTGTTGAATGTAGCTTTGGCCATTCCTATTCTCTTCTTGATTTCTGTTTCACATCTGCCATCTTCTGTTATTATATGACCAAGATATACGTAGCTCTTGACTTGTTCCAGGATTTTCCCATTTACGCTTATCTTTAATGTGGGTTTATCGTCTGTTTTGCTAATTATCATAGTTTTTGTTTTCTCAATATTAATGTCGAGTCAATATTCATGACTTATACTGTTCACTTGTTTCACTAGTTCTTGTAACTCCTGTTCGCTTTCAGCTAACAACACGGTATCATCTGCATATCTAAGGTTGTTTATTGACCTTCCACTGATGTTCAGTCCTGGTATTTCCTGTGTCTGTTTGAAAATTTTTTCGGTGTATAAATTAAATAGGCAGGGGGACAGCACACAACCTTGTCTGACACCTCTTTTTATGTCTATGTATGGTGAATAATTCCTTCCCGATCTTACTGTGGCAGTTTGCTCCCAATAAAGGTTACTGAGTATTCTTATATCCTTTCCATCAATACCTATGTCTTCGAGGCATTCAATTATTTTCTCATGATGGACTCTGTCAAAAGCCTTCTTATAGTCAATGAAGCACATATACATACTTTTTTGGACCTCTGTATATTTTTCTGCTAATATTCTTAGGCAAAATATTGCCTCTTTTGTTCCACTGTTCCGTCTAAAACCAAACTGTTCTTCTTGGATTTCGCTGTCTACTTTACTTTTTATTCTTTCCTGTATGATTTTGAGCAGTATCTTAATTGCATGACTCATCAGGCTGATTGTTCTGAAGTCTGAACATTCTGTTGCATTTGGTTTTTTGGGCAATGTTATGAAAAACTGATGTCTTCATGTCGTGTGGTATATATCCTGTATTGTATATATCGTTGCATATTTCTGTGATTGTATCTATACCAAAGCTCTCCAGAGCTTCTATCATTTCAATTGTTATGTTATCCATGCCTGCTGATTTTCCTTTTTGTATCATATGAGTGGCATTCTCTACTTCTGATCTGAGAATGTTTGGGCCTTCATTAGAATCTGGTGATGGTTTTTTACCTCTGTTGTCCTCGAATAGTTCTTTTACGTATTCTGCCCATGTGTTTGATATGTCTTTCTCATCAAGTAATATTACACCATTTTTGTTCTTGATACAGCTTCCTCATTGTGCAAACCGCGACCGATTTGATAATTTCTTTATTTCTTCATGCATATCTCTTGTCATGTGCTTTGCTTCCAAGTCTTCTATTTCCTTGCATTTTGTTTCTATCCACCGTTCTTTTGCTTCTCTACACATAGTACGTATGTCATTGTCTATTGTTTTATATTCTGGAGTGTTTTTTGCTTTCTTTCTTTCTGCCATTTTATTCAAGATGTCATCTATCATCCAAATTTGATTTTTCTTAGACTCCTTTTTAGGTAAATTTGCATTTGCTGATTGTATGCTTGTTTTTAAGCATTCCCATTTTGCGGTTGCTTTTTCTTCTGGGTTTTCTCTTCTATACTGCTCCATGCTTTCTGTCAGTAACTGTTGATATTTTATTTTGACATCGATTAAATATTTCTGTTTTATATCTGGTTGTTTCAGCGCTGATATTTCTATCTGGGGTTCCTCCTGTCTTCTGTTTCCTGCTCTTTTCAGCTTTATATTTACTTTGATGACGACTGGATTGTGATCTCAATTTATGTCTGCGCCAGGATGTGTCTTTGCACTTGTGACACTGTTCTTAAATCTATGTTTTATCATGATATAGTCGATTTGATTTCGTGTTACATCTCCAGGACTTTTCCATGTGTATAATTTCCTTGGGTGGTGTTCAAAAAAGGTGTTACATATGACCAGCTGGTTTTCTTCACAGAACTGGACAAGTCTGTCTCCTCTATCATTTCTTGTCCCTAATCCATACTGTCCTACTATTTTCTTGTATTTTCCTTTTCCTACTTTTGCATTCATATCACCCATTACTATCAACACATCTGTAGATTTGACTGGGTTAAGTGTGTGTTGTAGCTCTTCATAGTATTCTTCTACTTCTTCCTCGCTGTGATCTTTAGTTGGTGCATAAGTTTGTAAGATTGATATGTCGAATGGCTTTGCTCTCATCTTAAGTAACATCATTCTGTCATTGTGTGTCCAGTATCCACATACGTATTTTTCTAACTCCTTCTTTATCAACATTCCTACCCCTCTTTCATGTTTTTCTCCTCCTGAGTGTATAAGCGTGTACTGGTCTCTTGTTATGTAGCCTGTATCCAAAAGTCTTGCCTCTGCAACTCCCAGTATATCGAGTTTCATGTCTGTTGCCTCTAATATAAGATTGTCAAGCTTTCCTTCTCGGCTTAGAGTTCTAACATTCCATGTTCCTATTTTTAGCCTTCTCCTACTAGTTTTTAGGTGGTCTTTCTTAGAATGCTCCCTTTCAACAGAATTTAAGGAACACTCGTCATTATGTACTTCCTTACTCATTAGAGGAGTTGCCTCTTCCCTGTTAATTTGTACAGTAGATTCTTCCCCAGGGGACAGAGAGTTCTCTACATATCGGTTCTTATCTTGTTGTTGTGATCCCATTACGTTCTGTAGGAAGTACGTGGTAAGGCCCCAATCTCTTCCACGGTGGCTAGCCATTGTCTTTTTCTATGTCCGACATGCCTCTAGTGCGCCACACACTTTGCTGTTTCGCTTTGCGAGCCGTTGATCTTCTCAGATTCCTTCGCCTCACTCACCGTCTCAGTCTTTGTGTACTAGGGATGGACATTCCCTTGAGTAAGATTGCTCCTACTCCACCCATGTAGTTTAGCCAGTCAGCCAAGACTGTTGCCCGGGATGTGGCCACCGCCGTACACAAGCGGTATTCGAGGAGCCATACATGAGCTAGATAAAGAGAGGAGAACCAAATAGGATCCTGACTATCCTAAAAAGGACATGGCTGTCTCTCACCGTGAGGTACTATCCCTCTCTCTTTATCCTACATCCCATCCCAAGTCTAGCGAAATAAAAAAAAGAAGTTAGTACAATGCTTGTAACAAATGAAAATATTCTCTCTCTCTCTCTCTCTCTCTCTCTCTCTCTGTCTCTCTCTCTCTCTCTCTCTCTCTCTCTCTCTGTCTGTCTGTCATACGTGGCCACAAACAATCTCGCTTACCCAATCGTGGTGTTTATATCCCTTGGAAAAAAATACAATAGTTCCTGAACCTATACTGTCAGGTGGGTTGCCAAATTAGCCCCAGTCCAGCCTATATATCGAATAATAATTACAAGGTGGACGCCAAATTTGGTGGTTTTAATTTTCCTTGGATGAAACAAAGGTCACCACGAATAATTACTGAAGCAAGACGTGCTCTGGACGTTCACAGTTGCAAAAAGAGAAAAATAATTCCATTATTGCGAAACATCTGGTTGCTAAGAAAAATGTTACAATATGTAAAAAGAAAATGATGATGGTAAATCCTATTGGCTGGCTCTATGGTGAGTGCCGATTTTGAAACAGCGTAACTTTCTGGATCACTCCGTTGATACGGCTGTCAAACGTCAGGAATATATGTTCTTTCGTATGCCCAGTGGGCTGGACAAATTGAATAAATAATTCTGGGTAAGGTACAGTCCAGTTGAGATTTAATATTAATGTTTATTGGTCTTTTTGGCCCAATCGGTTCACGAAGGAACTTGGGACTTCTAAGCCAAGAAGAAGACACCATTAATCCTTCTCTGAATGAAGAAAGAGGACCGAACTAGCCCAAAAAGTTGAAGACCCAAATTAAGACCGCTGGCCGCTGGTTTTTGATCAGGTACTATTTAGGAAGAAAATAACATTTATGAAAAAATGAAATGCTACTATCCTATCCACACGTACGTTTTCTGCTATGGCATGTCGGGAAAAAATGGTATGCGCTCTCCCCGTTATTGCCCGCAAGAAAATGAACAGCGCACAAAGTCAATTATTATTTAATTTATCCATACGCGCACTTTAACAAAAAACTGCCTGTCACTACAAGCTATTTGATTTGCCGGCGTCTGTTGTTTAGTCACATGATATTAACACTAGTCACTTATATAATTTCACACAATGAAATATAATGCGAATTCTATTCTGTCACTCTTCCGTCACGCGTAATAATTCCAGTCAGCTAAACCGTATCTTCTTGTGTAAGAAAGTGGGGTGATGGAATTTACATTAAATGAACAGCTGGCAAGAAAATATCTACGCGTTATGTTATTTCTCTAGTTTTAACGCTAGGGAATCACAGTGAATTAAAATTGTAAACTTAACACATTTTAACACTTAAGCACAATTTTTATTACCACAAATCAGACAAATGAAATCCACACGAGACTATTTAACACATTTAGCGAAGAATGGTTCTAGTCTGGCGTGTTTTAGATTATCCAAAATTTCCTGAGCGACTCTGATAACTGATCTGGCGAGAACGCAGTATATATATCCAGATCATGGTGTTATTATCACTAGAGGATGTTTTAATTCACACATTCTGCATAGCAGAGAAATCAGGAAAATGCGTTTCCCGGATCAAAGGTTTTATCGTTCGCTCTACTCAGCGATGCTGACCGACATCAGAAGACTTAGCCGTGCAACGGGCCTCTTTTAGATTTCGTCCCCTTTCGCAGATCAAACATTTACCTCCCCCTGAACGTACGAACATCAAAGGTGGTCGGGAAAATATTATCGCCCCTGTATCTCTTCACACAGTCCGTTATTTCCACGTGCATCTGTCTAATGACTGATTATTGGCAGATTGGCTCCCTCTACAAGCTGCGCTCTTATTACATTCAGACTGTCAAGCTAAAGTCTGTGTCAATATGTCTCACGTGTTCACTAGCAAAACAAAAAAGAAACAGTAGGCCTAATCCTGAATGAATAAAACCGCTACATGAGCTGAGCCTTTCATAGCTGAGAATTTGATCCTGTCCAACTTTTTATTTACAAACGAGAGTAGTCCGAGAGTCTTTCACAATACAATCGATCTGCTGTGTTCTACCGCCCATTCGTGATCAATGCTCTTCAATGGCTGATTTAATCTTGCCTTGAGCATAAAAAAAAGTTTTCGTTCTTTCATTTCCAGCTAAGTGTTTTCTCGCCATATCGAGTAATTGGTCGGTTTATTATCCACTAGCTGAAGTGTAAATAACACTCCCCCTCTCCCATCTCCAAAATGATTTTTGCTTTTTACAGTCGAAAAAAGCCTAATGGGCTTAGAATAAAAGTAATCAAGCATTGTAATTATGGAAATGAATGTTACCATATTTAGCACTATGGCTTATTTTTACAATATGTATCCCTTTATAATTTTAGCCTCGTTCGACATCGACAGAAATGGAGCTGTGAGCAGCCTATACTAGTGGCATGCATCAAATTTTGCATTGTTAGTATATATTATTAATAATAATGAATCCCAATGCAATGCTGTCACTGGGGCAACGGCTGCCAGAGCGGTAAATGTTTATGCTTTAAATGACACTTCATTTTTAATACAAAGGAAACGTGTACAGCTATAAAGATATAAATAACTTGTATTATGCTTTTAGATTATCTCTAAAAATGAGTATTTTTGTATTCATTATACTTTAAAGTGACAAATAGAAAAAGCTTTTGTAAAATGTCATATATTTACATATATTTAATTAAGTATATTGCTTTTTGATTGTTTCCCTTGAACAGCGAAGGGAGAAAATTACATTTCTTGCAAATAAGCGGTCAAATTTAAAATACTTTTTAAAAACGTTTTTTATTGTTAAAGCACCTTCGGTCAGAAAAAAAAAAATACCAGAAATACTGTAGTCATCTAAATGTGTTGCAGACTCTGAAAGCTTAAGATGTTGACCTTAATTCTTCCCCCGTCAATGTTTAAACAGGTATACGCGCTCGTTCTGATATAAAAGCAATTATGTATAAATGTACCTTTTATTAAAAAGTACATGCACTTATAAAAGTTACCTGAAGGGGTGGAGCTACAGCGCATTTTAAGCCAAATAGCAACAAAAAAAAAAAAAAAAAAAAAAAAACAAAAAAAAAAAAAGAAAATTACGATTAGTCTATATTCGGGTAATTTATATTCTCATGAATCTAAATATGTCAGAATAATTTGTCGCCAGAGCACGTTCTTAGTAGGTGTATTTTGATTTCATTATATGTATTTGCTCACGGAATTCTGCTTTTCCTATAAAGAAAATAATGTTTTTCTCAGGTCCTCGTTCTTTGTTACTAATGTTCTAATACCTCGCTAATGTTTAGGCAGTCAACATGAGAATTGGTACAAATACTTCCTATTGGATAGAACACCTTTTATCAAATCAGATTTTTGATATTTTATCAAAATGTTCATTTATTGCAAATAATGTTGGACAATTTTGAAAAATATAGTTACTAACTTTAGATACAAACTTTAAAGTTTTATATCTCATGATTTACTTAAAGTATCTAAAATCTAATCTGACAAAGATTAGATATTTTATCAAAATATTCATTTATTGCAAATAATGTTGGAAATTTTTGAAAAATATAGTTACTAATTTTAGATACAAACTCTAAACTTTTATATCTCATGTAAAGTATCTAAAATCTAATCTGACAAAAATTTTAAAATGCAATGATGAGCTTCCATTTCAACTTTGGGGCTCATAACTTAGCTAATAAAAATATCTTGAGGATTTGAAATATAGGAACACAATCCAAAATGGCCACCGTTACCATGGCAACCACTAGCATTACACCATCAGATGCGTTGGTAAACATAACTGTTATTGTCGTCAAGTCAGCCCTGTGTATTTGTATCATAATCCTGCACTTACTTATGAAAATATCATTTTTGTCTAGCTCCGCCCCTTAATAATAAATCTCAGTGTGCTGCTGCGTCATCAATCTTATTCTGACCCCCTGACCTTTTATAGGATGTGTCCTTTCAACTGATCGCTGACTACATTCCAGTTTCTTTGTTGAACTTCTTTAATAACATCACACAGCCTTGAATGGACCCTATTATTTGTCTGTGCCAGAAGAGTAATCTGAACAAGTCTAGACAGATTAGATATTTTGACTGGTCAGTTATTTTTTTCTTTCTTCTCTCTTTCGTTTCCGTTTGTTCGTCTGGCCATATTTGTCAGTTTTAACCTTATTTAAGGTTATTTTTCCTTCCTCGCTGTCTTCTATATATTAATGCAACTTTCAGCTAAGTTCGTTTATAGCTTAGTTTTTAGTTTGTTTGTTTGAATACTCGTTGATGTGTAGCTCTGTTATTTTATATAACAGTTGGACTACGTTGTACTTATTTCTATAGTTAATTCGTATACGGCTTAATGAAAAAGATGCTGGCGATGGATAGGTGTCATAAGAGGTTTTGATGTTATTAAAAGATGGGCTATCCTGGACAAATAGGTGTATCAGATGATACCAGGATAGTGCCAGATAAGAGACTGGTCTTATAAGTAATACCCCTTCTCTGAAAAGAGCAAGGGTGTATAGATATCAAAGGGGGGTCAAGCTATGTAAGTTCTCAGAGAAGATGATGATGATGTACTCTGAGTCCCTAACTGCTACCTCTTCTGATCCCAAATTGATTTAGCTACGGGTCTAGGGGAATGTATTTAATATAATTAATGATTTATTTCAAACAGAACTTCAACTTTAACAAAATTAGTTAAGCAAGGCTGTATGAAAGTTTATGTACAATTTAATTATCCTGAACATCAATCTTTTTGGTCAGGAATTCTCAAAATCAAGAAAATGCTTATTTACATAATAAAATAAATATTTTGGAAAATCTGTTCCATTTCTGTAAAGGGGTCACTGGAATGACTACACACACAGTTCCTGTTCCTAATATTGATAATGCTACTAGTCCTACACTGTAAGGTCTGATACTTTCATCACACAACGGTGTTTAAGTTTTCTTGGGTGAATGAGTTTGGATGAACTGACATTGCCTTCTTAAAGGACTTAACTTTAGACTGTTGCTGCTGCTGTTCTTTCAATAGTAGTCAGGATCACCAACTTTGTGACTCCTGGCTGAGAAGATGGGGTATATCTCCAGGCTTTATATGGAGCTCTCAACTCCCACACGCTCCTCTTCTCACTTTAATGCAGCCACGAGGTAACTTCGTGATATAACCTGGAATAGAAGGACAACCCATTCCATGTAGAAGTCTGCCTCAATTAATTCACCCCTAAACAATATTAAACTTAACATCGTCAGTTATTTCTGCTAACAAGTTGTACAAGACCTTGAATTCTGTTGTCTACAATCAGTTTCATGTAATCATTCTTTCTCTGTGTTGATTCAATGTTTGGGTCCCTCGTCCATGTTTTACTTCCATACAATAATCATGGCAAGTACAATACAGCATGTGACCTATTGATTACTTTATTCTAACCTTCCCTATATGTTTAACACATGATCTTTGAACAGTGTGTCACTCCAGAAGAAAATACTAAATTAAACCACTACTGACACAAATTTGTTGCCAATTTGCAAACACTATACACCAATTTTTCAGTTCGAAGAAGCCTGCTTACTACACACATTCCTACTTAGGTCAGCGTGACACAACACATCCCGCCGGCAGTATTCGAATTAATATGGGACACATAGCCTGTTTACTTTACAGGTCAATTATTTAACAAAGTATGCAAATAAAATTATCTTCCTTACCCTCAGGTAAATACGTTCACACACACACAAGCTGACTGGCCGTAAAGGGGTTCTTAGCACTGCTCTCTCAGTTCAAACGGCAAAGGCTTGGTCCTACTGTCTTTTAGGATACTTTAGCTCGGCGTGGTTTTTATGATTCAATGGCGGAAAATTACAAGCGGTTGTTCTATTTATAGATCTACACCCTACCAATCAGAAGAAAGTCAAAAAGTTAATTTTTGAGACTTGAGACTATTGCGATTCTAAGCGTGTTTGTATAATCTGAGCAGATTTGAATATTCTATATTCTAGTTATTTGTGGACCGATTTTAATTATCAAAAGTGATAATTAAACGGCCAATTTCTCTCTATCGTTCTATATAGTTTTCCCTTAGTTATTCCTTTGCATTTCAATCTGGGTAATTTTTAAGAAATTAAATTGGGCATTACCCTGATGGGAAAATATCACTAAATTAAATTTTTCTAAGTTAATATAATTTTATTATGAGGGAATCTTTATGTTTAAGGTGTTAAGCAATGTCAGCGCTATAATTCGAGATATCCCTTTCATTTTAATTATCGTTAGTCATTAAGAAATAAATTATCTACGTTCGGTCAAAAACACAAAATAGGCATTATTTCCACGTCAACCAAAATTTTCTTGTCACTACAAGAAAAGGAAACGATTTGATTGGTTGTTAAATTGGTACTATGCTCTTAGATACATTTTGGGTGGGCGGTAACTTTTGACTTGTTTCCTAGACAAATTCAAATATACTAGAGACATTGTTGGCGGTAAATTTGACTGGGCCCTCAGACAAATTTCAAATACTGTAGTTATTTATAGATTTTAAAAACACATTAACTAGTTTTTGAGCGGGGAATTTTTGAGCGTGTTGTCATACAGATTCACTTCACTGCAATAGGGCATACAATGATGAAACTTCTTGATAGCATTAGCAGGCAATTATGGTTGTGGAATACTCAGGATCAGATGTACAGGTAGACTACTCACACACACACACACACGCACACGCCGCACACACCGCACACACCACACACACCACATACACACCACACAACACACACCACACCACACACCACACACACACCACACACACACCACACACACACCACACACACACACACACACACACACACACACACACACACACACACACACACACACACACATACACACATACATACATACATACATACATACATACATACATACATACATACATACATACATACATACATACATACATACATACATACATACATACATACATACATACACACATACATACACACATACACACACACAAACGGAGAAGACAACTGATGACGGAAATGATAAAGATGAGAAAGACATGGAAAGACCTTTAGCTGATGCAGACGTGATGCACGTGACAGGAGGACTTGGCACGTGACATGAGGACTTGGCACGCGTTTGTTGAAAATCTATAGTCCTTGGATAGTTGAAGGGTAGGGAATGATGTGTATTCATTCAGCACCACATTTATCTTCCTTAATAGTTATAAAGAAAGGTGAATGTTTAGTTCCCGCGGGCCTCAGAGGAAACAAGTATAAAATATTACTAATACTCCCAAAGGCATATCGCAAGAGGCGCCTAATATAAAGTTGTGTGTGGGGCAGCTTCCTACCCATTTAAAACAAATTGCTACAGAAACCTTTATTGCCATAGCACATGAATACTTTGATGCAAGCTTCACGTATGCAGGGACAAGCGTTGGCAGTATGCTTCATTGGAAATGAAAAGAGAAATGACGAAAATGACCAAAACTAGATTTTAAAAAGTCTCAGTGGGATAAAGGACAACGAAAGTTTTCATGCATTTATTCTTAGTTCTAATTTTTTCTCTGATGTTTTGGGGATTATTCCCTGATGAAGACCTACGGATCGTAACGTACGTCTTTTCTTTGTCATCTGTGCCAGTAAAACAACTACTATTTTCAATCACCTTATTGCTTATTAAAGTTCTACTCTACGAGTTTTTTAACCTTCCTTGTGCCTTTGACCTCTTTGATTGTCCAGTGAAGACTACAGACCCATTTGATTGTCCGGTGAAAGATTACGGGCCCCGTTTTAGAAAAAGAAATGTACATAGACGCATAATTAAAATGTGTATTTACAAATTTTATTAGAAAGACAAATCTTTAAGCTTACATCCAGTCATACTGAAAAATAAAAAAAAAACATTTCTTAAATGCAAAAATCTATTGTATTGTTCCGAGTAAATATATTTGCAAAAATTAAATTTAAATTTATAGGTTATGTACTCCGACAACTAAAATCCATTCATGTACCCTCAAGAAGTCCGTGGACCACAGATTAAGCAGCCTTGAATTACTCTAAATCAGTTCTTCTTGACCTTTTTCAGGTCTCGCACTTCTTCACATTGTGATTATGATTACTCGCTTTCTAAAATATCTGTCATGTCTTGCACCCCCAGAGGTTGGGTCTCGCAACCCAAGGGGGTGCATGCATCCCTGGTTAAGAAACGCTGCTCTAAATACCGTGCATGAAATGTCCGTAAGTAACACAACTCTAAATGAGAGATGCAATCATTAAAAAAGTTTTTAAAAAAAAACCACATGTACCAGAACGCATCGGTGGTTTCGTGGTTACAACGTTTGCCTCCCAAGTAAATCATCTGCGTTCAATTCTCGGCAGAGGTTTCATTTATAAATTTATTTTAATTCAGTCATCTGTCTTTAGTTTCTTAGAATGTGTTTTTGTTAATTATAGTTTCCAAGTATCTGTGTGTGTGTGTGTGTGTATTGACGGGCTTACTTGCTCCACAGAAGTGAAAAGTGGAATGATATGGAAAGGAAGGAACCAATTACAGGAGAAATGGTGTTATTCTCAACAGGAGAAATGGGGTTATTCTCAACAGGAGAAATGGTGTTATTCTCAGGATAAAAATCGCACTAGAATTCTTTGCCGTCATATCTTGATGTGTTACTTTCTTAATTTTCTTTATTCAATTTACTGCTTACCCGGTTGCAACTATTTTACTTAATTGGCCGTTCCTCTTCTACTCTGGGGTGTAGAGGTTTGCCATGGAGAACGCCATACTGTCCTAATGACTGACTTTCTCCTTGCCTTGTTCCAATCTAGTCCTCGGTCCTCCAGGGATTCTCCAATGTTGTCCTCCCAGCGAACTCTGGGTCGTCCTGGAGGTCTGGATTCCTGGCTCTAAGTGTCCCATATTTGTCGTAGTAGCCGATCTTCTTCCATTCTGCATTAATTTTTTTTTTTTAAATAGGTGTTTTGCCCTGTTTCAACGAAGGGCGCTCTGTTCAACCTAGACACAACGTCCGTTGGTTATATTGGGGCGCAAGTCCAAATATAAAAGACGTTTTGCTCTGATGTTAATTCTGCGTACATGGTCAAGCCATCGTAATTGAGACTGTTCCACATGGGTTTGCAGTGGCTAAGTTTGAAACCCTGACGTATCATTTTGGTTGCGGACCATGTCTCTTCTTGTTACTCAACCACTGTCCTCAGATATCTCATTTCTAATGTTTGGATCTGGCTTTTGTTGGTTGCAGTCATTGCTCATAACTTGGACCCATATTTTCTGAATTAGCTCTTATCTAGCATGATCCAGCTGTCATACATAATTAATTTGAAATAGTATACCTCCTCTTTTTGACATAGTATATCCCTATCATATTATGTAGTCTCCTCTTTTTGACATAGTATATCCCTATCATATTATGTAATCTCCTCTTTTTGACATAGTATATCCCTATCATATTATGTAGTCTCCTCTTTTTGACATAGTATATCCCTATCATATTATGTAGTCTCCTCTTTTTGACATAGTATATCCCTATCATATTATGTAGTCTCCTCTTTTTGACATAGTATATCCCTATCATATTATGTAGTCTCCTCTTTTTGACATAGTATATCCCTATCATATTATGTAGTCTCCTCTTTTTGACATAGTATATCCCTATCATATTATGTAGTCTCCTCTTTTTGACATAGTATATCCCTATCATATTATGTAGTCTCCTCTTTTTGACATAGTATATCCCTATCATATTATGTAGTCTCCTCTTTTTGACATAGTATATCCCTATCATATTATGTAGTTGCCCCGTACAGTTCCCTGGGGGGTCTCTTACAAGACAAAGAGATAACAGGACTATTGTTCCCTCAGGCATATCGTACTACTAATATGAGGATGTGCATGGGACAGACAATCTCATCAAGTAAAAGAAATGGCTGCAGAAACAATTAGTGCAAGAGCACGTGAATGTTTGGTGCAGGCGTCCTGTAAGGGTACCAGCTACAGTGGTGGCTCTATGCTCGGGAAGGAGCATAAAAGAAAATGATGTTGAAAATGTTTTGTTATATTCATTGTAGAAAACATTTGTGACTGCTCAGCTGATTGGCTGTTGGGTTGTAGAACACGTTTTCCATGGTTCTAACTCCTGTTGCGACTTACGTTTTTCATCTTTTGCTATTAAACTCTGTTTCAGTTGTATTAGCTGAAACCTACTTTAACCTATTCTCCGAATTGGTCACTATTCCTTTAATTGCTGTAACGCTCTCCAAAAATCTATTAAACAAACACTCAGTAATGGGCGATATCGCAAGGTTGAAGACCACTGTTGTAGACTATTAACGTTTTTATCCGGGACATATCAGGCGTATAATTTTGTCTGCAAACGTAGGATCTGGTAATTTATTTACTAGATTATAACTTCTATCTTCTGCCGAGACTCGTATCTTTCTCATGTTCTATCGTGTACATCTTTCTGTTCGTTTCGACCCGTCTGCCTGGTAATTGTCTATCCAAGCAATATCTGTTCTGTCTGTCATAGAATGTCCAGCCAAATTATTCAGGTCTTCCAATTCCGAGCTCCGCGTGCTGGATTTCTAGAATGCCCCAGAGACGCGGACTGTTAAATATTTGCGATGTCGCAGACACATAACGTACGTTAAAGTCAGTTTCTGGCCAATTTTGGTAATGTAATTATATCTTCTTCGACTTATTTGTCCTAGAACTGGGTTTTTAACCTGTGGTTCAGGGATTCTAGAGGTCCGTGTACATAACCTAACATTTAAAATTATAGAGTTGTTTTTATTATTCTTTTATGTTCCTTTTTTTTTTCTCCAAGAAGGCGTCCATTGCTTTCATCAGATAATCAAATGGGTCCATAGCCGTCATTGGACAATCAAAGGGGTCCATGATTGTTGGGGATTAAATTGATGAATGGTGATGGACCCCAAACGTTAGAGTGTCGATGGCGTCAAGGTTAGGTGTTGTTAAAGAGCATGTGAATGATTGGTGTAGGATTCCTGCGACGGGACCAGCTACACTGATGATTCCATCCTCCGTAAAGAACGCAGAGACAAGGATGAAGATGATGATCCTTACTATGCTTGTGGCCGAAACACAGTAGATCTTGTTTAGCCAAGAGACATCTTACGAAATATAGCAAATGTAGTTTCTTGAATCAAGTTGAGCGTGTGGTTTAGTAAAATCCTGAAATGGCTGATCTTAAACGATGAGCTGTTAAGCCATAACAGTGTGTTACCTGTCGTGAGTTTTAAGAACGTCCATTTTTAGCATGTGTTCGATAATCACAGCAAATCTCTTAGATAGCTACCTTACCTACTTAGTCGTTTCTTTTCTACCCTGGGGTGCAGAGGTTTGCCAGAGAAAGCGCCATACTATTATATCGACTGTCTTTCTCCTGCCCTGATTCGAATCTAGTCCTCGGTCTTTCAGAGATTGTCTAAGGTTGACCTCCCAGTCAACTCTGGATCGTCTGAAGATCTGGATCTCCGCCTCTTAGTTTCCCGTATTTGTCGTGGTAGCCGATCTTCTGCCATTCTGATAGTTACCAGTGTAGTTAAATAATAAGAATCATTAAGTCGTATGTCTCGTATATTCTTTGAGAAGAACAACATTGGATAAGGATATAAAAGAGAGAGCTAAAGTCGCAACAGGCTGAATAGAGAACAAGCTGTTCGTGTTCATGGATACCGAGGTTTCAAAAAGAAACAAATTAATTAAAAAATAGATCAGGGAAATCAAATCTGGAAGAAAAAGTAACAAAGAAGAAAAAGTGTAATCCAGACATATTAGGAGACAAAATAATTTATTTAAAGCTGCATACAAGAGGACGGCAAGGATATTAATAATACTTACTTACTTACTTAGTCGTTCCCCTTCTACCGTGAGGTGTAGAGATTTGGAAGAGAGAGCGCCAGACTATCCTATCGGCTGTCTTCCTCCTGGCCTGGTTCCATTCTAGTCCTCGGTCCTTCAAAGATTGTCTAATGTTGTCCTCCCAGCGGACTCTGGGTCGTCCTCTGGGTCTGGATCCTTGGCTCTTGGTTCCCCATGCTTGTCGTGGTATCCGATCTTCTCCCATTCTGCAGACATGGCGGCCAAACCATCTTAATTGGGATATCAATAATACGTCCCAGAAATTCTTTGCTTTGCACATTATTATAATCCCATCCCACCTAACATAATTACCGATGTATGTTACGTCGGTCGGTCTCACTCAAAATAGTAACTCGCGCCAGAACAAAAAGTGCGCAACTTGCGCGGCGTGGGTGTTATATAAAACAAATACTTTGGTCTTATTTTTTTATTTTATTTTATTTTTTGTTATTCTTTCACGAAATTAGTAGCGCTCGACAAAGAAAAAGTGCGTAAAAATGGGTGTGCATGAGCCAATAACATACCAAAGTGATTTGTATTTGAACGGTTTGACACATAATGATCTATGTCGCCCTCACCCGATGTACAAATCATGAAAACTTGAAAGTTTTTGTTAAAACCACTTATTACCGTGGAACACACTTTGAAAACAATCAACGCACATTTCACACGAAATGTTGTCATCAAAGAACTTTTAAATTGAATCTAAAATAACATTCTCGCCGTGTGTACGTTGGTCACAGCTGAGGAATGGAACCGTGCTGAAAAATTGTATTTTTTTCCATTATATATACTCTCCCGAAAATAGTTACAATCAACAAAGAAAAGCGTTCAAATGACGGTGTTCATGAACAGTTTGATTACACTGTATAATGGAAAGAAACCAAAAACACTCTAAGAACGTACTTCTATCTGCTCACCCGGGGGAGCCGCGCTGGTGTAATGGCTTCGGTGTTGTACTGGCGACCAGGTGTTCATGGTTCAAACCCGGGCGTCAGCGTTTGAAGGAATGTTTACCACCGGAAATTTGACTGAATAACCTGAACGGCTCCTGTGATAAACCCTCTGTGGATGGGAAGGAGCGAAGCTCCTGACCGGGTTGAAAGGAAAGCCCTCAGGTTCCCCAGCCTCGCAATGACATGTCATTGGGCCGAAGGGCTGAAAGCCCAAGTGCCGCTGGTTAAGAAAAAAAAAAAAAAAATCTGCTCACCCGGGAACGGAAACAGCACACTATAATTAAAAACCCGTCAAGTTTGACCCGCTATTGCTAGTACTAAATACGAGGCGTGTTCAAATGAAACCCGACCGTGCTGCGCCAAGTGGACATTCGTAGGAGGAGCATGATGACGTCACATCTGACGTAATAAGCACATACGAATGTACAAGTGTGTAAGTGTTCATTCTCATAGTATTCATTGGTTGTGCTGCAGACCGTTAAAATAATGGCCGGTGCGATAAGGAATCCGTCCAAATAATTCAAGTCACAGATTTCCGCCGCTAAGGTTATGTTGACCGCATTTTTTGACCATGAAGGGCTTCTATTGGTAGACTTTAAACAGCCTGGCGTGAACATCAATGCCATTCGCTACAAAGACACACTAGACAACCTGCATACAGCCATCAAGAATAAACGACCCGGCATGCTTTCGCGTGGTGTGATTCTGTTGCACGACAATGCTCGTCCACATGTTGCGAACATTGTGCAGGAAGCGTTAGCAAGGAAACGGTGGGAAGTTCTGCCACACCCAGCCTACAGCCCCGATCTGTCACCATGTGACTTTAATCTGTTCAGACCCTTAAAAAAATCTGTAAAGGGACAACGATTCGACTCCAATGCAGACGTCAGGGCCTCGGTGACCAAATGGTTCAATAAGCAACCAAAGTCATTTTTCTCGGACGGCATCCGCCGTCTACTCAAGCAGTGGGATGCGTGTCTGAATGCCTATGGTGACTGTTTCTAAAGGACCCCAGTGAGTACTTGCTTCATAACAATTGCTGTATTTAATTCTACTACTCCTGCTGATGTACCTTACATATATTTGTTATAAAGCCACTGGGACGGGTTTCATTTGAACACACCTCGTAGTTTTCTAAAAGTATCACGTCGCGTGTGTCCCACAACATATTTTTTTTTGCACTCTGCAAATTATATAAAAGTTGTGCCCTTCTGGCCTATGCACTAACTGCCCGACGCTTAATATATCGCGCATCTTTTTTCCTCACCAAAGTTGCAGTTATGCTTTAAATAACAAATAGAAAACACAATGTAAATTGTTAAAAATGTGCAATATATTCTATTATTATTTTGTTGTTGTTGCCGCTTGATTGTTTCACTTTGACAGAGGATAAATTACTTCTTCTTCTTCTTCTAGTACCGTAATGTTTATGTTTTATGTTTTTGTAGTACCTATATGTAATTCTTGTCCTTGTCACCTGTTTGTAACTGTGGCTGACGAAGAGTAAAACCCGAAACGTCCCTTGTTTCATGTGAACCGTTATTTGTAGAACTGATTCAATACCTTTTTATTGGTTTATATACTTATATTCCTTACCAGTTTTACAGCAGCCCCTTAATTTATTTACTTCTAGTGCCGTGCTTAGTGGCGTAGGAGATCATGTCTCTCCACAACTTCTTGTTTTCAGTACAATTTATCAATTATGTTGTTGACGTTTGTCCATGCCGCGATGTCAAACTGTCCAGTATTTGCTCTCTTTGTATTCCAATATCGCTTTTTTTTTCAATCTTACCTGTGTCAAGACATATTCCACCTTTCCTCCTCTCATAAATATGCGCGCGCGCGCGCACACACACACACACACACACACACACACGCACGCACGCACGCACGCACTCACTCACGCACTCACTCACTCACTCACTCACTCACTCACTCACTCACTCACTCACTCACTCACTCACTCACTCACTCACTCACTCACTCACTCACTCACTCACTCACTCACTCACTCACTCACACAAACAAACAAAGGATTGTTTCTAACTTGTGAAATTAGTTTCATTTGCGAATTGGCCTCTTTCAGGACATCCTCATTACTTTTTTTTTTGGCTGTTCGTGGTATTTTTAACATTGGATAAATTACATCCCTGAAAAAAAAGCCAGCATTAACTTTTTCCCACCAAAGTTGCAATCTGGAAATTACATAAAAGTGGCGCTTTCCTGGCATTTGCACTAAATTGCACGACCATTGAAATAATGCGTTTCTCTTGCTAATATTCTTCGGTATGCACTATTAATGTAAATGGAACAGTTTTAAAACAAGTCAATAGATTCATACACCAGGGCATGTTAATAATATTGGATGGATCATGCAGCATAAGTGAAGCGTAGAACATTTTTTTAATTTGATGATGACAAATATCCCGTTCAACCTCTGATGGGTTATAATTAAGATTGTAAGGGGCCAGACAAAAGTAAGCGGAATTAAAGGTTATGACAGAGATTGTATTTGAATAAAACGCTCACTGAGAAAATCTGCTATAGTGCGCTTCAAAAAGATCGGTCGACGATTGACTTCAAATATCTCCATATTCCTTGCACTGATAAACATGATTTTTTGCATGTGGTCTTATATTTTCAATGTCCCAAAGTTTTTATAAAATTCAATGTTGCAGGTAGTGTTCTTTTCTTGCAACGGCTAATTCCTTTGATCTTTTTTAACGAAGTAATAATTTTGTCGTGGAAGAAAATAATTTACCGTAAATGAAGGAAGTTGAACATTTTCGGCATAGGCGTCTATACAATTCGAATGTTAGAGGGGTTTGTTAACTGATTACTTAAACCCAAAGCGTGAATAGTTCTCTTTTCAGGATTTGAGAGACTCCGATACAGTTTACCACGCTTAGCTTCTCTGCATAAATATTTATACATCTTCACTGCCATTGTATGCAGTGTAAAGAACTTGACTTTCATACCCATTGTATTACAGACCTAGAATACCGCAGGATACGCCTAAGAACGGTAACTGTACACACCGGAAGGATCAATGTAATGTTCAAAACAGTGCGATAGTGAGCTGAAACACGGGGAAAATCACGTGAAATACGTTCAAGATGTGAAATCGAAATAGCTCACAAATATGAAGGGGTAAGCCCTGTCAATACACGGTTGGACTAGGAGGTGGTCGATTTTGTATACTTTAAATAAAGAAAATTTAAAACCATAAGTTTGTTAACGAGGAAAAAAATGTCCACCCTTGGGACATAGCGATCATTAGGTCATATGCAAAGTTGCAACAATTACGATCAAGTGGTTGCAGAGATATTGAATATTAAACAGCGGCAAACATTGTGAAACGCACTATAATAGACTTTCAAATTGGTTCTTGTTTTTGGAATCCCCCAGTGTGAAAGGAATGGAACAAAGACTTAAAACGCATGGCGCGGAGAAAAAGAGACATACCTTAAAAGGATGACACGGAGAGAGCTTAGACAAGTGCCAGTGGAACCAGAGAAGAGAAGGAGATGCTGGAGATGGATAGAACACACACTGAGCAAACCTGTTATTAGCATTACCAGGCAGTCCTTGTTCTGGAAACCCCAGGGTAAGAGGTTAGAGGAGGACCAAGGAGCATATGAAGAAGAGAACTGTAGAAGATGAAAACATGAAGTAAATGAAGAAGACATGAAAGACCTTGAGCTAATGGCACTGGGCAAGACGACTTGGCATAAGTTTGTTGAGGAGCTCCTAAGGTAGCTAAAGGGTGATGAAGATGGTGATGGATAGAACTTGAACGGATGACACAGGACAGAAAGGCGCTGTATGAATATTTTGAAGGCCTAATCTCCACAGGCAGTTGAAGAATCAATAAACAATGAAAGTAAATGTAACTGTACATGCTCGAGATCGATTTTATTATTCTAAAGTACAGGTATAACCTTGTACAAAGACGTGACTTGGCCCAGCGTCAACAATGCCATGACAAACATAGATGGTAAAATCTATCTTTTTATGTGTTTAAAAGCCACGCCACCTGTTGCTTTCTCACTGTTATGATACAATGGATCCCATCTTATCGCAAAGGAATGTGGAAAGCTACCTCAGACTGATTCAAGTATACCTTTCGAAGAGACAAAGAGTTTTATCAGAACCAGGTGCAGGATTAAATGGGATGCAAAGCATTCAGGCCACCAAAAAGAAAAAAAAATGATGCATATTAACAGATCAGCAGAAAAGAACAAGTGGTAATCTTCAGACTCCGCACGGGCCGCAATAGATTGTGATATACCGATGTGTGTACCCGTGACACCGATACAATAACGGCTGAACATCTGCTTCAAAAATGCCCAACATATGAAAAACATAGAAAGCACGTATGACCGTCACCATTACCATTCCTGGAAAAACTCTATGACGATACAAATAGCTTCAAGCTGACCACTGATGTCTTAGAAAATATTTAAGTGAACGTTTGAGAGTGGTACGAAGAAGTGGTTTTCGTTCTATTCCTGGATACCACTGGAAATATTGTTCAATATGAAACTATATAAAAACTGTTGCCCTGTGTAGATCGAGGGGGGTGGGGGGGGAAGAAGGGGGCTATTATGAGACAAAGAAAGAATAGGAACACTGCTCCCTTGGCATGTCGTAAAAGCCAACTAATATGAGGTTGTGCACGAAGCTGGCAACATCATCATGTAAAACAAATCGCTGCAGAATCTACTGCTTCTAGAGCATATTAATCCTTTGTGCAGGCTTTCTGCATGAAGGTCAACTGCAGTGGGGGCTCCGTGCTACAGTAGGAGCGAAAAAGGACAGCGATACTGGTAATGATGATATCAATTGTTGAGAATGGCTTACTGTTATTGTTGAACAGAATCGACATCATTGCACTCCGGGTAAACCCATAGGTGCTCAGTCTCCCTCAGTACAGGGTGTCCATAAAAGATTGTACCCTTTTCAAAAAGCTTATTCTCGGACCCATGATGTGGGGAGCCGCGGTAGCATAGTGGTTAGTGCACTGGCTTCCTAGCTCAGTGGTCTATGGTTCGATCCCCAGATGAGGTGGGATTAATTTAGGCCGCAACGGCTCCTGGGTCGACCCAGCCCCAACTGGGTACCAGAGCAACTCTTGGTAGGTTACGGCGGCTGGCATGATGCTGACCACATTACCCCTAGTGTGCCGATGGTCAAGAAAAAATGGGCCTAACACCATATTCCCAATATGCCTCAATGGGCGTGTAACGGGATCCTTTACCCCCATTACCCATGATGTGGTACGAGGATGCTTTCTATCACAAAAGTAAGGTAATCTCTGTAAGTTTTTAAGCATACCTTACACACTCAAAAAGAATGTACCTATTTCTTTTTTTTTCACCTACTTGACCAGTGTGTTGAGAGACATGTAGCAATTACCGGTTGCAACTCAACTGCGAAAGTTTCACTTGATATACCCCCTGCGCGCATGCGCACTTTTTTTAGTCTTTGTAAGTTATGCTTAAAAACTTGCAGTATAAGAGTGAGATCCATCTTTGCTTCTTAGATCTAGAAAAGGCATTTGACAAGGTCCCCTGGAACAAACTCTGAGACTGTTTGGCAAGAAAGAACATTTCATCACCTCTGATTCATGCTATACAGAGCTTCTACAAGTCTTGCAGAAATTATGTGAGGACGGCAAACCATAAGTCAGAAGAATTCAGGACCACCACTGGTGAAAGACAAGGTGATATCCTGTCACCTTATCTTTTCATACTCCTCATGGACGATGTCATTAATGCATGTAAAGAGAGGATAGGAAAGTATTCATTGGGGTACTGGGAGACAGGTCTGTATTTCAGAGCTGACATTTGCTGATGATGTTGCCCTGATTGCTAAATCAGAGGCACATCTTCAATCCAACCTGCAAGTCTGGAAGAAAGAGCTGGAGAAGAGAGGGATGATCATAAGAAGCTCGAAAACAAAAACCATGGTGATATCACGAGAAGAAAGAAGACATCAGATTAAGCTGGGAGAACAGGTCCTGGAGCAGGTAGACCACTTTAAATACCTTGGAGCTGTCATAGGCCAAAAGGGAGGCATCAAAGAAGAGTTGGCTACCCGATGAGTAGCAGCAGGGAGACTTTTTCACGCCATAAATCGAGGATTCCTCAGCAAAAGAGAAGTTGGTAAGAAGACGAAGATGGCTGCATACCGCTCCACCTATGTCCCAGTCTTGATGTATGGATGCGAGTCATGGTCAATGACTACAACCCACAAAAGCCAGATCCAAACCTCAGAAATGAGATATCTGAGGAAGATGGTTAAAGTAACAAGAAGAGACATGGTCCGCAATCATACGATACGTCAAGGCATAAAAACCCAACCCCTGCAGACCCAAGTAGAACACTCCCAACTGAGATGGTTTGGCCATGTCTGCAGAATGGGAGAAGGTCGGCTACCACGGCAAGCATGGGAAACTAAGAGCTAGGGATCCAGACCTACAGGACGACCCAAAGTCCACTGGGAGAACAACATTAGACAATCTTTGAAGGACCGAGGACTAGAATGGAACCAAGCCAGGAGGAAGACAGCCGATAGAATAGTATGGCGCTCTCTCTTACAAACTTCTGCACTTCATGGTAGAAGAGGAACGAATAAGTAAGTAAGTAAGACAGTAAAAAGATATAATTTCACAAACTGTAAATGTAGAGTGTTGTATGACAGTCAGGAGAGAAGATATATATTAAATCTTTTAATTTCTGTCACACTCACAATTTAAATGACATACATACATTACTTCTCTGCGAGATATAAGAACATAACAGTAAGAAGAAAATTCAACATTAAAGTGACAGATGAAAAAGTAAAGTAATCCTGAGTGCTATCAAATACATATTTATCAAATATTTACCACAACAAAAAACTTTTCATAATGACAACAATTAGTCCCCAAACACACACACACACACACACACACACACACACACACATATATATATATATATATATATATATATATATATATATATATATATATATATATATATATATATATATATATATATTCTCTATGAATTGCCCATCGTGTTGGAGTGTTTTTATTCATATTGTTACATAAAACTGGCCTAACTACTTCTATAGAATCGATCATGATTGAGTATATAAGCGTGTTAATCAACTGAAAAAACTCCACTGTCATAATGAATAAAACACGATTCCGAAACTTTATATAGATTCTTCAAAAACCTCAGGTTTAAAATGACTTTCATTTATTCCGTACAGAGAACTTTTATGACTCACATAATGCTCCAACAAAATTAATAATAGTTAGTCAATAGCAAAAATTGATTTCTTCAATTATATATCATATCTGCACAATTTCTTGCTTTGATAATTTTGTTCTGATACTCGTAATAATATAGTCCCGTGCTTCTTGCACACTTATTTCAATCTAGTCCCGTGCTTCCTGCACACTTATTTCAATCTAGGGAGCCGCGCCAGCGTAGTGGTTACAACACCGCTCTGGCGACCGGGTGATACAGGATCAAACCCAGGCGACGGCATTTGAGGATTTTTCGTCGACCGGGATTTGGACTGGATTAACTCGAGACCTGGCGAGGACATTTGAAGGAGTGTCGTCGACCAGGGACTGGCGACTCCTGAGCCGACCCAGCTGCAATGGGTACCTCCGAAATCGGAGAGTATTTGCCTGAATGGCGAGGGACACTTGTCTCTGTACAAGAAATAAAGGGATACTCACGTAAAAATCAATGTCAGGTTAGACGTAAATAATAACCTGAGATTTCGCCTCGAGTATTAGCGGGCGTACGAAAAAAAAAAAAAAAAAAATTTCAATCTAGTCCCGTGCTTCTTGCACACTTATTTCAATAAAGTCCCGTGCTTCCTGCACACTTTTTTCTGTGTCTGTTAACTTTATCCTTTTATGGCCATTCTCGACCCATTAAACAGTTCCATCAAATTCTTAATATTATACATATGTATCTATATAGGTTATACTAACCTTTAAAACATCTTGTATTTTTTTATGTACAATCTAGAATTATATTCCTGGCCATCTTGGCTAAATCAACACCGCGAATTTCATATATCTTGACGAAGGTAAGAAAATCACAATCATAGCAAACACACTAACACACCAATTCGCTCAATTACACACAAGCAAATCGCCTCACTTTACACCACCAACCGTACACTTCCTGACACGAAGGTCTTATCTAATTAAAGGGGTTAGGCCCCCAGTTCTCAATAATGAAAACGGCCGGTCCTTCAAGGTAGACAATGCTTGGCAGGTAATCCTCTTCTCCGCTAGGAAAAACTTACACAGTTCCCCCTAAGTGTAATACTAAGGCTATGGAGATAAGCTCCCTCTGGAACAAATGCAAAATAAATCCTGGGGAAAAAAATTTCTGTTGCGGCTGGCCACCACCAATTAGGCGAATCATATTAAACCAATGTGGAGACGAATGCGCTCACTGATCGAGATACACACTCTCAGACGAATCAGTGATTACAGCTGGCAAAACGGTTATCTATACCAACCCCAGGGGTAAGCACCTCTGATCAGGGATAATAAAGACTGGAACACACAGGTGCCGAGAACCAAAAATCGTTGGCTTCTTCTTGGCAGTTCCGTCTATACTCTATGGTGACAGGACTTGAATGGGTCGGACAATGTTGTCCCGAAAGAGGGAGGGCAACGGCAACAGCCCGTAGGCACTGACGATTATGCAATAGGCGGTGGGTAAATAATCTACGACGACCACCTGGTAGGCTGATCAAATGACAGTTTGTTTGGCCGGCTGTGAGATCTGTGTATTAACTGATGGTTGGTAATGCAGAAGCAGTAGTGATAAACTTCAAAAGGGGCACGTTATTACAAGTGCCCAGTAAATTATGGAAGGTTGCTCAGTGCCCGTATTTGCACAAGTCTGGAAAACAGGGACAACACCATCAGAGTGGAACAAAGGAATAATTGTCAAATTGCCCAAGAAGGGAGATATTGCAGACTGCAATAATTGGAGAGGAACCACTCTTCTCTCAGTTCCCAGCAAAATACTAGGCAGGATAATTATACAGAGAATTTCAAAAGCAGTAGACCACAAACTGAAGAAAGAACAAGCAGGATTTAGAAAGAACAGAAGATGTGTAGATCATATATTCACTCTCAGGAACATTATAGAGCAGTGCTCAGAATGGCAAAGACAGCTGTACATTAATTTAGTTGATTTTGAAAAGGCTTTTGACAGCATACATAGGGACAGTTTATAGAAAATACTGAGAGCTTATGGAATTCCAAGCTGCATAGTGTCAATCATAAAAAGCCTCTATGCCAACTTTACGTGTAGTGTTGGGCAGAGCAACCTAACCTTTGAGGTGAAGACAGGAGTACGACAGGGATGCCCCTTATCAACCACTCTTTTTTTAACAGTCATAGACTGGGTGATGCGCCGGACAACAGAGGGCAGTCCAAGAGGAATAAGAGGGATTACATTTTCTATATTGGAAGATCCGGAATGTGCATATGACATTGCACTACTAGCATATTCAAATCAACACATCCAGGAAAAAACGGATAGACTTAATGTATAGCCAGCAGTTGGGCTTGAACATCAATTTAAAGAAGTCAGAGGTCATGACGCTCAATGTGAGCAACCCTGAGCCCATATCAGTAAGGAATCAGCAACTGGTACAGACAGACACCTTCACATACGTAGGATGCATAGTAACACCAGACGGCGGGGCAGGCAAAGACATCAACATCAGAATGAATAAAGCAAGAACAACATCTGGAAGTCCTCTCAATACAGCACAAGCACAAAATTAAGATTATATCAGAGCTGTGGGCTTTCTGTGCTTCTCTATGGTGCGGAATGCTGGAGAGTTACAGAGAAGGAAATGTCGAAATTGTCCTCTTTTCACACAACATGCCTAAGAATCTTTTGGCTGAATGCCATCACCAACCAAGATCTGCTTACTCGGAACAAGCAAGAGGACAAGCACACCATCATAGCTGGCACACGCTGGAGCTAGGTTGACCATGTCCTCAGAAGAGACCCCGATGCCATCACAAGAACAGCTATGCTTTTAACCTCTGAAGGAAAACGAAAGAAATGCCGACCAAAAACAACCTGGCAGAGGACTGTGGAGGCTGAGATGCAAAGAATGAACCAGAGTTTGGGCACTGTACGAAGGATGGCCACCGATCGAGCAAAGTGGAATCAATTTGTTGTTGCCCTACAAGACGCCACTAGGCGTCATGGCCACTGACTGCTTTGACTGTCGGCGGCTAAGGATCAAAGAAGCTCAGTGCCCAACAAGAAAGCACAGTAACAGGTTGACCCTCTCTAAAATACACAAACAAGTCAAAACATAGTTACAACCATTGTACAGCTATCTCTACTGTTTACAAACAAATCCCACGGTACATTCTGTCGCCGTACCATAACATAAACTTTCCATCTTTCCTTCATTCGATGCAGAATCAAAACACACCAGTCCCCCCCTCCCGCCCCACCCCTTTTGCTATTGCTGTCTAACTATCCACACAGGTAAACTCAGCCATGCGTGAATCGCTCTCCGCGCCTGCGGGTCTAACTGATCCCGCTGCCACACATACACATTCTGACTCATGCGCTAGGCAAGCAAGATTAGCCATACAAGAAACGAATAGATAAATAAAAGTGCCTATGTGGTCCCTTATTCAATTGGGACTATACTGGATGTATTATAAAATTAACGTGCGTTGCTGATACGCCCTAGTAGCAAAACGAAATAACAAAGACTGTTTACATAATTATTTGTACACATTTCCAAATGGAAAAACCACTTGGAAAAACAATAATATACATTTTGCTCGCTCTACTGTCTTTTCGAAAAATCCCCTCTTGACGTTACTCTTAGTGGAATTTAATTGGTATCGTGCTTAAAAAAAAAAAAAAATCAGAAACTCCGGCCACACAAAAATTACTTTACTTTAAGAAATATACTAAAAAGGTAATAAAGTAACACGTTGTCTCGACTTTCTATGATTACGCTAAAAAAAATATAAAAACCCCAGGAAATTAACTTAGTAAATGTGCTTACCAAACAAAGAATCAATTTCCACACTAGAACTCTTGTAAGCTGTCACTGAATAACGCTAGGCTAGATAGCAAGGTTCCTCATGGAGATAAGTGGCGAAAACGGTTAGAGACGTTCTGGCTTAAATAGTAAGACAGAGTCTGCAAGTGGTCGACAAGTGTTTCTCAGCCCGCTGGAGATGAAACAACTCCAGACGTAAGACTTACGAGAGCGAGTCATCGGCCGCCTCGAGAGACGGAGGAGAGACGTAATTAGCAACGCGTTCCCAACTCTACGAGCTACCTGAGGTCGGGCTGAAAAACCCATGGACGCCATGAAATAAAAGGCAGAGAATTTCCCGTGTCCCCCATACTCAAAGGGACGGTGTACTTGCCGTTTTCCACAGAATCGCTGAATTCAAGACCTTAGGAAAAATTCCGCCATTTCCCCGTGTAAGGGGTGGCGTTAGCCTGGCTCTAGAAAGATTGACGGCTAACGACAGAATTTGAGCTGTTAAGAGCAATTTGACAGAAAAGTGGGCGTAGACAAGAGAAAGAGAGAAAACAGGCAGACCACTCAGATTGAAGGGGCAGACATTTCCAATCAAATCATGACAGACCTAGGGAGCTGAAATTTACACACCACCCTGTGTCGTGGTACATTTTAAACTACCAAAACATGAAGCAGCCTTGAGCGACCTGTCCAAGGCCCGCAGACAAAAAAATTAAAGCCAAAATAATCATATAGTGTTAGCAAGATTAAAGCTGTGAAAAGATCACAGAAGTTGGTGACGTTGCACACAAAATTATGAACAGGATAATATAAATTGGGGACGTTGCACACAAAATTATGAACAGTATAATAGAACTTCAGGACGTTGCTCAGAAAATTATGAACAGGATCTCAAAACTTGGTGACGCTGCACACAAAATTATGAATAGGATAACTGAATTTTGTTGATAGTGGTGGAATGTTTCTGGTGGATGGTGTGGTAAAACAAGGACTGACAATGACAGAGTCAGTGAGGTCAGGCTTACGATTGGCCGACTGATGTGTGAGTAAGTGATGGTCAATCAACGCGAATGTAAAAAGGTTCAGGCATACCAACACAGGCTATAACCACACACTACAGTACACTTAAGAGTCCAGAAACGTTGCAACGAATGGTAGCGTTTAAATAGTTTATTACGCCACAGTCACGTAAACATCGTGGTAACATAGGACGACACTTCATAGCGAATCATGGTGGATCAGATAAGTAAGTTCATTTCGTAAACATCCGGCAAAAATAGTCATCCAAACAAAAAGACGTGCATCGCAGTCTCAATAGGCTGTAGAATGCAGTAAATCATAGCATAAATCCCTTTAAAGCAATATCCAAAGATTCGGCTACAGGTACACAACTCAAAAGTACAAAAGGCTGCAGAACACAGCAGCTCACGTTTCATAAAGGTTACATCAATATCTTTATAAAGTGATGATGATCACTGGTCGCTTACACAGCAGCATACAATGACTTAACACATATAATGCCGGCGTACTCCCTGGCATCTGGGTAATATCTCTTCGAAAATAATCCATAAACTCCTGGGAGAAAGAACATTCCCGACAATAATCTCTTTATCTTTACTTCAAAAACATTATCCTCTTCAATTATCTAATTCCCTTCATAGAAAAACACACAAATACGCCGGGACACACTAGCGGGAAGGAACGACCTTCTCCAAGCTCTGCCCGCCAAAAACTGCCCGCAATCTCAGTTGCTTAAAACAGTTCAGTCTATATGAATTCGTTCCAGCGCTAACACGCAGCCCGAGATGTGAGCTGGACTCATCCGCTTTCCCCCCTCAAACTATTCCATATAAAAAAAAACAAGCTAACAGCTAGTCAATAGCGCTGCGTTCAAAAAATCACCGAGCAATTATCTCATCACAAAAAGTGTGCTTACAGGGGCGTATACAAAAAACCGACCCGTACCTACAAATCTTTTAACAGTTAACTCCCCTTAATAAAACACGACTTAACAGTCTACACCGACTTCGGGGAAAAAAATGATAACACTTTTTTTTTTGAAAAAAGTGCATGGAACCAAAAAATATTGAGGTCGATGGAATCCCAATAACTACCCACAAGGATTACAACTATGTTAAGTCATGACAACAAAATAAACAAAAGAGGGATAGAAGTAAGTGTAAAGTAAGACATGAAGTATAGAAAGATAATGAGATAAGCATACGGAGATAAACCAATTCAAAGAAATATGAAGTATGTAAAGTATAGACTAGGTATGAAATAGTAAGTGAAAAGTGAGAAATACAAAACGAAGTACCAGAGGAATGAGCAGCAATGAAAGAAAGCAATCAATGATATATCATGGTAAACAATAAATTAAATAATGCATATTTATAGCAAAGAACAAATAACCAGTTACCATTTAAAAATAGCATAATATGCATGATACCTAAGTTAATAAACTTCACAACCTCAGAAAAAACACCTTTTCAATGTACTAAAATCGCTATACACCGTTACCGCACAATCAAGCGCTTGGCAAAGAAAAATACATTACAACAATCTTTACAATATTATACGACCAACATTTATCAAAACACAGTAGCATAAGAACAATATGGTAATGACATGATACATTATCAGAACAGAGTCATATAAAATAACATGGTAATGACATGGTGCATGAAAATGAATCAACATACTATCTTAAAGCAGTTATATCATATCCTAATACAATACTATCTAATATACTATACTATACTAATATACAATATTATCTATAGTATATACAAAGAAGTCTAGAGGCGTCAAACTTCCGGCAGGCTTCACTTGGAACAGGAAATCTTTCACAAGGCAACTTAACAAGGTGTAGACAAGTAACCGCTTAATCAAGCAATGTAGCAACTCTGGCTGTCATGGCAAAGCCGTTGCTGTGAAAAAATACAAATGAAAATCTCTGTTTGATAAAGGTAAGATTTTTATGACAGGTAACAGTCAATTAAATTTTAAGTTATTAAATGTGGCCGTGTAAACTTCCGACCCCTGTACGATGTTAATCAAACCTTCCTCCGCTACATGAGAAAGCATAGCAGAGAAAGCAGCACAGTCTACACTGGAATCATTAATTGTATAGGGCGATAAAAGTGTTCGAGAAAAATAGCAGTGTGCACTGATGTATGAGAAAGTCGTGAGTATACACCTGATACCCATGTCAAAAGGCAAATCTAGAAGATGGTAATGATGACTAAAAGTGTCATGATGGTTGACCATCTGAGATTTTGCACAAAACAAAGGAAATGCAGTAGACAAAGGCGTACATCTCCAAGGCTGAACTGAAGTCATAGCCTGTGTACTGGGCAAAGAAAAAAGTAAGAAAGCTATAATAAAGATGTAAAAGCATACAGTAGTAAACTTGGACCAACGTCGAAGTTTAAAAGAAAAGCAGTAAGTACGACAAAAAGTCGTAAAAGATGAAGATACTGAGCTAACCGGCCCAGTAAGAAAAGTAAAGAAACTCATAAGGTATAGATATGTACTAACAATTAAGTTCGTACATGTAAGAAAGAAAACACTAGTCATTGCAGCAAAGAAGTTGCAATCAACGTGACTGAATGTAGATTCAGTCGTAGCGATAAAGTTAGTGTGTGTGTCAGTCAAAACTGAAGGATCTTCTTCTACAAGGGTACTTAAAGAAGAATCAAAATTGGAGTAACGACTTACTGAGGTATGTCGAACTGGGCTAAAAGAAGCACCAAAATTAGCATGATGAACAATAGTATCATCAATACTGCAAGATTGCACTAAATTAGCAGAACGTACTTGGTGATAAGATTTTGGCATAGTGGCGGCAGTAAGATTATGTTGCCGTTCCCAAGCAGCAATTTGTACCAGCGTACAAACCTTTATACCATGTATCTGTCCGACAGTAAGGTCGGCGATAGGCGCTCTGAGCATACATGCGTGTATATAAGCAGTGAAAAACGATGTGGCAATGTGGACTATGGCAGTCGGAAAAGTCTCAACTGTCCCACCGAATGCCACACATTTCACCACTTTACCTGTAGCACAAGATGGATGGACTAGAGACTGTCTAATCCCAACAGTCGTGCATCCAGAATCAAAAAGCACAGAGACTGGATTATTATTCACCAACCCCTTATATAAAGTAAGAGACCCTCTTCCGTCGTATGCAGACAAGGCAGGAAGAGTAGTCGGAAGAGGATGACCGCAACTCAAGGTAGTTATGGCTGTAGGTTGGAACAACGTTTTGCACTCCGGGCACTGAGATGCTCTCTCGAAATCGAAAGCAGAGCAAGCAATAGTGTTAGAGGCGCCATCATTATTGTTACCTTGATCATTAATAACCTGGGGCTCTTGTTGAGCAGAGTTAGCATGGCGATAAGATCTATTATTATTTGGAGATCTACTGTCATATCGCGATCTATCGCGACTATTATCTCTATTGGGAGCATTGTTATTTGCTCTATTGAAACTATTGTTCTGATTTGAACCCCAGTTAGCATTGTCGCGATTACTATTTCCCCTTTGGTCAAAATATCTGTTAGATGGATTTTGTTGTCCTCGAGAAAAATTATTGTAAGGTTGATAATCTCTATTATAGTTACCCCTTCCAAAATTTCCATAATTGTTGGAACCAAAATGTTGAGGACCGTTAAATTGTCTCCAGTTTCTTGAAGAAGGAGAATCGTTACGTGATGGACCCCTTTGGTTCTGTCCAAAATTACGATTATCTCTCCTACCAAAACTGCAATCAGCACTTTGAGATCTACTGCGCAAATTAGGACCATATGGTATTGCTGAAGCCATGGGTAAACCTTCCTTGACCTCAGAGTGGCCAACCGTCACATTTGGGTGTCCAGTGACGTATTGGCGACAATATTGTTCCATATCTTTCAAGTTTGCAGGTTTTCGCTCATGTAAAAAGGAAAGAAAAGAAGCGTTTACAGACGACATGACGTTGTCACGAAGCAAAAAGTCCATAAGGGCTTCATATGTGTGTTCAGTTTTTGAAAGTTCCACCCAACGTGAAAAAGTAAGGCGAAGATTTGCTATAAAGTCTGAAAAATCTACCCCAGTCTCCGGTAACAGAGTCTTAAGCGCAGACGATAACCGTCTTCGTCAAGTTGGTATTTCTTCAATAATTCAACCCTGGCAGTATCGTAGTTATTTTTATCAGGCCCCTCCAATCTCATTACAACATTCATTGCATCACCTGTAAGTAGTTCCACAAGTCGTGCACAATATTCCGACTTGTCTATCTTCTGAGATTCACATGTAAATTCAAATCTATTCAGGTAAAATAAAATATCGTCGGAGGTAGGTTTAAATTGAGGCAATCTGAGCTTATGGGAATTATTATTTGTTTTATGAGAAGTAGTTTGAGTGTCTGTCTCACTCTGTGTATTAATCACATTCACTACCTTCATTTTCTCCAGCTCCATAGCTAACAACTTTTGCTCGTGGAGTCTTTGGTTTTCTTCCGCTTGCATCTGAAGCTTTTTTTCTTCCATTTGCATTTGCATTTTTCTCTCTTCTGCCAGCATCTGCAATCTCCTATCTTCAGCCTCCATTTTCTGTTTCTCAGCCTCCATTTTCTGTTTCTCCATTTCCATTTGCTGTTGCATTTTCTTCTCTTCCATTTGCTGTTGAATTTTTCTATCTTCAGCCTCTAATTTCTGTTTTTCCATTTCCATTTTCTGTTTTCTCATTTTTCTGTTTCTTTTCTTCCGACGTCTGCGCCTTGGCATATTCGACAAGTGCGAATTCTCTTACTTCATTAGTAGTCATATTAAGGGATTTCCCTTGCTCAATGAAGTAATCTAAAGTAGACATTATGTCTAATTATATGATATAGATAACTTATGTCAATATACTTATGAAGAAGCTCCCTTTATCCCAACTCAGTTGGTGACAAGTCCTTGCTCAAGAACTTGTACAATTACCTTTAACTATTAATAGTGTAGTTAATTATCTATAAATTATACATTATAATATTGACAGAGCATGACAAAATAGACATTACTGACAAGAGTGACAAAGACAAGATATCAAGCACAAATGACCACGTTCGCAGGAATTAACTAAAGTAAGAAAGCAGAAATAAAGAAAAAATATTGCAAAGCTTGCAATGACAGCTGCGAATAGAATGACAAGACAAATGACAGCACAGTGTATAAACGAAAAATTTGTATATAACTCAAAGATAGAAAGGGGAGGAAGACATTCACAAACAAATTAATCAAAAAACTAAGGTACAGAGAAAAAATATAACAACAACAACACTGAGACGTTTCGTCACACCTAAACAATAGTGTCACAAATTACCAACACAGTGGACTGAAATACGTCAGCAAAAAGTTCGCTGGAAATTTCCACTGCGAGTAATTCGCAAGAAAGTCCCTACAGAACGCTTACGTAGGCCCTCGGTAAAGTGGGATATATCCTACCGTAAGTCACCTCACCAACCGCCCACATGAATATGAAACATATAACATAGAAAAAAGGAATATAATAATGTAAGCTGTGAGGACGGTCCAATCAAAACATACAGTGGCACAGTTTACACTACAAACAACCACTTATCTTGCAAAAGGAAAAAATCCCGGTCTCCGTAACAGCAACAATGATGTACATGAAGTTTCACACAGTCCGCAGAAAGGAAAATCCACCATTGAAAGGTATTGGAAACTTGTAAACCTTGCAACCTCGTACTTCCAGAAGAAACTTGCTCACGAAAAACTTGAACTGGTCACACTTGAATTGGTCATCAAAAATTAGCACTGTGAACACTGTAAATCCTGCTGTTGAACTTGTTAGGGAATAATCCACTACAGAATTCTTCATCTGTAGTTGGTACAGCACCCCAAAGAACTGGCTCACCAGTTATGTTACCACAATGTTTAAGGGTTAACATGAGTGGTACATATTATGTTCAATTACTGTTGATGGTGGTGGAATGTTTCTGGTGGATGGTGTGGTATAACAAGGACTGACAAGTACAGAGTCAGTGAGGTCGGGCTTACGGATGGCCGACTGATGTGTGAGTAAGTTACTGTCAACAAACACGAATGTAGAAAGGTTCTGGAATACCAACACAGGTTGTAACACACTACCGTAAACGTAATAGTCCAGAAACGTTGCAACGAATGGTAACGTTCAAATAGTTTATTACGCCACAGTCACGTAAACATCATGATAATATAGGACGACACTTCATAGCAAATCATGGTGGATCAGATAAGTAAGTTCATTTTGTAAACATACAGCATAAATAGTCATCCAAACAAAGGACGTGCATCGCAGTCTCAATAAGCTGTAGAATGCAGTAACTCATAGCATAAATCCCTTTAAAGCCATATCCAAAGATTCAGCTACAGGTACACAACGTAAAGTACAAAGGCTGCAGAACACAGCAGCTCACGTTTCATAAAGGTTTACAACAATATCTTTATAAGTGATGATGATCACTGGTCGCTTACACAGCGGCATGCAATGGCTTAAAATATATAAGGCCGGCGTACTCCCTGGCATCTGGGTAATATCTCTTAGAAAATAATCCAAAAACTCCTGGGAGAAAGAATATTCCCGACAATAATCTCTTTATCTTCACTTCAAAACTTTATCCTCTTAAATTATCAAAGTCCCTTCATAGGAAAACACAAATACGCCGGGACACACTAGCGAGAAGGCCTGACCTTCCTCAAGCTCTGCCCGCCAAAAACTGCCCGCAATCTCAGTTGCTTAAAACAGTTCAGTCTATATGAATTCATACAAGCGCTAACACGCAGCTCGAGATGTGAGCTGGACTCGTCCGCTTTTCCCCCTTCAGACTATTCAATAGAACCTTCGACCAGGTTCCTATCATATTTTTTTAAAAAGCAAGCTAACAGCTAGTCAATAGCGCTGCGTTCAAAAAATCACCGAGCATTCATCTCATCACAAAAAGGGTGCTTACAGGGGCGTATACAAAAAACCGACCCGTACCTACAAATCTTTTAACAGTTAACTCCCAGTTACATCTTAGTACATTGAGCAGGAACATTTTACTTAACTCGTTACCACGTGGCGTCCATTTTTCACTATGTGTATTACACAGTACAAACGCTAATAATAAACATCTAATGGTTGTTTGTTATAAGTAAAATAATTTAAAGCGTACCCTATTCTCGCCAGGCAGACATCACGCCCCAACAGATCAAAGATTTCGACAAATCCATCATACATTTGATCTTTTCAGATCCTCTTATACAGATCCTTATCTTCTTTGCTACATAATGCGCAGATTTTGTCGACATGTTTAAGATAGAGATTTGAATATTTGATGTCTGTGTTGACTAAAAGCATTGCAATAATCTGTAAATGGAAGCGTAATGCAAGTAATTCTGATAAATAATGCAGTCTAAAGATGAAATACATACTCACACTAACGTGTTAGGAGATTACCGAATGAAATTTTAATTCTCTAAAAGTTTATATTTATAAAAGTAATCAATGCGACAATAGATTCGGCAAAAGCAAGATTAAAACAGTTAATGCGGCATCGCAGAAAAGGAGAGATTATGGAAGTGCTAACGTAAAACGAAAGTCTGTAAACAAAAATATTGCCTCCTACTGTTTACAACTTCCTCTTTCTTCTTATTTTCGTCTTTCTTCTTCATCATCTTCTTTAATTTTCTTTCTTATTTTGATTCTTCTTTCGTGCTATTTCTCTTTCTTTGTGATCCTGTTTACTTTCGTCTTCTTCTTCCTCTCTTTGCCAGTTTTCTCTATTCTACGTATTTCTTGTAGTTTCTGCACTTTATAGTTATTCATTTTCTTTTCCTTCATCGCCTTCATCATCTTACCCTTCTTTTTTTGTCATCATCTTCTCGTCCAACTTTTTTGTGGTTGCTTACATCACAATGAGAACTTCATTACATTCTGCTCTACCATCATTCACCTCTTCTGTCAAAACGCGAATGTCCAGCCAAGTCTTACTTTCAATCTTCCAAGTCTTTTGAATTGGTATTTCCATATCACACCGTGTAGATTAACGGCAGAGGTCGATTTCTTCATTGTGTACTTGTTTTGTGCGTGGCGAAATTCGAGGTTCTGTACTTCTATATTTCTCACGAGTGCTTAAAAAACAAACCTTTATGTGTGTGTAATATTTATGATTATGCTACAGAATAATTCTCTAAGAACGTCCGTCCCCTCCCATACAAAAGTTTTGTTGCAGTCTGGAAAATATATAAAAATCGAGCGCTTCTGGCCTTTGCGCTAAACGGCACGACGCTTACTATAGCGCGTATCTGTGTCGCACCAAATGTACAAGTATGTTTTAAATAATAAATAGGAAACATTTAGTAAATTGTCAAAAGCAAAATACAATATATTTCATTGTTATTATTATTTATTTGCTATTTGATTGTTTCCCTTTGATTGAGGATAAATTACATCCCTTGTAAAAACGCCAACATAATTTCTTTATTGCCCTTCGACAGAGAAGAGGATAAATTATATCCCTTGAGAAAAAAAAAAAAGCCAATATTTTTTTTTTTCAAAACTTAACAAAAACGGGAAATAAATTCATTCAGAATCAAGAAAATGAGCTCTCCAGTCTTCTAAATGTGCTGCAGATGCTGGAAGATTAAAATGTTTGATTCAGTTCTTTCCCGGCATTATCTTGACGGGTATAGTTACTAGTATTACGCTATTGTTCGCCGCATTGGAGATGGTCGTATCCCCAAAGATATTTTCTACGGGCAACTGGCAGATGGCAAAAGAACAGTCAGGCGACCGTAGCTGGAGTTCAAAGAAGTGTGCAAGAGAGACATTAGGGCACTGGACATAAATCCAGCATTTTAGGAGGACAAAGCTATCGATCGCACCAAATGGTGATGCTCCCTAGGGCATCGCCTCAAATATGGTGAAAAGAGGCTCATACAACAAGCAAAATTGATATGAGCACGTCGATGGAAACTCCAGGCTGAGTGACAGCTGAGAGTTGTTACCTTAAGGGAGAATCATCCCGAATGTAGATTTGTGCGTGTTGCATTTGTCTCCAAGGTCGATTTCCTGAACGCAGGCTCAATCTAGTTTTCCTTGCATTGTTTGTCACCCTTTATATTGTTGTTTCTATTGTTTGAAAAGTTGGATTTCTTCTGTGGCGGTTCCTTCAATCATCTTTGCGTTTCCTGTTTCATTGTTCGGTTTACTTTTGTTTATTTCGCCCCAAAGGTCAGTGTTTCCAATAAATGTTTAATCTCACTCAACTTGCATTCTGCGATTATTCGGTGAGGTTTTTGTTCATGTTAAATTTGTCTCAGACCTTGATTACTTTATTCCTGTTATCCAGCTTCTAAAGACTCTGCTGAAGTATGTATGTGTTTGTATTGTTGTCGTCTTTATTTTCCTGGCTTCATCCCAGTATATCAAGATAGTTTTGATATATTTTTTTTTAAATTACTAGGTTAAAGGTAAAATACACAATGGTATAAAAAAGCATCTACTACAGTAGAAAGAACAACACAAAGTAAACTTTTGGACTAAACTTGTCATCAGTTACAACACCAGTGTAATAAGAATATCACAGGAAACAAATATGGGCATATTCATACCGCCACTGGGTCTTCTCTTCTTTCTTTAAAATTTCCCTTGCTTAAGGAGCGAAATATATGTTCTGGCGCCAGATTGTAATGGCTGCGACGTTTCTCTGGACTCACCAGCAGAGGCATGCTGCATGGGCAACCACTTCACCTCTTTGTTCAAACGCCTAACCTCGTGCCCACACAGTCATAGCTTCGGGGGCACGTTCTTATAGTCAGAATAGACTGACAAAGATATATGTGATGAGAAACAGATATATACATCAATGTTTTGAAACTGTGTTTACAGTGACTATTAGCGTTGTGTGAACTTATATTTCATCCCGTGTCTCTCCTTTCCCTCCAATATAGATCCGCCTTCTAATAGTGATTGCTACGACAGATTGGATTTCAATAAACGGCCATTTGTGTGTATCCCCCTTTCACAAAACGTGTTGTGCATGTACTTTTGCGCCCTTCTCTCTCCCTCATCGTCCTATTATTTGGCATATTTTTTGCGCTTACATTTTGTGCCTAGCAGCTCCAAGAGTTGTTTACATTTCACCAGGTGAATCGTAAGAATACCAGGTTAATTAGACAGGTCAGCAAACAATACTTTTATCACGTAAGTCGACTAGCCACCTTTAATGCAGACAGTTAACGTGAAAAGGAATAACGGTATGAATTTTACAGATAACCCATCAGAGAAGACAATATGGGCGGAAGGTATTAGCCCAGGTAATGATTTCACCGATGTACTTGTGAGTTTGCATAAAAGTGCAATCGGAAGTATTACGACATATCTGGAAGAGGTCACGAGTTTTAATTTTAAAATTGATATTTTAAAACACGCGGGGGATATTATGATTAAACACCACGAACCACATAGTTCTAAAGAGCTTACCCTTGGTTTAATTTGAGAGCCAGAATAGACTTTGACTTTCATTGGCAAGTTGGTCTAAAAGTATAACCTCGGATTTGACCTGAGAAATGGAAATATAATCTAGCGAAATCGGAGACAAAAATCAGACTGCATCGGAACGACAAATTAGCAACTCCCAGGAGCCAGAGAGACATCGGACTAGTATTCTAGAATTAAAAGTGACAGATCAAAGTATTTGGACGTCTTTAGAACTTAAAAGAGAACCCGCAATTTTAAATACCACGACTGGATACTTAAGGAATCAGGAGCACAAGGATCGGACCAGTATTCCAAAATTATAAGTGACATATCGAAGTATTTGGGCAACTTTGAAACTTAAAATTAAACCCACATTTTAAAATATAAAAACTGGAGACGTAAGGAATCAGAAAACAAGTCATAAGAGGAATAATAGAATTACCCAGACAAATGATTCGAAGCATTGCATCAACTTGCTGTGTCCTTACATCTGTGCCAGGAGATTGTGTTCCCAAAAGTGAATTTGGGGTAAATGTAAACATTTATTTTACCGTGTGAATGTGGCATGTCTGTACTTGGTACGTGGTTATACAAGTCATAGGAGGCTGGCAACCTCAAAATATGAAAATATTATTTTCATAAACCATTACAGAAAGCGCTGGTGATTGCTTCTTTCTAGTCGTACAGAAAACCGACAGCAGAGGTGACCCCAGACTCCGAATGGAGCAGTGAGAAGTGATAATTACATCACATGTGCCTAAAGTGTATAGTATCATTTTGTGAGATATATATACCTTTTAAATTGTAATTCAGGCAAGCCATTGCACTCGCGCTGTTCAGACACATTTCCCCCGTTTAAGTGACCAGAAAAATAACGGTGATTACTAATCATATTCCCTGAGTTATACTGTGTATATTCAGGGAGAATAATTATTCAGAGAGACTAACGTTGGTGGGTGGACAGCGAGACAATGCGCCTGTTAATCTTTCAACCCAGTGTACTTAGCAGAGGCATTTTTCATTTTATTTTGTCTAACGTTCGTGGTACGAAGCTGTAAGACTAAAGTTTCTAAGCAACTAGTTGTGAGTCAAGTGCAGGGATTCAATACTAACCACCTACATTGGACAGGTTGTGTGAAGAAGTGCCCTCATCACAAAAGAATTGACGAAACCACAGCTGCAGGACTCACTTAGACCAGCTAAGTTCTTATTAAAGGAAACAGAAAAAAGGACAAATGTTTTATAAATCCTCACCCAAATCTCAGTGAAGACAATTTTATATACATCTAAAATTCACCATCATTCCATCGTTATTTTAACCCGTTAAAAAACTAATTGATTATTAAATTTATTACATGTTATTTTAAAACAAAACAATCATTGTTGCGTCAGTTATTATAGGTATGAAAGCAAACGTATGAGCAAGATTCTTTAATATATATACATCTAGACATTTATTTACATCTATAGAGCAAATACTTATAAAAGAATTTCGCTGGATTTACACCAGCTGGGGTCTTGAACGGCTAAAACCATTGCTTAATTCTTCACAAAAGTTAATAGTGCTTTGCCCTTTGCAGCATTGTTCTTGACTTCTGAAAACATCGTGTGCATAATCCCTTAAGACAGAAGCATTATTATCCTTCTATCTACAACTCTGCCAAGAGTAATCTTGTGCGAAGGTAGACACTTTTTCAGACCAATATTAGATACTATTGAGTGTTAGCCACTGCTGGACCCCTACTGCAGAGCTAAGGGGAAGCAATCCGTGACACCCTTGTAGTTCCCGAGGATCTCTGACGAGACCAATAAAGAATAGGCCTACTGTTACCTCAGGTGAATGCTTAGAGCAGGCTTCAGTCTCGCAGTGGTAGCTCTATTATAGGAGAAACGATAAAATTATGATGATGACGTGTGAGTCTATCGTCTCCACAAATCACATGAATGATTTTTGTTTCCTTAGCTGCCGTATAACGGGTAAGGGCAATTGATTAAAACATATTTAGATCGAGAAAGTAAGCTGAGCTAATTTTCTTTCTCGCTCAGTAATCCCATCCCATCACATCCCACCTAACATAATTACCGATGTATGTTACGTCGGTCGGTCTCACTCAAAATAGTAACTCGCGCCAGAAAAAAAAAGTGCGCAACGCACGGTGTGCAACTTGCGCGGCATGGGGTGTTATATAGGGTGATCGAGAAGTCTCTCCGCAGTTGGTTCAGTGCTTGAATACTATGAATTAAGGGAAACAATCCAAACGATAACATTGTTATTAAAAGGTCGTAATTTGCAAATCTACGTTTCTTTATTTTACATAGCAATTTAAATTATTTAAATAGACACTAATGCTTTATGCGAAAATAAAAATTAAAAAAATACTACTTTTATGTGGTAGTAAATCTAATTAAAGTCAATTAAAATAATGTTGTTTACTGCATCATAAAATGTTACATTCATATTATTAAAGCACTGAACCCACTGCGGAGAGACTTCTCGATCACCCTGTATAAAACAAATACTTTGGTTTTATTTTTTTTTAATTCTTTCACGAAATTAGTAGCGTTCGATAAAGAAAAAGTGCGTAAAGATTGGTATGCATGAGCTCTCACCCGATGTACAAATCATGAAAACTTGAAAGTTTTTGTTAAAACCACTTATTATCAGGGAAGACACTTTGAAAACAATCCACGCACTTTCACAAGAAATGTTGTCATCAAAGAACTGTAAAATTGAATCTAAAATAACATAATTCTCGCCGTGTGTACGTTGGTCACAGCTGAGGAATGCAACCGTGTTGAAAAATTGTATTGTATTATATAATACTCTCCCGAAAATAGTTACAATCAACAAAGAAAGGCGTTCAAATAACGGTGTTCATGAACAGTTTGATTACACTGTATAATGGAAAGAAACCAAAAACACTCTAAGAATGTACTTCTATCTGCTGATCCGGGAACGGAAACAGCACACTATAATTAAAAACCCGTCAAGTTTGACGGGTTATTGCTAGTATCAGATAATTACAGTCTCATATTAAAGAGTAGTCTTTGAATAAGGAAGAGAAAGTGTTAGCAAACTCAATCTCTTATGAACCAGTTAGCGCATGTTAACAAAATTGTGAAATACGGTTATGTTTTAGAATAAAACTATTCTTTAACAGTTTCAGATTAGGTCACGGCTTGGCCAAAAATAGAGCACAGAGCAAACGCGATTTGCGCGAGAGTTATGTTCCGGGGTCAACAAACGAAAGCTACACTAGTGAGAGAAGGGAAAGTTACAAGAGTGCACAAATTATAGAGGAATAATGTTACTATCAGTGCCAGGAAAAGTATTAAACAGAATCATCCTTGAGAGATTAAAAGAGTCCATAGACAAGAAATTGAGAGATGAACAAGCAGGTTTTCGACAAAACAGATCCTGTACAGACCAGATAGCCACATTGAGAATAATAGTTGAACAAAGTCTGGAATGGAATTCACCGCTTTACATCGGATTCGTGGACTATGAAAAGGCATTTGACAGTGTAGACAGAGAATCACTTTGGAAATTGATGAGGCATTATGGAGTTCCCATGAAGATCATAAACTTAATAAGGAAGAGCTATGAAGACATGACATGCAGAGTTCTTCATGAAGGACAACTTACAGAACCGTTTAGGATAAGAACCGGAGTGAGACAGGGATGCCTCTTGTCTCCATTTCTTTTCTTACTAGCAATAGATTGGGTTATGAAAACATCGACATCACACAACAGAAATGGAATCCAGTAAATCTGACTAAACAGCTTGATGATCTGGATTTTGCAGATGACTTGGCTCTTCTGTTCCATAACCATGATCAGATGCAAGAGAAAATGAAAATTCTCTATGAGAGGTCACACCAAGTGGGCCTGAAAATACACAGGGAAAAGACAAAGATTATGAGAATAAATGCAAGAAATGATAACAAGATTGAACTTGAAGAAACACCACTAAAGGATGTAGAATCGCACACATATCTTGGTAGTAATATAGACAAAGTTGGAGTAACAGCCAATGATATCAAAATAAGAATAAAAAAAGCAAGAGGCGCTTTCATTTCATTGGGAAACATATGGAGGTAAAGAGAAATCAAGTCCAACACGAAAATAAGAATCTGCAACTCAAATGTCAAGTCAGTCCTATTGTATGGCTTTGAGATATGGAGAGCAACAAAAACAACAACTAAAAAGCTACATACTTTTATAAACGGGTGCTTGCGTAGAATAGAAGGACTGAAATGGTATGACAAGTCACAAATGTGGAATTGATGACAAGAACCAGACACGTTTTAGTGGAACAAGAGCTGAAAAGAAGACACTGACGATGGATAGGACGCACATTGAGGAAACCTGTTGATAGCATTACAAGGCAGTCCTTGTTCTGGAATCCACAGGGAAAGAGAGGCAGAGGTAGACCAAAAAACACATGGAGAAGAGAGCTGGATACAGAGGTGAAAATGATCAGGAAAGCATGGAAAGAACTTGAGCGGATGGCACAGGACAGGAAGACTTGGCATGTATTTGTTGAAGGCCTATGCTCCTCGGGGAGCTAAAGGGTATTGATTGATTGATTGATAGTATACTTTTCTTCCGCTGAAAATAATGAACTAAACAGAAATAATGCGCAGTTGTGATATCTATTTTTCGCGACCATTTCACGTGATTCTAACGTCAGTTTCGATCCGGGCATTGGCTTAGATCTAAAATTACACGTTGTTGGAGAGTGGTTCAGACACAAATTAATTATGAATCTTTGGCCTTTGTGCGAAGTGAGAATTTAGCTAGTACTCACATACTAATAAAAACTAACAGCCAAATTCATGTGTGAATGTTTTTATTTTCTCCTCATTTATCGACGACCGTTGCAGTAAACCGTCCATAAGAGATAAATAGCACCTTTTGCTAACCCTGTGAGTATTCGCGCTTTTTTTTCTACATAATTTCACCGACTTCGCAATGCCGCCTGTCCTCAATGTCATATCTTCATAATGAGTCCTATTTATCTTATGTACTGATATGGATAATAAACTAGTACATAATAGTTGACTTGAAAAAAAGCAACGACGAAATTATGACTGTCAAACATGAAAGTTTTAATAAAAACAGCGAAAATTGAGAAATGCTTGTTGCCAAAGCGGCATGATATGAGGATAATCAGAAATGACATCGTAACAAGAATAACGAAACCACCTTTCTAATGCATTAACAATCAAATTGTCTTTGTTAAAAACGAACAATGAAATGATCCTTATAAAGCATGAACAGTGAAGTTATCCTTGTAAAACATAAACAATGAAAAGATCCTTCTAAAGCATGAACAATGAAATAGTTTTAACGAAAGTAATCAAATGAATCAATGAATTCGAAATTTAACAGTCAAGTGCAGTTAATAAGAGTTCGATCTGTGATAACAAATAGTGGATGACAGCATTGACTCATAAGATAAATGGACTCTCTCAAAGAGCAGACCTTTATTCCGGCTTTAAAGTCTACCGTATGCTCTTCTATGCAATATCTCTTAAAGTCATTTTGTTGTGGCGATTAGGGTGATTAAATGTAAGTGTCGTACAGATGTAAGACCATGGGTATAATGGAAAGTCAATAGTTCAACAGTCTCTCCAAAAATACTTCTAAGATAAGTTTTGGCTCAAAGAAGGAAGATTATAATTCCAGATTGAAGTTTACAGAGGTTCTCCAGAGAAGGCAACTGCTGCAGGTTCAAGGAAAGAGGAAATTGCATGCGCAAGGTTGTATTTCAGCCATCGCCCTTCAAGAACTAAGACGAGAGACCATATAAAATACAAATCAATAAGTTAATCAATAGAACTGAGATGAACTGGCTCAAGACTATGTCCCCACCTGATGCGTGAGTCAAGGAAGAAATCAGGATAACGATGACAAGAAGTCGTGACGAATGACACAGATGTAAAATAAAAATATTACTCCAGATAATGTTAATATTAATTAGAATCGACGTCATTGCACTCCGGGCAAACACATAGGTGCTCAGTCTCCCTCAGCAAATGTCGAAGGGTATGAATGCTAATTGTTCCTGTTGCGCACTGGTTGTATACACGGCGGATGCGTCCTCTCATACGTCCATCCCTGCTGGTCTTACGTTTGATGCCAAATTCCAGCAATCTTAGCCTTGATGATTCATCGATTGCAGTGTCATTCTCTAATAGACGAACATGAATCGCCCTCAGTATTTCTTCCTTATCCATGGTCAATGCACCATTTATGGGTGCTCTTGAAACAAGTCTGTCAGCTCTTTCATTGCCACGTACCCCGGCATGACCAGGACAGTAGATCCATATCAGTTCATGAAGATTGGATGCTTCTATGGAGGTTTTCCATTCATGTCAAAGCCAGCTATTTTGGACCTTTCGAAGCGTGGATTGTGAGTCTGATACAATAACTGCCTTTGTTAATAAAGTCTCAGACAGCCATCTTAAGGCAGCAGTAACTGCCTCTACCTCCATTCTAATGCTGGAGGTTGTTATCATGTAAGCCCCGCTATGTCCAGCGACGGTTCTGCCCTTTACTCTAGCAGAGAAGCCCCACACTGATTTATTACCACAGAGTACAGACCCATCAGTTTACACAATGGCATTATCACCCCCAGCATTATCGTTTATAAGCTGATCAATTTCCAGCTCTGCTCTCCCATTGGGCCAAGTTCTGCATTCTCTACCAAGGCTGATGATGACTTGCTGGTAGTAATTTTTAGAGTTAGAATCTTGTTGAAGCTTCTAACTTTAATGTGGTATTAGCTGAAGTGGTCCAGTCAGCTTTAGTTATAGCTTATGGTTTCAGACAACACCGATTTGACTCTTCCACATCTAAGTATCCGATATGGGGTAATTTCTCGAGGGAGTTTAAAGAACTGCTTCCGCTTTGAGATTTCCACCACACACACATTTAAATTGGAGCTCATGTATGTCTCCCGCGAGAAACCCAGTCGGAATCTTGGTGTCACTTTCAAGTAATACTTTCTGGTGGTTAATCTTCCAGAATTTTAATGGTTATTTTTTTATCTCTAGCTACTCTAGCACTGGATATTAACACACTTCAAATGTCTTTTAACGATTAAGTATGTTTGAGCGCAGCACCATTGAAAAGAGTATTTTATCACTGTGGATAAAAGCATGTAACGCCTGTTCCTAAGGCTGAAATTTCTGATCCAGCTGATGTATTGCTCTAAAATGTTCTGAAATGCTTTCTCGAGGCGTTCTGTTGGAAAAGGTGACTTCTCTCAGTCGATTTGTTTTTTTAATGCTTCTCAGGGCCGATGCCTAGACCACATCCCCACCCAATTACAAACCGAATCTTGTAGAGGTAGTTTCCCGCTATTATGTTGTGCCGGGCAAACAATTTTATTACATAAGGTGTTTATAACGGTCGGCGACAAGCTTTGCAGGCTTCTCTTCTCCAAAACATGAAGTCCTATAATGTTTTATTGCCTTTTATGCTCATTGGCAGTACTGGTCGATAAAACTGAGTCGCGTTCCCATGCAAAAAGTATAAGTACAAGGGGATTGACATAAGTCTTGGGCCTGACCATGAAGGAGTCACAGGAGGAAGATGAAACTTGGCACATTTAAAGTTCATCATATTTGCACTGAATGTGTAAAGTACGCGTTTGTTTCTTCAATGGGTTTTCCCACTACGGTGCACGGCGCAATGTACCCTATTGACCGGATCTGCTGCTCCAAAGATTTGACAAAACAATGGAAAAGAAGGAGGCCAGAGCTGTGATAAAATTTCTGATGTTTCAGGGAAAAACACCTACAGAAATACACAGGGAGATGGAACCAGTGTTTCGTGATTCTTGTCCTTCATATACTTCGGTAAAAAACTGGTGTCAACAGTTTAAGTGCGGCCGCTCAAATGTTGCTGATCTGCCAAGATCTGGTAGACCAGCCTCAGAGTGCAACGATGAAAATGCAACAAGAGTAAAGAAAATCATTGACCAGGATCGAAAAATGACAATTGTGGAGATAGCTAGTAGAGTAAAACTAAATGAAAGAACAGTTTATAGAATTTTACACAACAGACTGAACATGAGAAAAGTGTGTGCACGCTGGGTTCCGCGACTGTTGACACGTGAACAGAAGCAAACGAGGGTAAATTGCTGTCAACAGTTGCTCAAAGAGTGTCAGTCAAAAATTTTTTTGGATACCATGGTGACAGTAGATGACACTTCGGTACACCATTATCACCCCGAATCCAAAATTGTCAGCATGCAATGGAAAACCCCGGGCTCCCCAACACCTGTCAAGCCGAGGGCGCAGAAATCTGCAGGAAAAGTGATGCTGACTGTTTTTTTGGGACGGCAAAGGTGTCCTTTTGAAAGATTATCTGCCTCGTGGCAACACAGGTAATGGACAGTACTATGCAGATCTTCTGACAAAATTAAGAAAGGTTGTGATCAGGAAACGAGGGATAACACGCACTCAAAATCTTCCTTTGTTTCAAGACAACGCGCCCTCTCACAAAGCACGGCTTGTGCAGCTAGCAGCTAACGATTTGAATATTGAAATTCTTCCACACCCACCATATTCTCCAGATTTGGCTCCATCAGACTTTTTTCTATTCCCAAATCTTAAAAAACAGCTAAAAGGAAATCATTTTGACAGCGATGAAGAAGTTATACTGGCATGTGATGACTGGTTTAGTTTGAAAAATAGGGTGTTGTACTCCCAAGGTCTTTTCAAGGTCAAGCAGAGATGGCAGAAGTGTGTCAATTCAGACGGTGGCTATATTAAAAAGGAATAAACACTGTACAAAATTTCAGCTCTCTGTGAAATGTCCTTCATGGTCAAGCCCATGACTTATGTCAATCCCCTTGTAATTGTGGGAATTCATGTCGCGCTTGTATAATGAATAGTGAAGTTCGGCGGTACTTAACTCCGCCCAAATTAAAAAGTGAGGGAAATCGCTCGTCTGAAAGTGTGACAAAACGTCTGTACGTGTTCTTTTGGTTGCTCTCTCACACCTTTAGACATTCCGGCAGTATCCCTTTTTTCTTCATTTTCCTCACCGATCATCTTATTTTTTGGATTATTTGGCATAATTTTTGCCCTTTTCATTCATTATTTTGCTCCTTATGCTGGACCTAGTAGGGTGAAGTCTATCAGATCCTACTCCCTTACGGAAGTATCTACTATGAGACTATCTTTATCTTTTACATTCTTTCTGTGACCACTCCCAGACTGTTTACGTTACGTCAGGACTCGTGATAATACCACGTTTTTTAAACCGGTCAGCGAGAGAAATTCTTATTATGAAAAGCCGGCCCGCCACCTTCTAATACAAACGGCAAGCATGAAGAGAGATAGCGACTTTGACGTAACTCATTTCCGAGGGCCAGCGACAATCAGGCAATTAACACCTGGGTTGCCGTCTTTTTGTCTGAGGAAATCATATTGTTTGTCTGAGCGGCCGGTGATCCTTTTGTTTGACTGTCTGGAGAACGCACGATCACAGACGATAATGAGATAATCGTTTCACACGACCATCCCTGTGTGTGATTATCGCAGGTAATCTGTCTGGCGATCAATATTTGAAAGTAGCATCTGTCGTGAAGTCTTGATTCACAAAACGGCATATATTTTTTTTTTACCCAAGCGGAACGCCATACTTTGGAAATACCATATGATAGAAGAACCAATGAAATCGCACCATCATGCCGTGTTTACAGAAACATTAGGCAGTTAAGTTAAGATTGGAGTTTCGAATCTGTGCAAATCACTTGAGGATGGAATTTAAATACAACATGAGCGAAGTACCACCTGGTTTAGGTCACTAATTCAACAACAGGAATGTTACTTTAGAGGTAGGTTTACAGACTTTCACGAAAATTTAAAACCAGACGCTTATCTGGCACTATCCTGGTATCACCTGATACAACTTTGTGTCCAGGATATCTTATAATTTCAATAATAATCAACCCTCTCGTGACAGCATCTGGACATCAAATAGGTTCCCAGATTTGTTGTGAGTTGGCGGAAATATTACCGCATGATTTGAAAGAGGTCACGCGTTGGAATACTAAATGTAATATTTTATAAAACTATGGGGATATTTTGAAATTAGAAACCCCAACCCAGTGCTAAAGATATTCGAATGGTTTGATTTGAGGGCCGGAATAAACAATGAATTTCATTGGAAAATTCGGCGGAAACACCATCTGGGATTTGAACTGAGATGAGGGAAATATAATCTAGCGAAATCAGATACACAGAACTCAGAGACTGCATCGCATCGTCAAGCGAAAAACTCCCAGAAGCCAGTGAGACGTCGGCCTTAGAATTCCTATAAGTGACAGATCGAAGTATTTGGGAAACTTACTTACTTACTTAGTAGTCCCCCTTCTACCGTGAGGTGTAGAGGTTTGGAAGAGAGAGCGCCAGACTATCCTATCGGCTGTTTTCCTCCTCGCCTGGTTTGATTCTAGCCCTCGGTCTTTCAAAGATTGTCTAATGTTGTCCTCCCAGCGGACTCTGGGTCGTCCTGGGGTCTGGATCCCTGGCTCTTTGCTTCCCATGCTTGTCGTGGTAGCCGATCTTCTCCCATTCTGCAGACATGGCCAAACCATCTTAGTTGGGACTGTTCTACTTGGGTCTGCAGGGGGTGGGATTTTAGGCCTTGACGTACCGTCTTGTTGCGGACCATGTCTCTTCTTGTTACTTCAACCACCTTCCTCAGATACCTCATTTCTGAGGTTTCGATCTGGCTTTTGTGGGTTGTAGTCATTGCCCATGACTCGCATCCATATGTCAAGACTGGGACATAGGTGGAGCGGTATACAGCCATCTTAGTTTTCTTACCAACCTCTCTCTTGCTGAGGAATCCTTGATTTATTACCTGAAAAAGTCTCCCAGCTGCTGCTTTTCGAGAGGCCAACTCTTCTTTGATGCCTCCCTTTCGGTCTATAATAGCTCCGAGGTATTTAAAGTGGTCGACCTGCTCCTGGATCTGTTCTCCCAGCTTAATCTGATGTCTTCATTCTTCTCGTGATATCACCATGGATTTTGTTTTAGAGCTGTTTATGTCTTGTTGCACCCCGCTGCCTGTAGGACCCTTAAGAGTAATAGGTCGCCTGATGCTCCCATGTACTTAACCATTTCTGGTGTTACACCATCATGCCCTGCTGTTTGCCCATCTTGATTTCTCCAGTGCTGCCTTCAGTTCTTCCATCTTTATGTCATCTTCACCATCATTCGTTTTCTCTTCTGAGCTAGTGGTTATCATTTCTGATGCTTGACCTTGCTCACCATCCAGGAGTTCTGAGAAATATTCTTTCCATTACTTCCTTCGGGGCAGTAAACAATTTGCCTTGCTTGTCTTTATAAATTTAAGAGGGCGCTGTTTTTCCTTCCTCATATTCTTTACGATCTTATAGAGAAACTCAAAACCTTAAAAAGTAAGCCCGCATTTATAAATACAACTCTGAAAACTTAAGCGACCAGGACTTTAAATATTAGGACTGGATACCTAAGGAATTAGATCACCCATCATAAGAGAAACTTTCCCAGACCAAGTGTTTCGCAGATTTACCCGTCATAAAAGGGATTAAAAATTTCCAGATCAAGTGATTCGAGAGCACATAACCTAAATTGCTCGTGTCCATTCTAAACTGTGCGAGGAGATTGTGCATAACCCAATTGGGGTAAGTTTTGAACATTTCTTTTACAAATGTGAATTTGACATGTTTCCTGCTTAGTGGTTATATATATGAGGCTGGCAACCTCAACATATGAAGCTAGCTTATTCATAAACCACTACAGCAAACTTTCAAAGCGGATATATCTCCCAAAATATTATACACTTTAGGCACATGTGATGTAATCATCAATCATCATTGCTCTATTTGGAGTCTGAGGTCACCTCTGCTGTTGGTTTTCCGCACGACTAACCAGAAGTACTGTGTATTGTCTACTGTGACCACTAGATCGCGGATTATATTTTTGCTACATGAAATACCTGATATGACAATATCATATTCAATAAGCATTACCAAAGTAAGCGTTCCCTCTTTGGGAAATTAACAATTCGTGGAGGAACTGGGGCTTATTTTCGGAGAAGCACCACCCTAGATTATGATAGATCTGTCAACTGATGTGTATGTTCAATAAGTTGGTGAGCAACTAATAGGTAAACGAGATTGAAATGTGGCCACAGATTTGACAGAGTGAGAGAAAGCGGAGTGAATATTTCGTCTTTTGTATAATCATTGAACTCACTTCTAATTTTGTTTGCTAATACTGTTATTTTTACAGGATAGCTTAACCAGGAACTTTGTTCTTTACTGTATTGTCTATTACTATACCCTAGCGTGAATCTTTGACCTTTTGGGGTTCTTAACTTCTGGTGGGATCTTTTCTCAACAGAGAAGAGGGCACTTATTGAGGGTATTTTTTTTCTAAACTCTGTAACCTATGGTTTTATTGATTTATCGATGTTTGATGTTGTAAACAGTTTATATGATAATAAACTTAACACAACTTAATTACTTGTGTTGGTTAGCTCAGCTCAAACCCATATTCCATTTACCATAGTTTTCACGTTTGTGCGCCTTGTTGACACATGACGGTGTGTGTGTGAGTGTAGTTAAAAGTATATGGTTTTGTGTACTGAGAGTAGTGCTGTCTGTGAATAAATTACAGTCGTAAAGATAGGCTGGACTAGAGTATCTTCTCAATTCAGTGACAGATTCTACCCTTAAACTATTCACTCGTGAACTCTATTTCTCATAATTAATTCTCACTGAGTCACCACTTTTCCCAGTCTATCCAGAAGAACCAAATCTATATCTACTACCTATCAAATTCACGACAGAAATGTTAGCTGTTTTCTTCAGTTGTGTGTATTGCAAGTCAGACTTTAAAAGAAACGAAATATGAGATATTGAAAGAAAACTGTGTTAAAAACAAGGCAAGAAAACAGTTCATTTAACACCTAATGCACGTAGCCGTAACCTAGTTTTTAGTTTATTTGTAAGTTTAATGTTGTGTGTGTATGTATATATATGTAAGTTAAATCGTGTGTGTATATATCGATATATCTTAGTTCAATACTGTGTGCGTCTATATGTCTTTATATCCAAGTTTAATGTTGTTTGTGTGTGTATACATACAGACATACATACATACATACATACATACATACATACATACATACATACATACATACATACATACATACATACATACATACATACATACATACATACATACATACATACATACATACATACATACATACATACATACATACATACATACATACATACATACATACATACATACATACATACATACATACATACATTACATTACATTACATACATTACATTACATACATACATACATACATACATACATACATACATACATACATACATACATACATACCTTACATACATACATACATACATACATACATACATACATACATACATACATACATACATACATACATACATACATACATACATACATACATACATACATACATATATACATACATACATACATACATACATACATACATATCAGAATCTTTATTCTCCATAAAATACATTAATATGTACAGACATGATATAATAGATACAACATGGCAAATAGGAGAATCATTAGAATTTACATAAAGTGTTGAAGACGTCTCAAGTAGTTATATGTGGGTGTTTTTACATCGAACCTTCGTTTTACACATACATAAAAAAATTTTAAGCTTTCTAAAAGACATTGGCATATAATGATATGGTATACCCTGCCAAAAATGAGAATTATTGAAATTTACAAAATGTGTGAGGAATACCATTCAAGTAGAGCAATATGGTTGTTTTTACATGGAGGTTTTATCAGAATTTTGTTTGCCATAAAAAAAAACTTTGACCGCTAGTGGAAAAGGTAAAGGAACCCGTTACACGCCCATTTAGGCATATTGGGAATATGGTGTTAGGCCCATATTATCTTGACCGTCGGCACACGAGGGGTGATGTGTTCGGCATCACGCCGGCCGCCTTAACCTTCCCAGAGTTGCTCTGGTACCCATTTGGGGCTGGGTCGACCCAGGAGCCGTTTGTGGCCTAAAAATTTTCCGCCTCATCTGGGGATCGAACCATAGACCACTGCGCTAGGAAGCCAGTGCACTAACCACTATGCTACCGCGGCTCCTAACCGCTAGTGGAGTGAGATATTAAATATAGCATCAAATACAATAGTCGTATGGTATAGTATACAGAGGAGCACAATTGAGTTTAGACTGTGTGGAAAACATCCCAGCAATTCAAAATGGGTGTTTTTTACATCGAAGTTTCCATATTCTGTAAGAACCTATAATTGCACTAATACTGACATATTTACATAAAACCTTTGCTTCAAATTTCCGCAACCCTAGCGACATTAATCCACTCACACACTTTGCATGCACATGACCCAAACTACCAATTATCAGTACGATTACATGCGTACGGTAGCCTAGTTCGTTAATTTCTGCAGTCAATGGATAGTACTTATCAAATTTATGTTGGTAACATTTATCTAAATGGGCATCATAATGGTATTGCTGCCTCCACTATAAAAGCTGTTTTTGTTCTGTCGATTGATTATTGTTAAATCAGGTTTTACGGCATGAGTCTTAAATGAGGCGTTGCTGCTGCCGAAAAAGTGATGGTTTAACTATTATCTCTTTGTTTATTGTTATGTCACCTTATTATTGTATGCAGATTTCAGCTTCTCCATAAATAATGTCTACAGCTCTATTGTGCCTTTGTTGGTATAATGTTTGAAATTTGGTACATCCATTCAATAAATGTGACACTGTTTCGTATGGGTGGTTACATATTTTGCACATTTTCGTGTATGTCTGTGGGTAGTATAGATGTAAAAGACTTTCGCATTCCAGCAACTGTAACTTCAATCTCACAGCAAATGAAAGTATTTTATCACTTAATTTAAAATTAGATAGAAAACTAGATGACAATGAGTGGTTTACACATTTCATTTCGCGCACTATTCTCCCTTGTGACGATTTACTTTTTAGTTCACTTAGAATTAGGTTAAGTTTATGTGATTTAAATCCAGAATAAAAAGCATTTGCTGACTTGTATGTTAGACTTACATCTTCATCTACGTCTAATTGTACACTGTAATGGCCCACTGTCATCCACTTTCACACTCACTCCTTCACGCGCGCATTCTTCATTCAGTTCTACCCAAAATGATCTTGGCCAAATTCACCTTCGATCTTTTTAGCTAGATGGTTTGTTTCGTTTAACTCGTAGCTTGCAAAGTTATTCCTATCTTCACCTACTTGGTCTATTTTACGTTTTTTCATATGTCTGTCTAACGAGTTTTATTGCTGCAGTTTTTACAAGATTATCATCACAATTGAGCATACTGATAAGGAATGAAATATGTCGAGAGTGGTATAATATGATGGGGTTTGGTATGCCAAGGCCACCCTTCGACCTGGGACAGAAGAAATAGCTCCTTGTGGATGATTCATTTAGCACTAACCATGTTCTAACGTGTTGTACAATTTCATCTTCAATTTCTTTAAGTTGTTTTTCTGTAAAGTGTATGTTAGAAAAATAAAACATGAGAGGACCGAAACACATCGGTTTAATTAATGAGTTCTTTGCTGATGTTGGTAGTGGGGCACAGCTTAATTTTGTTAAATTTGGCCTAAATTCTAAGGTCGATCGGTTTCCGCCCACCACTAGTGGAGTGAGCGATTTGGAATGGCGAAAGAGATGCCTCGTTGAAGAGGGGATCTCCGCTATTTTTTGTTCTGTCAGGGATGTGTAGTCCTCTTATGGATATTTCGTTTATTCGGGATAATACCTCTAGTGTATTTGCACATGCCGGGAGGCGTGATATTTCTGTATTTCTTGAAAGCAAGGTAAATTAACATTTTCATTAACTCTATCGATTTTGGGTCGTGAGCGATTTCGATTCATAGCCTGTCTGCGAAAGTCGTCGTCACGAGATGTTTTTTCCCAGCTCACATGTCGCTGCATTGTACTGCATCGGTTGATGCAGGTACCAAGGACCATTACTTGCTACTTTGTTAAATGAACTAGGTTTAGAAAACCTTTATTATCTAGAGGATATTCTTGAGGACATTATTTATACTTCGGCAGACGTGTCTGTCTTGCTGAAGTCAAACTAAGGAGAGTGAACTGATCTCATACATCTGGTTATCTCCTGGCTGTTATAGAAAAGGATGGAGTTTTCACCTGACTACATTTACAGCACTTTGAAATATAACATGCATCTGACTCATCATTGTAATGCTGTCTACCGTTTATTGCTGTATTGAATGTTGCTGTGATAATGACTGTTTGATGTGCCTACACATTTGCGTAACCATTTTGTCACTGTGGCGTCCACAATAAATAATGAAGAAAAACGTCAACGGCTGTTTCAAGACTCATTGACTTTATACGTCGTGAGTTTACTGACGTCCTATGTGGATTGCCCTGTTATTGTTGCATGAACATTGTTTTGACTGAACACATCTACACACTACACAAAACCAGACATGCGGATGCCATCCATCATCATATGGCATCACGCATCATTTGGTGGCCATAAGCTGGTTTGATTCTGGTACTAGCAAACACGGGGTCCCTTACCCACTTCATTTTCAACAAGAATTCATCAGCATCCTTCAAGAAATTAACATTCTTCAATACAGTCAACATCTTCAAAATTTTCAAAGTACTCGGCGTTGCCCGGTAAAAGTCAAAATTTCAACTTTTTGACGGAAACAAGAATTTGACAGTACCCGGCGTTGTTACATGTTGCCGGATAACTCGGACTGCTGTTATCTTTTACGCAAGTCAAGCAAGTTGCTGCTGTCAAGGTTCCAGTGCTGTCGTTTTTTGAGAAGGTCAAGTGCCGGTTGAAACGGGTTGTTTTCTGAAGAAGGCCAAGTACCGATTTCCATCAACTTACTTTTGGATTAGAAGGTCAAGTGCCGAAACAACTCAACACACAGTATGTCAGAAGCTCTTGTACCATCGTGTTAGCAGTGGAAGCAGTTCAGATGTGCCATCATCGTTGGAGCTTCGCTCTTTAGGACGTTGATTGACATCCGTTTTTCTGCTGTTCTACGATTGGAAGCCTTTAAGTTAAGTGGCCTGTTTGTATGTAAACTGTGCCCTTATACTTCTGCTGAGTCTTCTGTGTATCATCTCATTCTATATGTTATATGTCTATATGTTATTTGTATATTTATATGTTTATATTTCAGCGGGTTCTCGGTTGGGTGGTGTCTCCGTTAGATTATGCCACGTCATAGAGGTCGTCTATTGTGAGCGTTTTCTGTAGGGTTTGCAAATTTCCGATACTGGAATTTGCTAAGCGACTTCTGTTGCTATTTATGTTAGCTGTGATGACATGTTTTAATATTGTTTTCGTTATTATTTCACATTCTTTAGTTTTGTTGTGATTTGTTTGTATTTGTTAGCCTACTCTTGTCTATAATTTAGTTTCATACAACATTTTTGTTTATACACTGTGGTGTCATGTATTTTGTTTAATTCTATCGCAGATATCGTCACATTTTTTGTGATATTTCATTAATTTCTGCTTTATTTTTAGTTGATTTCTGCGAAAGTTTTTGTATTGTTGCTGATCTTTGTTATTGTTTACATTGTTATTGTTTACATTGTTTGTATTGTTTACATTTTCAATGTTTACATTCTGCATGTGTTTACATAGTCATTGTTTACAGTTATAGTAATTAGTTAATGGGCTATGCTAATGCACTGTTACTACTATACTGATGATAAATGAATGATGAATAGTGTCGTGCACTATTGAATGAGAAGTGCACTTATGATCAAGATTTGAGTGCTGATATTTCATATACAAGTTCTTTGATTAGAGACTTGTTTCCCACAGAGACTGGGATAATATAATGTGATGTGAATATACAAGTGCTTAATTAAGACTTGTTACACTTAGGTTTGAAATAAATTAGTTAATTATTTCAGGTTTTGGACTCATATGTTAGACAACATGTCTACATTTGAGCACTTTATTGAGCAGGGTAAATTGCTTGGGAAGACTGGTGATAAGTTAGAAGAATTTGCAACTGCTCGACATGATAAAGCAATGGAAGCTGAACAAAAGAAACTGCATATGGAAGCTGAACAAAAGAAACTGCAGATGCAGGTGGATGAAAAGAGATTCCAAATGGAAATGGAAAAACAAAAAAGGGAATCAGAAGCTGAGGAAAGAAAGCTACAGCTAGAGGCTGAGAATAAAAGACTTGAAAAAGAAGCTGAGAATAAAAGACTTGAAAAAGAGGCTGAGAATAAAAGACTTGAAAAAGAAGCTGAAAATGAAAGACTTCAAATGCAGGCTCAAGCTGAAGAAAGGAAGTTACAAAGAGAGTCTGATGAGAGGAAAGCAAAAATGGAACATGAAGAAAAACTCTTAGCTTTAGAGTTGGAGAAATTGAAATTGACGAGCATGAGTAATGGTAATGATTCAAACAAGGGTTCATCTTCTGGGAAGGCTAATAATGATACTTTTAAGATTAAGTTACCAACATTTAGTCCTTCCAGTGATGACATAATGTTCTATCTGGACAGATTTGAACAAGCATGTACAGCTCATAACATAGACAAAGCAAAATATGTTTATCAGTTATCAGGGATACTGACAGGTAAAGCTCTAAGTATATTAAATATGGTGGATGAACCTGACAAGAGCAATTATGAGGTTGTCAGGGCCGCTTTGTTAAAGAAATATCAGCTTAACGAAGACGGCTATCGTCTACAATTTAAAAACATGTTACCTGAAAATGGAGTTGAATTCTCCGAGTTTATTGCAAGAATACGCATTACTTTCTCACGATGGGTTGAACTATCTAAGACGGAAAAAACTTATGAAGGACTTATGGACTTAATACTTAGAGACAAAGTCATGTCGTCTGTCAATGAGTCTTTCCTTGCTTTCCTTCATGAACGTAAACCTAAAACAATAAAAGAAATGGAAGATTTCTGTTGCCAATACGTAACTGCGCACCCACACATAACCATGGGTAACTCTAAGGTGAAAGAAGGTTTACCAGTTGCTTCGGCAGCTCCGTATGGTCAAAACTTTGCTCGTAGATCCCAACAAAATTTTGATAGAAAGGGCAGCGGTAATTTCTGTCAAAATCATGGAAACCAATTTCATGGTGATTCTTCTTCGAAGAATTGGAGACAACCTGATAGTGGTCGTTACTATCACCCTAATAATTATAAGCATTTCAAAAGAGGATATGGTAATAGAGGTTATTCCTGCCGAAGACCTCAGAACCAAACAAATAGATGTTCGCATCAATGTGAACATGATAGTAATCGTGGAAACTGGAATTCGAACCAGTATAACAATTACAATAGAGACAATAATAACTGCAGAGATAATAATAACTCTGATAACTTCAGAGGTAATAATAGTCGGGGTAGATCTCAACACAAAAAAAAAGAGATATCAGCAGGCTAATGCTGTACAACAGGAAACTGAGGGAGCCTGTAATCATGTTGTTGATAGTAAAAACTTTGACGCTGTCACTAGTTCTGCTTTTGACTTTGAAAGAGCAAACAAATGCCCCCAATGCAGTACTTTATTCGAACCGGGTACCATACCTACTTTGAGTTGTGGTCACCCACTTCCCGCTCTTCCTGCTGCTGTTGCGCATGACGGGAGGGGTTCTTTAATTCTACATAAGGGTCTTGTTAATGATACTCCGGTCTCACTACTTTTCGATTCCGGATGCACCACTATTGGTGTTAGACAATCGCTTGTAGATCCATCTTGTGCTACAGGAAGGGTTATTAAATGTGTCACATTTGGCGGCACTCTAGAAAAATATCCTACTGCTGTAATTCGCATTGCCACTCCTTTCTTTACTGGAGATGTGCATGCTTGTCTCTTACCTAATCCTATTGCGGACCTTATTATTGGTCGTATTCACGGAGTTAGGGAGTGTACCCCACAGCAGATTGCTGCTTGGGAAGATAATAACATGCAAGCTACAAATGCAGTAGTTACAAGAGCACAAGCTCTACAAACACCCGAAACTTCACTGAATAGTGATAATGGAGTTGATAGCCAAGATAGTCACTTAGTAATCACTCGTGACTCTTTCATAAAATTGCAAGAAGAAGATCCTTCTTTAAAAAAATTCTTCGTTCTTGCGAAGAAAGGTGATCCGAATCAGGATACAAATAGAAAATCTTGGATTGCAATGAGAAACGGCGTACTTGTACGTATGGTACAAGATTCGACTACGTCGGCACATTCGCAAATTCTTGTTCCCAAGAGCATGAGAGTCCAAATATTGCAACATGCTCATGACTCGCAATGTGCTGGACATATGGGTTTTGCCCGTACGAAGTCGAGAGTCCTTGCGGCTTTCTTTTGGCCTTTTGTCAATAAGGACATTCGTATTTACTGCCGATCATGCAAGGTATGTCAGGAGGTCAAATCTAGAGGACCACGACATGCTGCGCCTATCCAGGCTGCTGACATTCCTATTCGGCCGTTTCAGAAATGGCCATAGATATTATTGGCCCTTTTAAGGTCAAGTCGGCCAGAGGACATCAGTTTATCCTTACATGTGTCGATATGTGCACACGTTGGCCAGAGGCTATTCCTCTTAAGAGCATATCTACTACAGATATCGCAGATGCTCTTTGGTTGATATTTTCTCGCTTGGGGTTCCCCAGAGAAATATTGTCAGACCATGGCACTCAACTCATATCTGACACTATGTCACAGGTAATGTCTACCTTACATATTGAACGATCTCTCAGTAGTATCTACCATCCTATGTCTAATGGGTTAGTTGAGCGTCTGAATAGAACGCTCAAGACTTTGCTTGGTAAGATAACTGAAGATCATCCTCAAGATTGGGACAGGGTTTTACCCGCGGCTCTCTTTGCCTATAGAGAAGTCCCTAATGAACACACAGGATGTTCTCCCTTCGAACTTGTCTTTGGCGCGCGTCCACGCGGCCCTATGTCTTTATTACACGATCTCATCACTGCCGATGATATTAGCGATGAAACTCAATCCTCATATGAGTATGTCATTGCTCTTAGACAAAAGATCATTGAGGCATGTAAGCTAGCAACTGCTTCATCAGAAATTGCTAAAGAGAAGGCAAGGCAGTTTGCTAACAAGAATAGATGTCTACGACAACTTTGTCCAGGTGACAAAGCATTCGTCCTACTCCCCAGTAGGGAAAATAGACTTCTTATTGCATGGAAAGGTCCGTATGCAATAGTCTCTCGGATTTCCGATGTTGACTATGTGGTCGATATTGATGGAAAGCATAAAACTTTCCACATAAACATGCTTTCGGAATTTCACGAACGTCCGGACTATTTGCTGCCTATTTTCCAGGCAACGGATGATGCTCCTGCACCTCACGGTCATTATTCATCCCTGTCTGTCATTAAGGATGAGGAAGCTACCTTCTCTGATGTCAACCTTCCCCTTCCAGTGGTTCCATTACATTCCACGGAATCTTGGAAAAACGTTTCTGTTTCTCCTAATCTTTCTGGTGACGAACATCGACAAGTCTCGTCGATGTTACAAAACATTTCAGGATGTTCTCACTGACATTCCTGGACACACAGATGTCATAGAACATGACATTAATTCTTACCGACAATAATCCAATTAGGGTTAGGCCGTATCCTATTCCTATACACTTTCAGTCGCAAGTGGAAAAGGAATTGGATGAAATGATTCAATTAAATATAATTGAACCATCGACTTCACCATATTCTTCTTCCATGGTTATTGTCCGGAAGAAGGATAAGAACATACGAATTTGCGTTGATTATCGCAAATTGAATCAGGTCACAAAGTTCGACGCTGAACCGATGCCTTTGTTAGAAGATCTACTGATTAGACTTTCTAATTCTAGATTCTTCACTAAACTTGACTTGTCTAAAGGTTATTGGCAAGTGCCTTTAGCAGAGCATGCCAAACCTCTTACTGCTTTTTCTACACCTAGGGGTCTATTTCAATGGAATGTTATGCCTTTTGGTCTCATGAACGCCCCTGCCACTTTCGTTCGCATGATGCGTCGAATTCTGTCACATCGTTCGGATGTCATCGCATACTTAGATGACATCTGTCTCTTCAGTGATACCTGGGAAGATCACTATTTAGGGTTATATGACTTACTGTCCACTCTACGTGAGAATAATTTGACAGCAAAACCTTCTAAAGCTTTTGTTGGTTTTGGTGAAATCTCTTTCCTGGGTCATCGTGTTGGTCATGGTCTCTTGAAGACAGAAGACCACAATACTTCCAAAATACTGAACATCTCTGTTCCTAAAACGAAGAAAACAAGTTAGGAGTCTCTTAGGTTTAATTCAATTTTATGGGAGATTTATTCCAAATTTATCTTCGATCATGGCACCTCTCTCAACATTGTTGAAGAAAGGTTCGCCTAATCTGGTTCCGTTGGTCTGAAGAATGCCAATCTTCACTAGACCAAATCAAGAATATATTTTCTTCTCCTCCATCTTAAGATTACCTACTCTTGATAGGACTTTTGTTCTTCGGAGTGATGCTTCATCCACTGGGATTGGAGCAGCACTGATGCAAGAATATGCAAATACTCTGCATCCTGTTATGTACATTTCTAGAAAACTAAATGCGGCAGAGAGGAACTACTCGGTTTTAGACCGTGAGTTGTTAGCGATGGTTTGGTCAATTCTAAAGCTACAAAGATTCCTCCTGGGCGCACATTTCATTCTAGAGACTGATCAGAAAGCTCTTACAGCTATTCAGACTAAGAATTTGAAGAGTTCGAGATCCACTCGATATGCTATAGCTCTTCAACCTTTTCACTTCACGGTACGAGCTATCCGTGGTGCGGATAATGTGATGGCTGACATTTTGTCTAGATGCCCACATGACTCCAACTAATACTTCTGTCCTATATTTCTATATATTACAGAGTCATAACACACCTATATTTCTACAATAGATTAGCACATCTGTACTTACTCTATATGTACACACTATCGTGCTTTGTTGTCATCTTCTTCTGTTCGTTTTTTTAAGATGATAGAGGAGGACTGAGTAGTTAATATAAGGGCCGTTAGTTTACTAAACAGCCACAATTATTAATAATGTATTGTACCTTATGAAGCATATTAGTTATTAATTAGCATTATATTGCTTGTACTTTCTCAGAATGTCATTGTTGAGCTGAGGACTTACCTTACGAGTTCTAGATTGTGTACTTACCCTCGGAATACCAGAGCATATGTCCTGGATCGTCATGTAGTTTAACTTTACTATGTACTTATGTCATTACATGTCAAAGAATGTACTATTTAAATTTTCCTATCAGATTTGTACATCCATTTTTAAAGACAATATTAGAGTATGCTGTTTAATGATGATTATAGTAACTTGCATACGTATATTGTGTTTACATGCTAACGTGATGTGTGTTGGTGACACCTCCCCGATGTGAATATTTTTTGAGACATATTTATTTTTCTGTTGAGGTATATCCTCACCAGACACTCTATAATTAGCCTATTGTTTGGCAATTTAATTAATTATCAGCGCATAATTCGTGCGTTTTGAGCCGCTTATCGCTTGCTCTTTGATATTGAAAAAAAAATATGTTCCACATTTTTTTTTATCGGGAGGAGGTGGTGATATGTTGCGTGATAAATTCTCGCAACATCGTTTTATTTCAATATCTGTTTTATAACGCAAGGGCAACAACTGCTTGAAATCTATAGTCACTTTTCTCGGTAAGCATTTGTCTTCTCGCGTTAGTATCGAATGCAGTTAACTTTTGAGCTGTGGTCATTTTTGCGCTGGACTGCGCATGACTTGTCTTGTTGTTTGGTCGATCGGTTTCCGCCCACCACTAGTGGGAGTGAGCGATTTGGAATGGCGAAAGAGATGCCTCGTTGAAGAGGGGATCTCCGCTATTTTTTGTTCTGTCAGGGATGTGTAGTCCTCTTATGGATATTTCGTTTATTCGGGATAATACCTCTAGTGTATTTGCACATGTCGGGAGGCGTGATATTTCTGTATTTCTTGAAAGCAAGGTAAATTAACATTTTCATTAACTCTATTGATTTTGGGTCGTGAGCGATTTCGATTCATAGCCTGTCTGCGAAAGTCGTCGTCACGAGATGTTTTTTCCCAGCTCACATGTCGCTGCATTGTACTGCATCGGTTGATGCAGGTACCAAGGACCATTACTTGCTACTTGGTTAAATGAACGAGGTTTAGAAAACCTTTATTATCTAGAGGATATTCTTGAGGACATTATTTATACTTCGGCAGACGTGTCTGTCTTGCTGAAGTCAAACTAAGGAGAGTGAACTGATCTCATACATCTGGTTATCTCCTGGCTGTTATAGAAAAGGATGGAGTTTTCCACCTGACTACATTTACAGCACTATGAAATATAACATGCATCTGACTCATCATTGTAATGCTGTCTACCGTTTATTGCTGTATTGAATGTTGCTGTGATAATGACTGTTTGATGTGCCTACACATTTGCGTAACCATTTTGTCACTGTGGCGTCCACAATAAATAATGAAGAAAAACGTCAACGGCTGTTTCAAGACTCATTGACTTTATACGTCGTGAGTTTACTGACGTCCTATGTGGATTGCCCTGTTATTGTTGCATGAACATTGTTTTGACTGAACACATCTACACTCTACACAAAACCAGACATGCGGATGCCATCCATCATCATATGGCATCACGCATCACCTAGGTATCTGTAGGAACGCCCTCGATCAGAAGAGGGGATTTCATGACCTTGGATATTAATGTCCGCCTTACAAGTTTTGACCCAATTGTTTCCGCTTCGCTGACCGCTGAACACTGCACACTTTTGTGGCTTAACCTCCATCCCGCTGGTCTCCATAAATGCTGTTGTCTTCTGTGCCATTGATTGTAGGTCGTGTATGTTGGTGGCAAAGAGACTTACGTCATCCACATACCCTTAAATGGGATTCGGCACGTGATGTATTTGATAACCTTGCTCAATCCACCGGAGCCATTTATCGATGCCTTGCTCAAATACAATAACACTCCATGGGCACCCCTGAATAATACCTTTCTTACGCTCAATCCGGTCTGTGATAGTACTAGCGTTTTTAACTTGATAGGAGGAGCCACTGTATATATCTTTGGTGATGTTGACAAAGACGTCAGGGTAGCCTGATTCGCTTAGCTCCCTTATCATAAATTCGTGGTCACTGCTGCCAAATGCATCTTTGATATCAACAAAGCACAGATAGGCCTTTCCTGATGAATGTAGAAAGTCACTAACAGCTGTTTTTAGGGTGAAGACATGTTCTTGAAGACCATTTCTTGGTAATGATCCTTTTTGCCGAGGTGACAGTCGCTGGGTGTCAACAATCCACTGCATGTGTCGAGATTGAATTAATTTCATAAACAACTTGTATGATGATAGCAGTAGAGAGATGGGTCGCCAGTCTTCGATGGTGCTTAAATTTCCAGTTTTAGGCACAAGGGTAATTACACCGTGCTTCCATACATACATACATACATACATACATACATACATACATACATACATACATACATACATACATACATACATACATACATACATACATACATACATACATACATACACACATACACACATACACACACACACACGCACACACACACACACACACACACACACACACACATACACACATACACACATACACACATACATACATACATACATATCAGAATCTTTATTCTCCATAAAATACATTAATATGTACAGACATGATATAATAGATACAACATGGCAAATAGGAGAATCATTAGAATTTACATAAAGTGTTGAAGACGTCTCAAGTAGTTATATGTGGGTGTTTTTACATCGAACCTTCGTTTTACACATACATAAAAAAATTTTAAGCTTTCTAAAAGACATTGGCATATAATGATATGGTATACCCTGCCAAAAATGAGAATTATTGAAATTTACAAAATGTGTGAGGAATACCATTCAAGTAGAGCAATATGGTTGTTTTTACATGGAGGTTTTATCAGAATTTTGTTTGCCATAAAAAAAAAACTTTGACCGCTAGTGGAGTGAGATATTAAATATAGCATCAAATACAATAGTCGTATGGTATAGTATACAGAGGAGCACAATTGAGTTTAGACTGTGTGGAAAACATCCCAGCAATTCAAAATGGGTGTTTTTTACATCGAAGTTTCCATATTCTGTAAGAACCTATAATTGCACTAATACTGACATATTTACATAAAACCTTTGCTTCAAATTTCCGCAACCCTAGCGACATTAATCCACTCACACACTTTGCATGCACATGACCCAAACTACCAATTATCAGTACGATTACATGCGTACGGTAGCCTAGTTCGTTAATTTCTGCAGTCAATGGATAGTACTTATCAAATTTATGTTGGTAACATTTATCTAAATGGGCATCATATGGTATTGCTGCCTCCACTATAAAAGCTGTTTTGTTCTGTCGATTGATTATTGTTAAATCAGGTTTTACGGCATGAGTCTTAAATGAGGCGTTGCTGCTGCTGAAAAGTGATGGTTTAACTATTATCTCTTTGTTTATTGTTATGTCACCTTTATTATTGTATGCAGATTTCAGCTTCTCATAAATAATGTCTACAGCTCTATTGTGCCTTTGTTGGTATAATGTTTGAAATTTGGTACATCCATTCAATAAATGTGACACTGTTTCGTATGGGTGGTTACATATTTTGCACATTTTCGTGTATGTCTGTGGGTAGTATAGATGTAAAAGACTTTCGCATTCCAGCAACTGTAACCTCGATCTCACAGCAAATGAAAGTATTTTATCACTTAATTTAAAATTAGATAGAAAACTAGATGAGAATGAGTGGTTTACACATTTCATTTCGCGCACTATTCTCCCTTGTGACGATTTACTTTTTAGTTCACTTAGAATTAGGTTAAGTTTATGTGATTTAAATCCAGAATAAAAAGCATTTGCTGACTTGTATGTTAGACTTACATCTTCATCTACGTCTAATTGTACACTGTAATGGCCACTGTCATCCACTTTCACACTCACTCCTTCACGCGCGCATTCTTCATTCAGTTCTACCCAAAATGATCTTGGCCAATTCACCTTCGATCTTTTAGCTAGATGGTTTGTTTCGTTTAACTCGTAGCTTGCAAAGTTATTCCTATCTTCACCTACTTGGTCTATTTTACGTTTTTTCATATGTCTATCTAACGAGTTTATTGCTGCAGTTTTTACAAGATTATCATCACAATTGAGCATACTGATAAGGAATGAAATATGTCGAGAGTGGTATAATATGAAGGGGTTTGGTATGCCAAGGCCACCCTTCGACCTGGGACAGAAGAAATAGCTCCTTGTGGATGATTCATTTAGCACTAACCATGTTCTAACGTGTTGTACAATTTCATCTTCAATTTCTTTAAGTTGTTTTTCTGTAAAGTGTATGTTAGAAAAATAAAACATGAGAGGACCGAAACACATCGGGTTAATTAATGAGATCTTTGCTGATGTTGGTAGTGGGGCACAGCTTAATTTTGTTAAATTTGACCTAAATTCTAATATAAGGCTGCTTGCTTGAAACTGGTCCGATGTATTATCAATTGTAATGTCATGTCCTAGGTATCTGTAGGAACGCCCTCGATCAGAAGAGGGGATTTCATGACCTTGGATATTAATGTCCGCCTTACAAGTTTTGACCCAATTGTTTCCGCTTCGCTGACCGCTGAACACTGCACACTTTTGTGGCTTAACCTCCATCCCGCTGGTCTCCATAAATGCTGTTGTCTTCTGTGCCATTGATTGTAGGTCGTGTATGTTGGTGGCAAAGAGACTTACGTCATCCACATACCCTTGAATGGGATTCGGCGCGTGATGTATTTGATAACCTTGCTCAATCCACCGGAGCCATTTATCGATGCCTTGCTCAAATACAATAACACTCCATGGGCACCCCTGAATAATACCTTTCTTACGCTCAATCCGGTCTGTGATAGTACTAGCGTTTTTAACTTGATAGGAGGAGCCACTGTATATATCTTTGGTGATGTTGACAAAGACGTCAGGGTAGCCTGATTCGCTTAGCTCCCTTATCATAAATTCGTGGTCAATGCTGCCAAATGCATCTTTGATATCAACAAAGCACAGATAGGCCTTTCCTGATGAATGTAGAAAGTCACTAACAGCTGTTTTTAGGGTGAAGACATGTTCTTGAAGACCATTTCTTGGCAATGATCCTTTTTGCCGAGGTGACAGTCGCTGGGTGTCAACAATCCACTGCATGTGTCGAGATTGAATTAATTTCATAAACAACTTGTATGATGATAGCAGTAGAGAGATGGGTCGCCAGTCTTCGATGGTGCTTAAATTTACATACATACATACATACATACATACATACATACATACATACATACATACATACATACATACATACATACATACATACATACATACATACATACATACATACATACATACATACATACATACATACATACATACATACATACATACATACATACATACATACATACATACATACATACATACATACATACATACATACATACATACATACATACATACATACATACATACATACATACATACATACATACATACATACATACATACATACATACATACATACATACATACATACATACACATACATACATACATACATACATACATACATACATACATACATACATACATACATACATACATACATACATACATACATACATACATACATACATACATACATACATACATACATACATACATACATACATACATACATACATACATACATACATACATACATACATACATACATACATACATACATACATACATACATACATACATACATACATACATACATACATACATACATACATACATACATACATACATACATACATACATACATACATACATACATACATACATACATACATACATACATACATACATACATACATACATACATACATACATACATACATACATACATACATACATACATACATACATACATACATACATACATACATACATACATACATACATACATACATACATACATACATACATACATACATACATACATACATACATACATACATACATACATACATACATACATACATACATACATACATACATACATACATACATACATACATACATACATACATACATACATACATACATACATACATACATACATACATACATACATACATACATACATACATACATACATACATACATACATACATACATACATACATACATACATACATACATACATACATACATACATACATACATACATACATACATACATACATACATACATACATACATACATACATACATACATACATACATACATACATACATACATACATACATACATACATACATACATACATACATACATACATACATACATACATACATACATACATACATACATACATACATACATACATACATACATACATACATACATACATACATACATACATACATACATACATACATACATACATACATACATACATACATACATACATACATACATACATACATACATACATACATACATACATACATACATACATACATACATACATACACACACATACATACATACATACATACATACATACATACATACATACATACATACATACATACATACATACATACATACATACATACATACATACATACATACATACATACATACATACATACATACATACATACATACATACATACATACGCACACGCACACGCACACGCACACGCACACGCACACGCACACGCACACGCACACGCACACGCACACGCACACGCACACGCACACGCACACGCACACGCACACACATATATATATATATTTATATATATACACATCAGGGGTTTGGCCGACACTATAGAGTAAAGTTTATTAAATTTATTTTCGCTAAATATCACAGCATCAAGAAATACATTTTAGTTACATCAGTGAAATGAAAATATAAATCTAATAGGCCTTCTCTCTTGTATAGGAAAATTTAGAAAGATCCCACCCGAGGTAATATACCCAAAAAGATAAAATAATTAACAATAGGAGTAGGGGGCAGTCAGGACGGGTAAAGAATAAGTCCTTGATTTAACTATCCCGTGGGCATTCAGATTAGTGAGAGATAAATAAAAAAAGAAGATGTTATATTAGTAGTAACTTAAGAAATAAGTTCTTTCGTTCTGTTTCACTCTCTACACACATACAGTGAGCTCACTTCAGTTATGCTTACCCCTCTGCCGACGCTACATACATTCCATGGAATTTATCAAACACATTGTATTTGAGACTATTATGAGTCCTATTATTTGTCCAGTTCAGCCCCAGACTCTACGTTTAGGCAACTGCTATTTTTCCGGAGAGTCGCTGAATTTGTGCGTTGATTATTTTTTTTCCCCTGGATATTCCTCTTCGTACTGCAGGTATTGGTTTGGGATACGTTTTTCTAGGTGGTGGCACTGTCCTGGAAATTTATAAGTTAATTTAGTTTTTCCCGGAGTGGTATAGCCTCCAGTGGCTGTGACTCTCTCTGTCGTAGTGAATGTGTAAAAAAACAACAGAATGTTACTCCCAGGCTGTTGTCGGAAGGAAATAGCCAAGTATGACCCGTGAATTATCTCTGTAGAATTTGGTGGTAGGAAAACTATGGTTTTTAAAGAAAATTAGTGCTGTAAGTTCTGCCATATCAGGCCAGTAATATTTATATGGATAAGATGGAAAAATCTTCTGGAATAGTCCCGTTCCAGTTTAACATTTAAAAATTTTACATTTGAAGTGTTCTGGTTATTTAACCACTCTCATGGACGGAGAAGGTGGACCGCGAAGGGTCTCCAACATCAGAGTTTCACCGACAATGTTTGTATGTTTAGGAACATATAATTGGAATGCCATAAGACATCTGACCATACATCTCTATAAGAACCGCTGGATCGCAAAGGTATGACCTATATAAAAGAGAATAGATAACAGGGTAATCATACTATAATTATATTCTAACACCCGCGTTTTAGGTAAGACCTGTAAATCACTCCGGTATTTAATTATCTATATATAAAAAAACCAAGAGTTATGAACACTAGTCACTTAAAATTTACGCATGATGAAAATAGAAATAAATGGTATCAAACAAATTATCGATCGTCTAGCGTCTTTTAATATTTTAAGCATCTCCTACTGGGGAATAGCAAGAAATTAAATTACGTTTACGGCTGGAGAAATTTTAGCTATAAGTTTATTTAATACGTTATTCAGCTTAACACAAAATCCCAGTGAAATATAATGAAGAAACTTTAACGATTAAATCACTCAAAACTCTAATATATTATTACCGCAGCACAAAGAATGAATTAATCTCCACGTATAAAAGAAATCCAAAACTCTTGTTTGGCTATCATATAGGAGCTAGGTACTTTCTTCAAATCTCTGGCGCTATTGATAACTGAATTTTTAAGAGATGCCTATATATATTAAATGAATAGAAATCGTTAGCTACATGCGAGATTTTTCATCTCTGCCTGATTCTCGGGAACTTTTGCGGTTGAACCGTGAATCAAAGCTATTTTTCACAACTTCGCCGCCAGGCTCCGCCGTTTCTGCTGAGATTTCTTCCCCGCGTAGACGGTTCTCGTTCTGGTGTTAATCAGAGGTGTTACAGAACTCGCTCTCTCTTAGTGACTACAAAAGACGTCGATAACTGACCGCCGGTGCCGCTTCTGGCCCGCCTCTTTGAAGGAATGACAGTAAGGGATTCAGAGATTGCTAATTTTAATGGCTCGTGAGAGAAGACCGTAGGCATGGTTAAATTAAAATTAAGACAGAGGGCGAATGACATGGCTTACAGCGCGCTCACTTGGACATGCTAATTAGGGAAGCACGTGGAACCCACGTTGGCGATTTTGATTTCAACAAAATAAGGGGTACCGGTGAGATTAAAGTGTAGCTTCAATTTTCATCTATCACACATACATACATAGATATATACTTATACACACACAGGCGCACATACTATAACATAAACGTTTATATACTGGTAGATTGATGACGGTGGCGGTAAATTAATTACCAAAGTTATGACAACCGTATTTTCTTCCACTGTCTCGCAGTACTGATGTCTCATCTAATCTTACATACGCGTATCGACATTAGTAAGAGACTCCTGTATGCTGGGAGCTCGGGGATAAATCAGCCGGTAAAAAGCATTCAAAGCATATTACTGGGTCCCCGGGGAAACGACTGAATATAAAGTATCATACTGCATTACCGCCTACATAATGAAGCGCATTTTTCCAAGCGATTCTCCCCCAAATTTATGTCAGCGCAACTTGCAGACAAAATCATATTCATACTTGACGTCAAAAATGAAATAATATCACAACATATACTAACTCTTCAATGTCCGGACTCTTATAACAACATCAATGGCTCTGGTATTGTTAGTGGTTTCTTGCTCAAAAGGGGTTGGTGAAGGTCACGATGTCAGTATAATTCTCTCTTGGAACCCTCCTGCTTTGTGGATACATTCTACTGTTTGTTTCTATTCTTCACTCGGATACATAGTTTGTATGTCCTATTTGTTTTATTAATGTGTTGAATTAACTAGTAGCAATGCGCACTTGCCTGTCTAGTTCACCGGGGTCTATGATGAGACAAAGAAAGAATTTGCCTACCGCACCGTCAGGTTTATTGTATATTTTATTACATATTATTCAGGTCAGTTTGATTGCATGTTTTAATGAACTCTATTCAGTATCTCCTGTTATGCACAAATCTATGACAGTTATTCATTTGTCAAAAAGCTCGTACTCATATTTTTGACATATTTACAAAGAAAAAATTATCAGACCTGCGCCTTCTTTAGTAAGAGGTGTGGAATATTGTTTTCACGGTGCCTTTTTTTCTGAAAATAAGTTGGTGGGAATACGTTTTGATTTACGTTTCACGTTTCACTTAGACTATTTTAATTAAAAACAATGATTTTCCGTTCTTATAAAAGATTTATTATTATGGCTTACTATACCATGTTTAGTATACTATGGCAGACGCTGGAGCTGGATTGGCCATGTCCTCAGAAGAGACCCCGATGCCATCACAAGAACAGCTATGCTATGGACCCCTGAAGGAAAACGAAAGAGAGGCCGACCAAAAACAACCTGGCGGAGGACTGTGGAGGCTGAGATGCAAAGAATGAACCAGAGTTGGGGCACTGTACGAAGGATGGCCGCCGACCGAGCAAAGTGGAATCAATTTGTTGTTGCCCTACAAGACGCCACAAGGCGTAATGGCCACTGACTGCTTTGACGGTCGGCGGCTAAGGATCAAAGAAGAAGAAGATACCATGTTTATTCCGGATGCCGTTAAAAATCGTTTTCCGATCTCAGTCAGCAAAGAAAGAATGGAACTCCTGCTCACTCAGGCATGTCGTCATTTGTGACTACCATGAGTTGTTGCATGGAGCTGGTACACTCATCATGTGAAATATATATCAACATATACACTGCTGCAAGCGCATATGCTCTGTTGCAGGCTTCTTACAAGGAGCACAGCTGTAATGGTGACTCCATGCTCAGTAAGGAGCCAACAAGAGGTTGGAAAAAATTACTCTGACCAATGTCTCCATTACCAGAAGCCGGACAATAAAATAGGCTTTAAAAGTTAATTATTATAGTGCTCCATTGTAATGGCTGAGAAAATAATAACTTACATTGGCCAAATAGGTAAACGACTTGCGGACAAATTCTACGGAAAACATGCACGACATCTCTCGGATGGCTCATACATCTGTAGCCATCCACCACAGTAGCTAGGACCAGCACATCAAAGCGATCAGATTTTGTTCCTGTGATGCTAATAGTCAGTTTAAATAAATTTCTTGCACAAGCTACCTCAGTGTTCTATTCAGTGTTCTATTCAGTGTTCTATTCTAAGCATCTACGGATTTAGCTAAGTGACCTTTTACTTGTTTCAAAAGTTTTGTTCATTTTTTTTTTTTCGTTTCGTTGATTATTTACTTTCTTGTTTCGGTATTTCTTTCAGGTTTTACGATTTTCTTACATTATTATTGTTCTTTTTTCGCTCATCACTGTGGGTGTTTACTTTTTCCATCTGCTCGTATCGCTCATTTGGTGTATGTTTCTCATCATCGTATGTTTTTGTAGTACCTATATGTAATTCTTGTCCTTGTCACCGGTTTGTAACTGTGGCTGACGAAGGGTAAACACCCGAAACGTCCCTTGTTTCCTGTGAACCGTTAATTTGTAGAACTGATTCAATGCCGTTTTATTGGTTTATATACTTATATATAGTCGGTTTAACCCTGTACAACGCCTCATCTACCTCTTAGGGTGCCTTAAATCCGACGAGTTGAACACCCAGCATTCATTTCTAAGGCGGCCTTCTCTTCGTTCGTCTTATTTCTCGAGTTGTAAAACCCCGTTTTTTTCTTTGCATTACTGCCCCCCCCTTCTCTCTCTCTCTCTCTCTCTCTCTCTCTCTCTCTCTCTCTCTCTCTCTCTCTCTCTCTCTCTCTCTCTCTATCAGTTTTTAAGAATTGTCTATGCCGTATGTATTCACGATTTTTTTTTACTTTAATTATTTATATGTCAATAATAATCATAATTATTAGATATCAATTTAAAAAAAAATTCTTTTACTCTCTAGTTATTTCCTCTCACTGGTTTTATTTCCCCTCATTTAGTGTTTTTTTTTTGGGGGGTGGGGGGGGGGGGGGGGGGTTTCTTCCCATACCAAGTCTTTACTCTTGATTCCCCGGATGTATGGATGTAGCAGCCATTTTTCGTCTGGCTGTGACGTAGCATCTGGTTATTTGTATTTGTTTCTCATGTTTTTTTACTTAGTTCTCACTTTCTTTTCTTTCTGTTTTTGTTGGTGTGTCCCTGACGAAAACTTTGTGGGAAATGACGTAGGGTATTTCCTTGTCTTTTTTTTTCTAGTAAGTCGTATTACCTTTTTTCCCCATTACCCCATCTTTGACGGAGACAATCAAACTTACCTTTACTGAGGAAATCAACGTTATTATTAACACATCTCGCAAGTCTTCCGTCTATTTTAACAATGTTTAATTTTTTTTAAAGCGTTTATACGCTCTTTTTCTTTTGTTTAACCACTAGTACTCAAAAACTATACTACCTCGTTTAACTCCTCATCGTAATCAATAAGCAAACATGTGTGCAAACAAGCAAATATTTACTTTTTGTGTATGTGCAGTTTCATCCGTTCTACGCCGCTGCTGAACCAGATAGCCTGTAGGTAATATAATCAGACGGTCACGATGTAGTATACAAGTGAGACAATATAATCTGCGGAAAAAAAAAATCCATTGGTAATTGATGAGAAGATTTCAGAAGGAAAACGTGACACATTGTTTACCAAGTTTTAGCCTGATCCTTGTCATCACCTGGACATCGTGCAGACTAATTTTACGGACCAGACAGTCAATATTTGTTATCTCCCTTAGGTGAAAAGGTTAGTGATCTCCCTCTACGATTAATCTCATCTGTCACTTCCTCAGCTCTTATCAAGTATAACCTCCATCCTTCATTTCTCTCATTGTTTTATTCTTCTATCTGTGCCTCGAATTTTTTCGCACTCCGTTTTCCTGGTGGTATAATGTTGGTGAGCGCCAGATTGGCAATGTGGTTAGAGCTCTGGCCTTTAGCAGCAGAAGTGCCGGTTTCGAAATACGGTTGTGTTATAGCCAGTCTACCTAGCTATACATGAGTACATAACCCTGCTCGTGAGTTAGGGAAGGATAAGGCCGTGAGGAAGGGAATTGGTTACCCCACCCCTCGATGTTTGGACCTAGTGTAAGGAAGTCTCTATCACTTCACTCCCCTACGATAGTATCTGCTACGGGACCTTATAATGTCGGTACTCTTGACTTCTACAATTGTGTGTGAAGGATTATTCTTATGATCATTAGTGTGTGCTTTTTGTTGTGTGTCATATTTTGTTTCTCTTCGCAAAGATCTTCCTGCTACTTACATTATCAGTTTTATACATTGTGTTGAAATTCGAAAAGTTATCATTTGCCTATATCTTCTCTGGGTATGCAAATTTGCTGGTGTAACCGTTTAAACACATAAAGAAGGGAAACCCGAGGCCTGTAAACAGTAAATAAATATTACATACACATAAAGGTATGTTTTCAGAAATAGACAACTAGACAACAGAAAAACAACAGACGTGAGTGGCTTACCGGGGATTCGAACCCAGGACCTTCCGTGCGCCACCCCCGCTTAGCTACGGAAGCGAATCACACTATCCTCCCTGCCATCTACGCACCACTGTACTTACTGTTCTTAATCTTCTATCATTTACTAGACACAGTATTATGGTCTTTGTCTTGTGTAATCTGACCTTTACTGTATAATAAGGGAACAACAGAAGTGATTGCGTCATTAATAGGATGGATTGCCCTAGGTAAATTTCCGGTGTTATGTGTTGCGCTTCGCGCTAATTCTTCTTCTTCTGCGTTCGTCCTAAAAAGGACGTTTGTTACGTTGTGTCGCCGTTTACAGCAAAGCTGCGATATCTGCGCCTTTCGGCCCGCCACATCCGTTTTCGGCACGGCATTTTTGGGACCGGGTTAGCCTTCCCTCTTCGATCCCTTTTCTCAGCCAGACTGTAGTGATGCAGCCTGTTTCCAGGACCACCACTTGGAGGTGGGGGTCTTGATCAGCTCTGGTTCGCTGACCCTGACGCAAGCAGTCAAGCTATGGGTCGCATACTGCATTCCTCACTGTTGATGCATCTTCGGTCCCGTCACGCTAATAACCCCTGTCATCGAAACATCATTTTTGTGGTGCCTAGATGGCAGGAAGGATAGTGTGATTCGCTTCCGTAGCTAGGCGGGGGTGCCGCACGGAAGGTCCTGGGTTCGAATCCCCGGTAAGCCACACGTCTGTTGTTTTTCTGTTGTCTGGTTCTCTACTTCTTTATTTCTCACGATTGCCTGAAAACATACTTTTATGTGTGTGTAAAATTTTCTGGTGGTGAGATAACTGTCCTTTCAATTCATGTGGCTTCCTTTTCATATACAGATGTAAATATTTGCCCGTTGTTTATGTAAGTCCTTTGCAAATCTGAGCAATAATGTAAGTCTTATGTTCATTCGTTTTCTTCAGCTCTTAAAATCATACTTAGAAGGTAGATGGTGACCACGGTTCTAACTCAGTGCACGGAAGTCAATTGCAACCACGGTCTTAGCTCCATGCACCAATGCCAGTAGTGTGTACGGAGTCCTAGCTCTGAGGACCAAAATCAGTGGTGATTACGATATTTGTTCCATCCCCCAAAGCCAATGGTGACTATGAACTTTGCTCCATGCACCAATATCAGTGGTGACCACGGCCATAGATCTATATGCCAAAGTTAGTATTGACTACAATCTTTGCTTCATGTACCTATGTCAGTGATGATCACGATCTTAACTCTATGCACCAAAGCTAATGGTGACTACGATCTTAACTCTATAAAGTCAATGGTGACCACGGTCTTAGCTCTTTACACCAAAGTCAGCGGTGGCTGCGACCACGACTTTACCACGGTCTTAACTCTTTATATCAAAGTCAGTGGTGACCACGATCTTAGCTCTATACACCAACGTCAGTGGCGACCACGATCTTAGCTCCATACACCAAAGTAAGCGATGACTACTATCTTATCTCTATACACCAAAGTCAGGCCTACGTATAGTCATACCGAAATACAAAAAACAATATGTAACAATTATATATATTTCTTTAAATGCAAAAATCTATTATAATTTTCCGTGTAAACATTTTGGTGAAAATAAAATTCAAATTTTTAGATTATACCCACGGACCACTTAGAATCCATTTATGGACACGCCACTGGTTTTCATGGAGCTCACGTTAAGAAATCATGTCCTAGAAGCATACACTTGTAATCTTTCATTCAGGTTGTTTGCAGCTGTGCAAGCTATGGTAGTTGCTCGTCAACTGAATGACAGTGCTAGCAATTTCAGTAACACGAGTTTGATTGTTGACATTTGTGATGTTGTGGTTGGAAGATAGAGGACGTGCCAGGCTCGAGAGGTTAGATCAGATGTGCTGCTGTGTGCGTGACTGGAGCTTGTTAAGTGTCCATCCTTTTGGAAATGCTAGGGTCTGATCTCCTGCTATTCAAATAATGATTTACTTAAAAAAATCACAGGCTGTGTTTGAAAAATGGGCCCACATTCTCTGTAGCTCGCCATGGCAGAATCACCATCATCATCAACATCATCATAATCATCATCATCATCATCTTTATATCCTAATCATCTCCATCATCCTCACCATCCTATTCCTTCTCATCATCCTCATCAGCATCCTCATTATTTTCATAATCCTCATCATCATTGTCATCATCCTCATAATCTTCATAATCCTTATAATCCTCACCCTCATCATAATCCGCATTCTCATCATCAACATCCTCATCATCATCATCCTCATCATCACCATCCTCATCCTCATCATTATCATCACCGGTTTCGCTCCTTATGGAACATTGAGCAACACTGAAGCTCGTCCTTTTGCAGGAAATATATATATATATATATATATATATATATATATATATATATATATATATATTTATATATATATATATATATATATATATAAACACAAATAAAACGGTATTGAATCAGTTTTACCAATAAACAATGCACAGGAAATAAGGGACGTTTCGGGTTTTACGCTTCGTCAGCCACAGTTACACAGGCAACAAGGACAAGAAATATAGATTATAGACTACAAATACGTAATGTATATAAACACAGATGAAGAGCAATAATAAAGTAAAGAAACTACGAAACCAAAAAGAATTAATAAATACAAGAAATTCAACAATCAACGAAAATCATAAGAAGAAAATGGAATAAAAAGTCCTGCTATAAGACTTTTCGCTGAAGGAATCGGTCAAACAATGAACAGTTGTCTCAATGGCGTCCCACAGCGATGAATAAAAGTGACGTGATAAAAATACGGAAGTAGAAACACAAAACTATATAAAGAAAGATCGTGAAAAAAAGCGACGAATGAAATAAAAAAGTCTGAAATACAGGAAAGCCAATGAATAACAGAGTCAAGCAAAATTATGTTGGACATTAAGACCATTAGGAGAAAGACAACCCATTTCGAAAAAATAGGACGATTCTCTAGAGAAAAACAACTACGGTCATCGAGAAAGCAGCCGCGTAACCCGGTTACCTGGATGTCAAAGGGGCCGGAATGGTCTGGGCTATTGAAATGAAGGGCCACAGGCTTCTGTGCTCTGCGATAAATATCATTTAAGTGCTTACGGAAACTATCTGCCAAACGTCTGCCAGTTTCACCAATATAGATAATGTTGCATCTTTTACAGATAAAGACATAAATAAGATTCCTAGACTCACATGTAAATGACTCTAATAATAAAATTACCCTTCGGAAATGAAACAGTTGGAGTCTGGAGCACATGCACATACGTACGGCCTCTTGAGCGGTGGCAGGACTGTGTGCTAAAATATGGAGGGCTAGTATTCATCAAACGGCTGTGTACGAGAATGTCCTTGAAATTCCTATCTTTGCGATATGCTACCAGAGGGGGATCCCGGAACAGTTCACGGGTAGCAGGATCAGAGTTGAGAATAGGCAGATGACGGAATAGAACTCTCTTCACCGCCAGACAGTGAGGATGGAAAGTTAGAACCAGTTTGAGTCTCTCAGCTTTGGCAGAAGGTTTAGTAGTGAGTGACATCTGACGTGTGTGGTGCGATTAAGAACATCAGATAAAACATGTTTGTTGCGTGCATATTTTGACGCACATATTACAAAAATACGATATGGCTATTTAATATGGAAAATATATATTTGCATTCATTTGTGTATGAAAATGCTTCCTCTAGTAAAGCTAGATAATTCATGATTGATTTACACTTTTGATTATATGAGTGATCTTTCTTGATATTGACTCGGCGCATGGATATTGTATTCATGTCCGTTCTTATTTGTTCGGGCCAGAAAATAGATTAATTTTGATTGTTATGTTTATGGCCTGAATTCATGTGTACTACTTGTCTAGTGAAAGAAGATTCAGTCGTATATTGTATACCTTTATATGTTCAGGTCGGACTATATTCTTTCTGCCGGAATCTAGCGCAGGTTTTCGTAGTCCTTCTGGGTTGTGAAGAGTTCCGATAATGTCGCCAAGATGGCTGAGTGCTTTTTCCAGGGCTGGCACTGTTTAAGGTTTAACAGTGATTCATAGATGTTTTTCCAGGAGAAGTTTATGTCTCTGCAAGAGTCTATTTGTCAGAGATCCTCCTCATATGTGTGATTCGGACTCCAGTTATGCCAGACCCTATTTTTGATGATCTCGAGTCGATTAGACCTAGATGGAACATTGTGCTTCGTATCGCTAGGGTGTCGTGTTTTTGTATCGACGAAGATGACAGGCTTTCCTACAGCAGTTATGTCTACATGAAGTAAAGTGATTAGTAAAGCGCTGTATGGAAAAGCTTGATGAAATTATGTATATGCACATTCTAGATTAACTTTGGCTTATATTATACCTTCCTACGAGTGAGTGAGTGGACAACTCAGGAAGGCGGCCATGTTATATTTCTGTCATCATATTTTTGATCACTGTCGAGAGAACAGATTATGTATCCTACTATCGGGCAGTGGTATCGAGATCTTGTTATGAGGTGAAAACCCACTATCGTGGTTTATGAGTGCTATACAAACATTGGACATATCTCAGCTTAAGAACTTAGCCATGCAATGAAGGTTGGGCCAATGACTTTTGTATGTTTACCGATCCTCATTGACGCGTTCAGTCAGTAGAGGATACGGCGATTAGTTACCAGAACAGTGAATGCTACCTTAGGTTGAATGTTATTTCACTACTACATGAATGTATTATCCACGATTCAAATAACCAATGAATTGATGTCAACATGTCCCCATGACTGTATCCGTGCTGTCCAGTTTGCGTGCCTTCATTAAACTATTGAAATGTCAGAGGCAGTTTAAGTCGTCATTGCATTACATGAGAGTGTGTGAGAGGTATTATCAAGTGGTCTGTTACACCGAACTACTACACCATTCGCGTTACTTGACACTCCCACTCAAGGTCTACATGACAGGTTCATTCGATGATGCAGAGGTAACTGAAGAAGACTTTCTTCAGTAATGATCAGTGCATGACCCAAAAATAACATCCGCATCCAGACATTCAGTAGTGGCGAAGACATCTACAAAAACAGATATTCTACAACACGTTTACTCTACAGTGGTGAACCAGATTCCTGGAGTTATGATAACCAGACCATCCATGACGCCACATACGACACGCATGAACACCAGTGTACAAGTTACAACGGGGCAGTCGATGTCAGCTTGACCTGTATTACCGATCGGATGCTGTATCTAGGTCAGCGCTTGTTGACAGTTTTTCGCTGTATAGACGGTATTATACAGGACAGTTGTATCAAGTGTATAAAATATCGGAACAGTACTGTTGACATTTCTTATCATACAGAAGAAAGAAGTGATTGTTGATCCTGTACAGAAGAATCATAGTGTTGTTGAACATAAAGTGCATATTTCATCGTTGGATCTTCATATGCTCAAAAGAATTGAACATTGTAATAAGTTAATTCAATAATTTAATAACTTATTAAAAGTGAAAAATTATTTTGAATAAAAGATAAGCCTTCTCTGCAACACATCCTTTCTGCGACACTCTATTAACATCACATTGCCATATTATTTAATCATATTATGTATGCATTTATGCTATTAAGGTTTACATGTATTTATGTTTATATGTTATTTGTTGTGTGTTAAGTTAGTTTGTATTCTGCGGGCCTGGATGGGAGGTGACTAGAACAAGAAATACCAAGTGACATTGGTCTTGCTCTAGCGTTCTATAGGGAGCAAATTTCTTAATTGAAATTTGCATGCAACATTGTTTGCAAATATTTGTTAGTTGTGACGAAACTGTCCTTCTTGTTGTTTTTTTGTAATATTTCTATGTTCTTTAGTTTTGTTTGATTTGTTTGTATAATTGTAGGTCTCATCTTTCCTTTCCTTTCAGTTCTTTACACCCTTATGTTTATACACTGTGGCGTTATTTGTCTTGTTGATTTCATTGCGGTTATCATCACAGATTCTGTGATCATTATTTTTAGATTTTTTCTATTTGATTTAATTTGATTCCTGCAATTGTTTTCATATTGTCTTTTCTTGTTTGTCCTTGTTAATGTCTTTGGTTGACAAATAATATATAAGGTATATTTGAATATATTTATATTATAGTACAGACCAGTACTTATGATCATTGATTGTACTAAGAAAGTGTACAAGACCTTTGTAAGGTTTGTCTCTCACAGTGATTGGGATAGAAAATATTATTTTCCACAGGTACTCATGTGATCATTGATTACATTAAGGAAGTATACAAGACCTTTGTAAGGCTTGTCTCCCACAGTGTTTGGGATATACAGATATTGTTTTCCACAGGTACTCAAGTTATCATTGGTTATATTATAAATAAAATAACCATACAAGTTTTTTCACTAAGACTAAGTCTATAGTATAGACTTGTCTCCCATGAAAGTGAAATAAGGTAATTTATTTACTTTTTCAGGTTTCTGATTAATAAGACAGGATGTCTACATTAGATTACTTTATTACACAAGGGAAATCCCTTGATAAGACTGGTAAAGATTTAGAAGAATGGGCAACTGCTCAATTCTCTATGGTATTGAATGCAGAAGAAAAAAGATTAGAAGCTGCTGCTGAGGAAAGAAAAGCTGCTGCAGAAGAGAGAAAACTTCAAATAGAAGAAAAAAGATTAGAAGCTGCTGCTGAGGAAAGAAAAGCTGCTGCAGAGGAGAGAAAGCTTCAAAAAGAAGAAAAAAGATTAGAAGCTGCTGCTGCTGCTGAAGAGAGAAAAGCTCTGGCTGAAGAGAAAAGATTAGAAAGAGAAGCTGATGCTGCTGCTGAACAAAAGAAATTGCAGATGCAGGTGGAGGAAAGGAGATTTGTGGCAGAACAGAACAAATTAGAAGCTGCTGCTGCTGCAGAACAGAAACAATTAGAAGCTGTTGCTGCTGCAGAACAGAAAAAATTAGAAGCTGAAGAGAGAAAAGCGATAAGAGAACATGAATTTGAGTTAGAGAAATTAAGATTGACAAGTATGACTAATGTTAATCAGGCATCTGGTGGTAATGGTAAACCCTTTAATTATAAGGTCAAGGTGCCAGCGTTCAACTCTGCCAGTGATGATATAACATTTTGGCTTTCTAGATTTGAACGTGCTTGTCGAGCTCATAATGTTGACAAATCACAGTATGTGAATCAGTTGTCTGAAAATCTAAAAGGGGAGTCTCTGACTAAGTTATGTTTGGTTGAAGAGGCCGACAAGGATAATTATGATGCTATTAGGGCAGCTTTGATAAAGAGATATCAGCTGTCAGAAGAAGGTTATCGTCTTTTGTTTAAAACAATGAGACCTGAGGTAGGTGTAGAATTCTCAGAATTCATTTCAAAAGCACGACTTACACTCTCACGATGGATTGAATTATCCAAAATAGAGAAAACATTTGATGGTCTTACGGATTTATTGCTAAGAGACAAGGTCATGTCTTCGGTAAATAAACCATTCCTAGAGTTTTTACATGAGCGTAAACCTAGTACATTAAAGCAAATGGAAGAATATTGTGACCAGTATGCCACGGCACACCCTGACATGATTCTTAGTAACACTAACATTAAAGAGGGTATGCCAGTTGCTGAAGCAACAGAATATAATCATAATTACTCACACAAATTCCAAGGAGCTCAAAATAAATTTGATAAAAAGGTTAATTGGAATAAGTATCAAAACCAAGGTAACCACTCAAATCAGGGTTCTTCTTCGAAGAACTGGAATCGGGCTGACAGTCCTCGATACGCGAGGGGTGCCCATAATTATAGAAATTTCAGTAACCATAGGAACTACCCAAGTTCTTCATGGAAACAACAAAACCAACATTACAGGGATACTCATTATAATGAGCATGATGATTATGATCATGAATATTGTGATTCAAACCCAAATAGGGGTTATAACAGAGGGAATAATAATTACAGAGGCAACAATAACCGAGGTAGATCACAACACAAAAGACATGGTAAATCTCATTACCAGGCTAACTCTGCACAACAAGAGTTTCACGAAGCCGGTAATCAAACCAATGATAAGAAAGACTCTAATAGTGTGGGATGTTCTGCTTTCGATTTTGACAGAGCATTTCAGTGTTCCCAATGCAAAACATTATTCGAGCCAACCACAGTTTCGACTTTAAGCTGTGGTCATCCTCTTCCTGCTCTTCCTGCGTCAGTCGTGCATGATGGAAGAGGTGCTCTTGTCTTGAATAGAGGTCTAGTAGATGGTACTCCGGTCTCAATTCTTTTCGATTCCGGGTGCACAACCATTGGAGTGAGGCAGTCACTTATAGATCCTTCTCGAGCCACTGGCAAGGTAATCAAATGCATAACATTTGGTGGCACATTGGAGAAGTACTCCACTGCCATTATCAACATCTCTACTCCCTTCTTTACAGGAGATGTGCACGCATGTCTGCTGCCGAATCCGATCGCTGATCTTATCGTCGGTCGCATTCATGGTGCGAAAGAATGCACTCCGCAACAAATTGCCGAGTGGGAAAGTGATAATATGCATACTGCAAATGCTGTAGTCACTAGAGCTCAAGCTCTAAACATGCCGCAATCTTCGCCTTCTGGAGATAATAATGACCAGAACCAAGGTGATCTCTTGGAGATTTCGCATGTTTCCTTTATAAAACAGCAGGAAGATGATCCTACTCTAAAGAAATTCTTTACTCTGGCAACAAAAGGTGATCCGAATAAGGATACAAATCGTAAATCTTGGATTACGATGAGGAATGGCGTACTTGTACGTATGGTACAAGACTCCGCTAAATCCATTCATTCTCAAATTCTTGTGCCCAAAAATATGAGAGTTAAAATCTTACAGCACGCTCATGATTCTCAGTGTGCTGGACATATGGGTTTTTCCCGTACTAAATCTAGAGTTCTTGCATCTTTCTTTTGGCCTGCTGTGAATAAGGACATACGAATCTATTGTCGATCTTGTAAAGTATGTCAAGAGGTTAAATCCAGAGGTCCACGCCATGCTGCACCTATTCAGGCTGCAGACATTCCCATTCGACCATTTCAAAAAATGGCGATAGACATCATTGGTCCATTTAAGATAAAGTCTGCTAGAGGACACCAATTTATTTTGACGTGTGTGGATATGTGCACACGTTGGCCAGAGGCTGTTCCTCTAAAGAGCATAACTACTGCTGATATTGCAGATGCTCTTTGGTTAATATTTTCTCGTCTGGGATTTCCAGCAGAAATATTATCGGACCATGGTAGCCAACTTATATCGGATACCTTGTCTCAAGTGATGTCGACTCTAAAGATAGAGAGATCTCTTAGTAGTATTTATCATCCTATGTCCAATGGGATGGTGGAACGTCTGAATAGAACTCTAAAAAACCTACTAGGTAAGATAACTGAGGATCATCCTCAGGATTGGGACAGGGTTTTACCCGCGGCTCTCTTTGCATATAGAGAGGTCGCCAACGAACATACAGGATTTTCTCCTTTTGAACTTGTCTTCGGCGCGAAACCGCGAGGTCCTATGTCCTTACTTCATGATCTCGTAACTGCTGATAATATTGTCGATGACACAAAATCCTCTTATGAATATGTCATTGCACTTAGACACAAGATTATTGAAGCATGCAAATTGGCAACTGCTTCTTCTGAATTTGCGAAACAGAAGGCAAGGCAATTTGCCAATAAGACCAGACGCTTGCGACAACTCTGTCCAGGTGACAAAGTATTGGTCCTGCTACCTTGTAGAGAAAACAGACTTCTTATTTCTTGGAAAGGTCCGTACGATATAATATCAAAAGTTTCCGATGTTGACTATATCGTCGATATTGACGGGAAGCATAAAACCTTCCACATCAACATGCTCACGGAATTCCATGAACGTCCGGATTATTTACAACCTGTTTTCCAGGCAACGGACGATTTTCCAGTCCAACATGGACATTACTCATCACTGTCAGTAATACAGGATGAGGAAACGAGTTTCTCGGATGTAAATCTACCTTTTCCAATGATTCCGCTTCACTCTAATGAATCATGGAAAGATGTTGCGATTTCTCCCGAATTATCTCCAGGAGAGCAGAAACAAGTTTCTACTATGTTAGAACAATTTCAGGATGTCCTTACTGACATTCCTGGTCAAACTGATGTCATTCAACATGACATTATTCTTACTGACCATAATCCTATAAGAGTCAGACCGTATCCTATCCCGATACATTTTCAAGCACAGGTAGAGAAAGAGTTGGATGAGATGATAGAGTTAAAAATTATTGAACCATCCACATCAGCATATTCTTCGCCGATGGTTATCGTGCGAAAAAAAGACAACAACATACGTCTTTGCGTTGATTATCGCAAATTGAACCAAGTGACTAAATTTGATGCTGAACCTATGCCTTTACTAGAAGAGCTACTTACGAGACTATCAAATTCCCATTTCTTTACTAAACTGGATTTGTCTAAGGGATATTGGCAAGTTCCATTATCCGAACACGCCAAACCGCTTACTGCTTTTTCGACGCCTTGGGGTCTATTCCAATGGCATTTTATGCCTTTCGGCCTTATGAACGCCCCTGCAACATTCGTACGCATGATGCGTCGAATCCTATCTCATCGCTCAGATGTCATTGCATATCTTGATGACATCTGTCTTTTCAGTGATACTTGGAACGATCACTATAGTGGGATAAATGAACTATTGTCTATCTTACGCGAGCATAACCTAACAGCGAAACCATCTAAAGCTTGTATTGGTTTTAGCGAAATATCTTTCTTAGGTCACCGTGTTGGTCATGGGTTCCTAAAAACAGAGGACCATAATACAAGTAAGATACTTAACATTTCTATTCCTAAGACTAAAAAGCAAGTGCGAAGTCTCTTAGGTCTAATACAATTTTATGGACGATTCATACCGAATCTGTCCTCCATTATGTCACCTCTTTCTTCCTTGCTAAAGAAAGGGTCTCCTAATGTAGTCCATTGGACTCAAGAATGTCAATCCTCTTTGGATAAGGTTAAAACTATGCTTTCTACTTCACCTATCCTAGTATTGCCTTCTAAGGATAAGACATTTATTCTTCGTAGTGACGCTTCATCCACAGGGATTGGAGCAGCACTAATGCAAGAGTACTCTGGAACTCTGCATCCTGTGATGTATATTTCTCGAAAATTAAATGCCGCAGAGAAGAATTACTCGGTCCTAGACCGTGATTTATTGGCTATGGTTTGGTCAATCCTTAAACTGCAAAGATTTCTTCTTGGCGCTCATTTCATTGTGGAAACTGACCAGAAAGCTCTTACGGCTATTCAGAGTAAAAATCTGAAGAGCGCGAGATCAACGCGATACGCGATTGCTCTGCAGCCGTTTCATTTTTCGGTGCGAGCTATCCGTGGGTCAGAAAATGTGATGGCAGATATTTTGTCTAGATGCCCACATGATTCATAACTGTTAAATTATATGCCTAACTTTGCTACAGTTGTTCCAATGTTGAAGTGTGTCCACATATGGAATATATCATATATTGATTGTAACACTACTTAGCGGTTCACTGATGTTTATTCACCGCTGGTCTTTCAATGTTTTTTTCGTCTTTGATGATCATGATGTTAAGGTATCTAAGATGAAATTTATGTATAAACTGATGTAGAAAGTGTGGCATTGCCAGTATTGTAGTATGCGTTGGTGACACCTCTCTGGAAATATTTATACTTAGAGAAATACTTTCTCTAAGTTCATGAAATATATTCTCAATGCTTATCATCTGCGCATTGTTATTGGTGCGGTGTGAGCCTATTGTATGTTGCTCCTAGATGTATTTAAAAAAAAATGTACCATTTTTTTCCCGAGGGCTGTGGTAATCTGTTGCGTGCATATTTTGACGCACATATTACAAAAATACGATATGGCTATTTAATATGGAAAATATATATTTGCATTCATTTGTGTATGAAAATGCTTCCTCTAGTAAAGCTAGATAATTCATGATTGATTTACACTTTTGATTATATGAGTGATCTTTCTTGATATTGACTCGGCGCATGGATATTGTATTCATGTCCGTTCTTATTTGTTCGGGCCAGAAAATAGATTAATTTTGCTTGTTATGTTTAAGGCCTGAATTCATGTACTACTTGTCTAGTGAAAGAAGATTCAGTCGTATATTGTATACCTTTATATGTTCATGTCGGACTATATTCTTTCTGCCGGAATCTAGCGCAGGTTTTCGTAGTCCTTCTGGGTTGTGAAGAGTTCCGATAATGTCGCCAAGATGGCTGAGTGCTTTTTCCAGGGCTGGCACTGTTTAAGGTTTAACAGTGATTCATAGATGTTTTTCCAGGAGAAGTTTATGTCTCTGCAAGAGTCTATTTGTCAGAGATCCTCCTCATAGGTGTGATTCGGACTCCAGTTATGCCAGACCCTATTTTTGATGATCTCGAGTCGATTAGACCTAGATGGAACATTGTGCTTCGTATCGCTAGGGTCGTGTTTTGTATCGACGAAGATGACAGGCTTTCCTACAGCAGTTATGTCTACATGAAGTAACTGGATTACTGTAGAGCTGTATGGAAAACTTTATGAAATTATGTATATGCACATTCTAAATTAACTTTGGCTTATATCTACCTTCCTACGAGTGAGTGAGCGACAACTCAGGAAGGCGGCCATGTTATATTTCTGTCATCATATTTTTGATCACTGTCAAGAGAACAGATTATGTATCCTACTATCGGGCAGTGGTATCGAGATCTTGTTATGAGGTGAAAACCCACTATCGTGGTTTATGAGTGCTATACAAACATTGGACATATCTCAGCTTAAGAACTTAGCCATGCAATGAAGGTTGGGCCAATGACTTTTGTATGTTTACCGATCCTCATTGACGCGTTCAGTCAGTAGAGGATACGGCGATTAGTTACCAGAACAGTGAATGCTACCTTAGGTTGAATGTTATTTCACTACTACATGAATGTATTATCCACGATTCAAATAACCAATGAATTGATGTCAACATGTCCCCATGACTGTATCCGTGCTGTCCAGTTTGCGTGCCTTCATTAAACTATTGAAATGTCAGAGGCAGTTTAAGTCGTCATTGCATATACTAGGAGTGGCTAAGAGGTATGGTGTCTGCTTCGAATTCTACAGTTACTCTATAATGTTCTGGATAAAGACGTCGGCGAAAAAAACTCAGCATCTCTTGAGCTCGCTGATGGAAATCATCGTCATCGTGGCATAACCGACACAAGCGAAGAAGTTGAGAAAAGGGGATGGAATTTTTACAACTAAGAGAGTTAGATGAAGTATATAGAAGGAAACCATGAGCGTCAGTAGCCTTGTAATAGACAGATGTATTACGACCAGTAGGGCTAATAGTCACAGTGATGTCAAGAAAGTTCACTGAAGTTGTAGAAATTTCAGAAGTGAATTTGATGGCAGGATTGAAATTACCAACATAGTCAATAAATCGACGGAGGTCTACCTCAGACATGTCTGTGATACCAATCCCATCATCAAAATAGCGGCGGTAAAACTCAGGTATCGGTCAATCGTAACTGCGAAAGACCAAATACTCAAAGTGGCCCATAAAGAGGCAACCGTAACTAGGGCCCATCTTAGTACCCATAGCAACGCGACTGATTTGGTTGAAGAATTGGCCATTAAACTCAAAAGAGTTAGGAGTAAGAACTAACTCAGCAAGGCGAAGAAGCGGAGCTGTACTGATAGTAAGATCAGTACGCTGGTCCATAACAAATTGGACTGCCTTGAGCCCATCAGAATTTGGAATAGAAGTATATAAAGTGAACAAACATCGAGGAGGAAAGGACGGTAAGTACGGCCAGGCGTGAATCTGATCGAATCAAAGGTAGTGATCATGAGTAGTGTCTTTCAAATAAGAAGGTAGATTGGCGACTAAGGGCTGGAAAATACTATCTAGGAATTCAGACATACGTTCAGTGGGACAAGAACAGGCTGAAACAATAGGCCTACCAGGATTAGCAATTTTATGCACCTTAGGAAGCATGTAAAAGGAAGGCTTCCCTAGACTACTGTCAAAAATATGGAGAGATAAAGCACCAGAAGGAAGAAGATCATCATGGACAAGGCCACGGAAAGTCTTATAAACAGTAAGATTATTTCGGACTGTGGACTCACCAGAACTTGGTGAGTAGAAGGTGGTGTTGCATAACTGTGTAACTCCTTTGTGACAAAACGTCCGAACATGCTCTTTTATGTTATCTCTCACATCTTCAGCCCTCCGGCAGTATCCTTTCTTTTTCTTCAATTTTCTCACATCGCTTTCATTTGGCATAAATCATGCCTTTTCATTCGTTATTTTCACTATTTTACTCTATCCGGGATATAGCATGGTGAAGTCTCTAACACGCCACTCCCCAATGGCAGTATTTGCTACGAAAGTATTTGCTATAGGGCTGTCTTTATCTTTTTTACCACTACTCAGACGTGTTTACGTTCCGCCAGCTAAACTGTGGTATTATCGTAACAATACCCAGTCGTTAAACCGGTCACCCGCTTATCGCATAATCCGCCTGACCACCTATGGAAACGTGTCGGGCAAACATTTGACCCCATTGAAAAGCTGTTGATCATGTTGACACAAGCTTGTATTTGCGTACGATGAAAGAAGACCACACTGTCTTACCAGACATCTGTCTGGCGGAGGCACGCAGATAAAGGGTATAATTAGATAATCTGTCGGGACAGACATCTGGGCGGAAGTCATTACGCCATAAACACAGGGTCACAATATTGTGATAGGCAGAGGTGCGCCGAAAGTCTTATGTAACGATATGACATCACTGTTGTAAGAGGCCACGCATGAATATTAAATTTAATATTTTCAAATACGCATGGGATGAGTAATGATAAAATTCCTCACCCAAACAGTGCTAGATAGATTTGATTGGTTCGCCAGAAGCTACAATGAATTGATTGGAACAATTAGCAGGAAACACAGCTGGGATGTGAAACTCCGGATTGTGAGATATACTGTAGAAATCAGACACGTAACAGCACAGATTGCATCGCAGCGTCAACTAAACACCTCCTACAAGCCAGAGGAAAGAGGATAGGACTTACAATTCCACAACTAAAAGTACCAGATCGAGTATTGGGCAACTTTGGAATTTACAAGTAAACCCACCATTTTAATACAAGACTGGAAACTTGGGAATTTTATCACAAGGAGTCAGAGAGGAATTTTAACAAACGTTTTCCCAGGCAGGATTCATAGAACACCAGCCATCAGAGGAATTAACTCATATTTTTCAGATCAAGTCATAAGAGGAATTATACCAACAGTTTTCCCAGTCAGGATTCATTGAACACCAGCCGGCAGAGGAATTAACTCATATTTCCCAGACCTAGTCATACGAAGAATTATACAAACAGTTTTCCCAGGCCAGGAATTTACAGAACACCAGCCGTCAGAGGAATTAACTTATATTTCCAGACCTAAGTGATTCGAACATTATCTAATTAAAGGGATGTGTGTCCATTCTAAATCTGTGCCAGGAGAAGGGTGTATTCCCAAAATTTTGGGGTAAGTGTAAACAAATTATTTACTAATGTAAATTTTACAGGTTTCTTGCTAAGTAGTTATATAGGAGGCTGGCAACCACAACATATGAAAATAGTATACGCATGAACCACTACTGCAAGATCTGGTGATTGTTTTTGACTAGTCGTGCGTGAAACCCGACAGCAGAGCGACCTCAGACCCCGACGGGAGTAGCGACGAGTCATGAGTGATAATTACATCACATGTGTCTAAAGTGTATAGAATCATTTTGTGAGATTTATATACCTTTTTAATGGTAATTCAGGAAAATCATTATTCATGCACCCCAGACGCAGTTTCCAAGTTAATACCCAGAAGGATATTGGTGAATTTTCATCATATTCCCTGAGTTACATTGTGTGCTCGGGAATTTAATTCTTCTGAGAGGTTAACATTGGTTGGTGGAGCGCATGACAATGGGCCTGTTAGTTTGCGGAGAAAAATGTACTCAGCAGAAGGCATTTGTTTCTTTCTAGCTGTCACAGTTTGTCGTTACAAGGCACCAGACGACTGTGGTAACAACGCCACTAGTGTGAGAGAAGAGCATCACCACCAACCGCCGAAATCGGACAAATTGAGTGAAGAAGTGCCCTCACCACCACGAAGTGACGAAAACCACGGCTGCAGGACTCATCTGGAGCTAAGTTTTATGTAACAGGCTACGGAACAAATCAAAGACATCCTAAAGCCCATTCTAAACCTCATTGAGGAAACTTTAATTTCAATTTTCACCCACCTTTCCATATTTATTTTCCCATGTTACAGACTAATTGACTATTAAATTTGTTGTATGTTATTATAACTAAACAATAAAAGTTGATTCAGTTTATATGTATGAAAGCAAACGTATGAGCCAGTTTTTCTTGATAAATATATATATATATATATATATATATATATATATATATATATATATATATATATATATATATATATAGAGAGAGAGAGAGAGAGAGAGAGAGAGAGAGAGAGAGAGCCATTACTTATAAGAGGGCATTCGTTGGATTAATCCAACTGGTGGCTTGACGGGCCAGAACCATTGCATAAACCCTTCACAAAAGGCGACGGGCCAGATAATAAGTTAACAAATTTGCTCAGCCCTTAAGCAGCGTTTGTTCTCGACTTCTGGGAATATCTTGTGAAGGCTCCCCTAAGGTAGAAACGCCATTCATCATCTATCTACATCTTTGCCAAGAGTAATCTTGCGCGAAGATAGATACCTTGGACGACCTACTTTTAGATACGCTTGCGTTGTGACCATTAGTGGATTACTACTGCAAAGCAAGGGGAGGCAATCCCGTGACATCCTTCTTGAATGTATAAGTCCATACGCCAAACAACCACTGCACCACCTTTTTTTGACGGCTTGATAAGACTATCATAACGTTTTCTAAGGTGTGACAAAGACCGCCATTCAGAAGACGTGAGGTTAGATCAACGGAGACGGGGTAAAGCAAGCTGGTTTATGTCATGTAATGTGTTGGCAATATATAAATCCAGAGCCTGAGAAGCACCTGGAGCTGGAGTCCAGTCATGTTTGGATTTGTCAAAACGACGAAAGATATCATCAGCATAAGAAATCTTTGCAGGAAGCTTGCACCAAAGCATTCATATTCTCTTTTTCCTGTAAGCAATTTCTTTCACATGATATTAGTCACCACTTACGAGAGCCTGGGAAGGCAGTCGTCTTATCCTTTCATCATCTACCCAGCGACCCCCTGGAGCTACACGGGGCTTTCATGAGGATGACGATGGCTTATTTCATCCAACATAGCAACGCAAAAACGAACTACGAGGGGCGTTCAGAAAGTAATGCACCACATCGTTTTTCTCAGGAGCTGTTTATTCACAAAGCATGAAATTTATACACAGTATACATGGATATGTCATGTAAACATCGGTATTATTCAACATAATCCCCATCAACTTGTACGGCTTTATGCCAGCGCGAAACAAGTGCATATATTCCTAACCCGTACCAGATTTTGTCTTGATCATGTAGCCATTTCTTCGCTGCATGAATCACTCCTTCATAATCTTCAAACCTTGTCCCACGGAGTGCATCTTTAAGTGAACCAAATAGATGAAAATCAGAGGGTGCCAAATCAGGACTATAGGGTGGATGGGGTAGTACAGTCCAACCCAATTTGGTGATTGCTTCCCGTGTTGCCAGACTTGTGTGAGGGCGCGCATTGTCGTGAAGGAGAAGCAGGTCTGCTGTATTCTTGTGCGGCCGAACTCTGCGAAAACGGTGATTAAGTTTTTTCAATGTCTTAATGTAAGCTTGCGAATTGATTGTCTCTCCTCTTGGCATAACGTCCACAAGAATCACACCTTCAATGTCCCAAAAGACAGTGATCATGACCTTTCCAGCTGAAGGAATTGTCTTGAATTTCTTTCTTCTTGGTGATTGCGGATGATGCCACTCCATTGACTGTCTTTTTGTTTCAGGTTCAAAATGATGTGCCCAGGTTTCGTCGCCTGTAACGATCTTAGCCAAAAAGTTCTCTCCATCAGCATTGAAACTCTCCAACAATTCAGAAGAAATTGCTTTCCTTTGCAATCGGTGGTCATTTGTGAGACTTCGAGGAACCCATCTTGAACAAACTTTAGAAAATCCGAGAGTTTTTATAACTGCATTTGCACTACCAATGCTGACAAACAGCTGTAAGGCCACTTGTTGAGTAGTGATTCGCCTATCAGTAAGAATAATGCCCTCAGCGCATTTCAACATTTCTGCATTGGTGGCTGTGGCAGGACGTCCACAGCGCGGCCGATCAAGCAGCTCCGTATCTCCACTTCCTGATTCTTTGATTCTCTGAACCCAGCGACTGACTGTACTCCTGTCGACTGCAAAACTTCCATACACGTCACATAGACGCTTGTGAATATTCACAACATTTTCCTTCTCTGCAACGAGAAATTCTATCACAGTCCAATGTGCAGTGCACCGTGACGAAAGAAAAAGGCAATCGTGTACTTTTAATGGGTGTTCATTTTAGCTTTCACGGTTCAATACGCACCGTTTCTGTATTATTACGAAAAGCTAGTGGGGTTGTTTCATTGTTGGTTACAAAAGTTTCATGAAGAAAACCGTATATACATGTATTGGTATTGTGCTGGGTTCGATTCGCCGGTAAGCCTTACATTTCTGTTGTTTTTTTGTGTGTTATTTTGTGTGTCTAGTTGTTTGCTTCTTTATTTCTAACGAGTGCCTGAAACATACCTTTATGTGTGTAATATTTATTTATTTACTGTTTAAGGTCTCAGATTTCCCTCTTTATTTATTTAAATGTTTATACAATACGAAAACTACTCTCTGTCCTATACTGTTCTCAATTCTTCTATCATTTACTAGACGCAGTTTTAAGGTTTTTGTCTTGTGTAATCTGGCCTATACTGTATAATACGGGCACAACAGAAGTGATTGCGTCATTAATTAGATTGGATCGCTCCTAAGTATAAATCCGGTGCTATGTTTTGAAAATCGCGCTAATGAACCCTGTCCACGAAGCACTATTTTGTGGTGCGTAGTTTTGCATGGCGGATAGTATGATTCGTTTCGTTCCTCGGCGGCGTTGCCGTTCGGAAGGTCCAGGATTCTATTATCTGGTAAGCCTATCACTTCTGTTGTTTTTCTGTTGTCTAGTTTCTACTTCTTTATTTCTTACGAGTGCCTGAAACATTCATTTATATGTATATTATCTATTTCCCATGCAATAAACATATCAACAATACATAAACTATATAAGTAAATAAAACGAAACACTAAATCAAACTAGCAACAAGCAACAACACATGTCTCCATTACTGCAGCCGTTACGTCACCATTTCTGCCTAAAAAACTCACATCCTGACCATATCAAATGACACCAACATTAACTCTAGTGGAATATCTTGTTTGGCGTGTGTAAAGATGTGTGACATTCCCCACAACATGTCCAAACTGATCGATACTTCTGATTCCTGACTAAGTTTGACCAGGGGCAGGAGTGCTTCATTTCCGACGATTCACCGTAATTATTCCCCGTTAACCTCCAGTCCGGTATCAGATCCGCGTCAACTGGTGCCGTGTCCGTCTCGTGTCAAGTGGACAATTTCCGGGTTGTTGATCTCGCGCTTAACTTTAGCATAATTAGAAATCTGGCGAGCAAAATAAAATGGAAGAAAATTATTGCACGAATAAATCAAAATGTCATAACTTGACACAGCCGTGTCCAAGTCAGTGGAAGAAAGTCAACATGTCAACGTTAATTGGAGAATGTGTAAAAGGTGTCAGAACTTTGTGTCCACCACTGATGGGTTACAGTTAGGATATTTAGTTTCCATACTGTAAATAATAGAATCAATAACTGTCATTAGCTTAATGGCCACACGCCTTCAAGCCACTTATTCCACACTTTACACCGGCCATCAGAAATTCTAATACAGTACCACATGTCTTGTTAAATTATCTTTATATGCTCATTGGATTACTTTGAAAATAAATAAAGAAAAAAAATATTACGAATGTTTATATTTATGCTTGATGACTTGAGGCATGTTGACGCGTTTGCACAATATCTCGTGGCGTTTGTTTTAAATGGTTTTCCTTTGTTTCTATTTGTCTGACCTTTCCTCTCTGAAATGCTTTTGTAGCGCCGTTAGCATATTGCTCTACGTGTTTCTATTTTGGGTCATATTATTGGTTTCGCTCTGTTTAATGAATATTTTCCATTGCTATTCCATCTTTTTTCTGTTATTTTTGGTAATCACATTGCCTGCTATTTTTCGCGTTATCCAGTTTTCACTTTCATCCAGATTCTACCTATTTTCTGCACGCACTTTACCTTTACATTTGCTAGGAACGGCGTCCCGTATCGCATTTTTGTCTATTGCGATGTATTCTTCTTTTATCTTTTTTTTTCCATGTTGATTATAGTTTAACTTTTTTATTTTTGTCTTTGTATCACATCATTCACATTCACTCTACAAACAGCACTATGAGATCTAGTTCTAGTCACTGCAAGAATATAATAGCATATTCCATCTTCTGTAATAATTTAGTTCTAGCCATTGTAAGAACAATAATGACATATAACTACTTCTGTAATAATGTAGTTCTAGCCATTATAAGAACAATAATGACATATAACGTTTTCTGTAATAATCTAGTGTCCCGAATTGCCTCCCCTGCTTTGCAGTAGTGGTTCAACAATGGCCAAAACTCAAGAGTATCTAAATGGGTCGTCAAAGGTATTTACCTTAGCACAAGATTATTCTTGGCAGAGATGTAGACAGAAGTGCAATGACGCTTCTATCTGAAGGGAGCTTCACAATGTGGTGGGGCGCTCTCTCCACATTTCGAGTTCGTTTTATTATTATTTCAGGTAAATAGCTCCCCCCGTCCACACTCGAAACCTATACTCATTAAGTTAATTTGTACTTGATTGTTCCTTCTGTTGTTATATATTACTGCTCGTTGCTCAATTACTTCTAGGGTGAAATTTCCTAGCGATTATGTGCGCTCTCCCGAAATCCAACTAAATAAATACGGGATCTGTAACTGACCCAATCAACGTCATGGAAATAAAACAGTTTTCCTTCATAAACGAACTCAATTTCCTTTAATAAATCTATGTGTTTCCATTGTAGCATATGTATCCGTTCGTAAAGATTGATCCATATTCTCAGCAAATCATCATGACATGATTAACCCTGTTCCAAGTGTATCCCTTTTATTACACAATCCACATACTTTAAGAAAGGGGGACACTTCGTAATGGGTTCCCATTGGAACGCAAATTGAAACACAGCCAAAACATAGCTGCCACACTGTTCAAGGGTTTTCATAAAAACCTTGGTCCTACACATAACATTCAAACGTCAATTTTTGTGCACCTTACTGTCACAGTATATATGTTCGACAAAATATTATGTTGGTCATGCATGAGTGGCTACACTGATAGAATAAAAAACCCGTTTGGTCAGGTGACCGGGAAAGGAAGTAGACGAAAATTTTGGCGCAAAAAGTTAGTTGACTTTTCTGGCTATCGACCAGGATAGGTCGTTCTTTTGTTCCATGTCAGCGTTTTATTGTAGTGAGTTTGCCATCGTCGTTCTGATTTGGTGCTGGCCTTTTTCCTCATGTGATTTCTGGATGTAGTGCATTTTGCTAGAATGTTAATGTATTTTTTCTAGCGGCATTTTTGCAGATCGATGATGTTAAGTCAGTTGTGATTTAGTTTCTGCCTAATCCTAGTACACAAGTTTCGCCGGTGAGCGAAAGTCATTGTGATGTCCATTCAGGATGGCCATACCAGTGGGTATGATACGTATATATTTACTATTATTACTGCATTTTTTTGTAACCAGAGAGCTATCTGGTGATATAAGCGAAGTACATACGACTGAGTAGTTGCATAGGAAAGATTTATAGCAAGAGATATTAGTGAGTATTCTGAGTGTACACTATGGACCTACAGGCTTTCATTCAGATTGGGAAAGAATGTGGGTACACTGGCACAGAACTAAGTGAATATGCCAAGGCTGAATTTTATTCAGTCGAGAATCAGAATGCCTTAAGAGATGCTCGAGCTGAACAGCTAGAGATAAAAAGAAAAGAATTCGAGTTACAAGAAAAGAAGATGAAAGAAGATAAAGAGTTACAAGAAAAGAAGATGAAAGAAGATAAAGAGTTACAAGAAAAGAAGATGAAAGAAGAGAACGAGTGGAAACAGAGAGAGTTCGAATTGCAAGAAAAGAAGATAGAGCGAGAATGGGAAGAAAAGAAGATACAGCGAAAATTGCTAGAAAAGAAGATAAAGCGAGAATTGGAAGAAAAGAAGATAGCGCGAGAATTTCTAGAAAAGAAGATAGAGCGAGAATTGGAAGAAAAGAAGTTGAGAGAAGATAGAGAATTGCAAGAAAAGAAGATGAGAGAAGATAGAGAGTTAGAGTTAGAGAAGGAGAGGATGAGAATAGCTCTGGAAGAGAAGATGATGGATAAGGAAATACAATTGAAGAAATTGGAAGTGGGTGCGAGTGGTCAGAACTCGACTCCTGGAGGGGCTCATCGTCCCTTTAGGCTGCGTCTGCCGAATTTTAATGATAAAATTGACAGCTTAGATTTCTTCCTTGAAAGAGTCGAAGCCGAATGCGTGGCCTGGAAGGCTGACAGAGATCAGGGGCCATCTTTGTTATCGACGCTGCTAGTGGGGCCTGCGATGGAGACTTTCTATAGCCTCCCGTTAGAGGAAAGGACCGATTACGACAAAGTAAAGGAAAGGTTGCTCCTGAAGTTCCGTCTGACTGCTGACGGTTACCGGACGCGTTTTAAAAACGCGATGCCAAGCGCAGACCAGGACTTCGAGGATTTTATCTCGAAGATCAAACTTCTGCTGAATAGATGGATCGAAATGGAGGGGATAACGAAGGACTATGATGGCTTGATAGACTTGGTGCTATGGGACAAAGTGTTGTCCTCGTGTTCCAGTGCGTTGGTTGCATTTTTTCAGGAACGTCAACCAAAGGACTGTGAGTCCATGGCCCAATTGGGGCACCATTATGTCCTGGCCCATCCGGGCAAACCCATTGGGAAGTCAGGTCTGTCAGATGACATAGTTGCCAGTGTCGGCAAAGTCCAGCGCCAGCCTTGGCGAAATCAGGCAGACAATGCAGTCAGGGGCCAAGAGCAGAAGTATGAGAAGCCTTCCAGCCCCTATCAGCCACGTAGAGGAAATTATGGGAACTTCCGATCCCATCGGAATGGTCGGCCGAGTTGGCAGAACCGACAATTTAAAAGTAATAGAGACGGAGAGGAGCGCCAAGCGCGTAAACAGGTACGCTTTGAGGATTCTCGGGACGAAGACCGGTTTTGGTATAAATCCAAACATCACAAGCAGAGGAATGGTTCCTCAGAGAGTCGATCTTCCGACACTGATGCGCGGTCTTCCTCATCGAAAAGCTCCAGCAAGAGTTCACGCGAAGAGTCGAAGAGGGAGGGCTTGTGTACCAATTGTGGTGGAAATAATCATTGTGCTGACAGGTGTCCCACCCGGATTGAACACGCGAATTCCGCGTTTGTGTTGGACACAATCAACGATGAGGACTGTGCGGGGTGCCGCCCTTTGTTCCACGCGAACGAGAGGTTAGTGCTTCAATGCGGGCATGCGGCACCATGTCTATCGGCAGTCCATGAGACTGGCAAGGTGATTCTCCACGAAGGCAAGGTGGAGAATAGACCAGTCCGGGTGTTGAGGGACACTGGGTGCACCACAATTGGGGTGCGTCGGTCGTGTATCGACGACTCCTGCCTTACAGGCAAAACGGTAAAGTGCACCACGTTCGGGGGCAAAGTGGAGTCTTACCCCCAAGCATGTATCAATGTGGACACTCCGTTCATAACAGGTAGAGTAAACGCGTTCGTTCTCGAGGATCCAATTGCCGATTTATTCGTCGGCAATGTACGGGAAGTGCATAAAGCCAGGGGTGTGGCTGGAGCAGAGGCTCAGCACCACAAAACTCCCAAGGGGGATGTCCAGAAGGTACATCATAGACGCGGTTCACGGCAAGTACCAAATGACATGATTAGGAGCAGTAGGAACCTATTCGAGGGTCCGAAAGCTAATAATCGCACAGTTTGGGTGCGTAACGTTCCCCTGAGTGCTAGTTGGCGCACACTCAGAAGAGTGTTTGATGAGGTCGCGCCTGTTAGATTTGTGGAGGTGTTGTCGTTGCGCGACAATACCAAAATGGCACGTGTGACTTTTGCGAATAGGTGGGGTGCGCGTGATGCAGTCAGGTGGAAGCACAAGTCGTTGCTTCATAACCACCTGCTGATAGTTCAGCAATAGTTAGGGTTAGGTTTCGGGTTCGTGTTCAGTAAGATGTTTCGGTTGACGCGAACCGAACCTTTGAGTCTGACCCACGCCCCCAGTACCATTTTGATATGAATATGTGGGTTTTGTATACTTGTAAAGATTATGAGATGCTTTGCAATGCATGTTTATGCTATAATATGTTATGCTTTACAATGTATGTCAGTCGGAATTTGTTGCCAGCAGAAACTAGATACTCTACGATTGAGAGGGAGTGGCTTGCGATTGTTTGGGTGGTGTCTAAGCTGGCACGATACCTGTTGGGAGCGGATTTTTTCCTCCAAACAGATCACAAACCAATGCTATTTTTGCAGTCGGTTAAATCCACCAGTGCTAAGGTGACACGCTGGGCATTATTGCTGCAGCAATTCAACTTTACTATTTTACCAATTCAGGGGGTACATAACATTGTAGCGGATGTCCTGTCCAGGTTATGAGGTGGGAGTGGGACAGGAGCATCCGTAGAGAGTATTTACATTTGTTTATGGAAGAAATGTATTATAATCGTTAGAAATGATGTTTATGAAAATGTATTATGGTATGTGATTTATGTGTCATGATGCCATAAAGGCAATATGGATAAAGTTATACTCAAAGTATGTGTAAATCATGTTATAATATAAAGTATATTTGCAGCGTGCAGAAAGGATTGTTTATACTATGAGATTATGTCTTATTATTGATGCTTAGTTATGAATAACTAATATGTAACATACGTTGTGTTTGATAGACCAGGTTTGGACAGTCGTTGTTATTTTTCATGACTACCAGTACTTGGGGTGGATTAGTTCATGCTCATATTGTGTGTAGTACTTAGAGAGAGAAGACATGAACGACAATGGTGTTGGACGACTTTGGCATTCTCTAGATAGATGAGGAGGTGCCGTCTCGGCATTTTGTTCGTCCATACTCCGAAAGGGGTGGGCGTGACTCCTCCGGTGGAAGAAAACTTCGTTTTCTTTCTTAGGGGGGGGGGGGGGGGGGGGGGTGTCCCAGTATATATGTTCGACAAAATATTATGGTGGTCACGCTGTGAGTGGCTACACTGATAGAACAAAAAACCCGTTTGGTCAGGTGACCGGGAAAGGAAGTGGACGAAATTTCTGGCGCAAAAAGTTAGTTGACTTTTCTGGCTATCGACCAGGATAGGTCGTTCTTTTGTTCCCTATCAGCGTTTTGCTGTAGTGAGTTTGCCATCGTCGTTCTGATTTGGTGCTGGCCTTTTTCCTCATGTGATTTCTGGATGTAGTGCATTTTGCCAGAATGTTAATGTATTTTATCTAGCGGCATTTGTGTAGATAGATGATGTTAAGTCAGTTGTGATTTAGTTTCTGCCTAATCCTAGTACATAAGTTTCGCCGGTGAGCGAAAGCCATTGTGATGTCCATTCAGGATGGCCATACCAGTGGGTATGATACGTATATATTAAGTTGTTATTAATGCAAGCTGTATTGGCATTTGTGGCCAGTGTATTTCATATGTATTATGAGCCGTGTGGGGCTTCGTTGTGTGCAATGTGTTACTAAAAAGGGAACTTACATGTCAAAGGTGTTATAGTAAATTATTGTCAGCTACTGTATGCTGTGGTCGCCCTCTAATGGTACGAGCCAAGGATGAAGGTTTGTAGATATTGAAATCCATAGCATAAGTAGTTGTCTGACACTCACCCTTCAATATTCCCAATAGTGCCGCATTTATCAGCACTGACTCAAATTCAATAAATCTAACATGTGGTGTGCTTGGGCAGACACCACAGCAAGATACTTCAGAAGTCAAGAACCATGCGGCATAGCGCTGAGCAATGGTTAACTTATATCTGTCCGTCGCCTTTTGTGAAGGATTTAATCAATGGTGTTTAGCCCGTTCAAGCCCCCAGTTGAGTTAATTCAGCGAATTTCCTCTTATAATGGTAAAGCTCTGTTTAGAGGTAAATAAATTTCTAGGTATATATATACCTTTATATATATATATATATAAACTGGAGGGACTATGATTGTTTCGTTTTAAATGAACATGTAACAATTTTAATAATGAATTGTCCTTTAACAGTTAAAATAAATACGGAAAATTTGGTAAAAATTTATATTGGAATGAAATTTTCTAATCACGGAGATTAAATAGAGAGTTTAATCAATGACCGTTGCTTTCGCCTGTTAATAAGAACTTAGCTTGTCTACGTGAGTCCAGCCGCCGTTGTATCGTCACTTTTCTGGTGATGCGGGCACTTCTTCGCCTAACTCGTCTTATGTAGTTGGTCAGTGTTGATTCCCTGCTCTCAAAAACTAAGGGCGTTGAAACGTCAGTCTTGCCGCTTCGTCCTCGAACGGACTTATAGCTTCGTTCCACAAACTATTGGACAAAATAGGTAACAAATGACTCTGCTAAGTACATTTGTTTGAAGCACTCTGACAGGCTAAGTCTTCCGTTGTCCACCCACCAATGTTAATCTCTCAGAAGAATTAAATTCCTGAGCACATAACGTAGCTCAATAAATATGATAAAAATTCTCCAATATTCTTCTGTGTATTAATTGGGAAATGTGTCTAGACAGCATGAATAATGATTTGTGCCTGAATTAATATTAACAAATTACATAAATGTCACAAAAGGATATGCTACACTTGAAGCACATATGATGAAGTCATCACTAATCACTTCTCCAGCCGGAGTCTGGGGTCACCTCTGCTGTCGGGTTTTCCTGCACGACTAGCAAGAGACAATCACCAGCACTTGCTGTTGTGGTTTATGAATATACTATTTTCATATGTTGAGGTTGCCAGCCCCATTTATAACCACTACGCAAGAAACATGTCAAATTTTACATTTGTAAAATAAATGTTCACAAGTTACCCTACAGTTTTGGGCTATGCAATCTCCTTGCACAGCTTTGGATGGACGCAGCTCTGTATTAGAAGCTTCGAAATCACTTTGGCCTGGGAAATTAGAGTTAATTCTTCTGACGGTGGGTGTTCTGCGAAATCACTGGCCTGGGAAAACGTGTGTTTAATTCCTCTATGATTTGGTCTGGGAAATTAGAGTTAATTGTTCTGACGGCGGGTGTTCTGCGAAATCACTTGGCATGGGAAAACTTGTGTTTAATTCCTCTATGATTTGTGATCCAATTCCTAGGTTTCCAGTCTTGTTATTTTAAAGTTCTGGTCCCTTAAGTATTCAGCCTCTGTATTTATAAAGGCGGGCTTACTTTTTTAAGGTTTTAAGTTTCCCAAATACTTCGATCTGTCACTTATAAGTATGGAATTCTAGGTCCGATCATTCTCTTTCTGGCTTTTTTGGGAGTTGCTCGTTTGAAGTTGCGAAGCTGTCTGTTATGTGTCTCTGAGTTTGCTAGATTATATTTCCCACTTCTCAGATCAATCACAGATTGTACTTCTGCCGAATTTTCCAATGGAATTCATTGTTTATTCCAGTATCTCAAATCAAGCCAATGAAATCTCTCTAGCACTGGGTTGGTGTGTTTTAAATCAAAATATCCCCCACGTGGTTTAAAAATATTACATTTAATATACCACGCGTGACCTCTGTCTAATAATTGTAATACTACCGATGGCATCTTCATACAAACAAATCTGTGACTCATCCCTCGATAATACCTTCTGTCCAGACGGGTTATCTGTAATCTTGGTACAGACAGGGGCAAGCGGACGCGAATTACGTATTTATCACCTGTGTTTTTCTTCTGTCCACCAGACAAGGTCGCCGACCGACAATGTGGCTTTCTTTAAGTCTATCGTGCACTCCCGTCTTGTGCAAACACAGGGATGGTTGCTATCCACCTGGAGTCAAATGTTGGACCGTCACGTTCAAAAGGTTCAGCCGGCTTATGTGATAACGTATAATCGGCTGGCCGGTCTAATTACCTGGCGAAACGTGAACACGTCTGAGGAGTGGTAAAGCCCAAATGTAAGAGATAAAGATAGTCCCATAGCACATACTTCCGTAGGGGAGTGGAGTGTTGGAGATTTCCCCCTACTACATCCAGCTTAGAGAGTAAAATAATGAATCAAAGGGCAAATATTATGCCAAATAAAAGGACGATGAAAGAGAGAAAATAAAGAAATTAAGAGATATTGCCGGAGGGAATGAGAGTTATAACAAAGCACGACTGATTTCGTTACATCTAGTTCCAGCCATTGTAAGAACAATAATGACATATAGCGTTTTCTGTAACAATATAGTTCTAGCCATTGTAAGAACAAAAATGACATATAACGTTTTCTGTAACAATCTAGATCTAGCCATTGTAAGAACAATAATGACATATAAAGTTTTCTGTAATAATTTATTTTTAGCGATTGTAAGCCTAAAAATGATATATAACGTCTTCTGTAATAATCTAGCTTTAGCCATTGTAAGCCCAATAATGTCTTATAACGACTTCTGTAATAATCTATTCTAGCCATTGTAAAAACAATAATGACATATAACTACATCTGTAATAATCTGGATCAAGCCATTGTTCGAACAATTATGATATATAACGACTTCTGTAATAATCTAGTTGTTGCCGTTGTAATAACAAGAATTACATACAACGTCTTCTGTAATAATCTAGTTCTAGCCATTGTAAGAACAATAATGACATATAACGTCTTTTGTAATAAGTAGTTCTAGCTATTGTAAGAACAATAATGACATATAACGACTTCTGTAATAAACTAGTTCTAGGCATTGTAAGAACAATAATTTCATATAACGTCTTCTGTAATAATCTAGTTCTAGCCATTGTAAGAACAATAATAGCCTATAACATCTTCTTTAATAATCTAGTTCTTGCCATTGTAAGAACAATAATGACATATAACGTCTCCTGTAATAATCTAGTTCCAGCCATTGTAATCCCAATAATGACATATAACGACTTCTGTAATAATCCTGTTTAACTACTTCTGTAATAATCTATATAGTTATTGCCATTGTAAGAACAATAATGATGTGGCATGGTCAAAGTGACTGTGGTTGTAGTATAATATATGTGACTAGTTGTCTATGTCCCAGGCCAAATGAAACTATCAAATTTTAAACATCGAAACGGCATCAAATCGTGCCAACAGTACTGACTGTAATGAAACTCCTTGACGCATACGTAAATATTTCATCTCAATTACACTGATGCATTACATACGTTATGAATCCAATATTTCCATGATATATATTCATGAGACACAGTGATTATATTTTATTCCTTATCCACACATGATTTCCGTACAGGAACGCTATCCAAACTGCACTACATGCAGTAAACATGTCTGGTCTATAAAGTGTGTACATCCATAATAATAATGTCGCTAAGCCAAACAAAGCAACGTCATATTCCACTTACGCATAGCGACCACAAAAAGGTGCCAACACTTGTGAGCACTACATTTGCTTTCATTATAACTCACATGTGGCGTGCAAAAAGGCATACGCCTCATTACCTCCACCCTTCCAACTGAAAATGCAAGTTTTCAGAGCAGAGGAGGACAATGAAGAGACTCCGAATCATAATATTAAGTAAACTAATTATATAGTATTAACTAAGCTAATTAACTAAGCTACCGCTAATAAATCATTATATCTAAGTAGTCCAGTTAGTTGCTTTTCCTTTACAGGACGTGGCAATCAATCCCAGCTTTTATTGGCTGTTTGTGATTTTTCTAGGCAATTGTTTTCATTCAGTAGTTTGCCATTGCTTTCTGAACGATACGGCGCTTATACCATTGTTAAAAATCCACACAAAGCTATCTGCTACCAAACCGCCTGCAGCAGGTTTCGAACCTGGTATATCTGGATTATGAAACTGCGTTCATATCCATTATGCCACAGACGCCGACAAGTAGTCCAGTAGAGAGAAAAAAATGTATTATTAGAAGTAAATAATAACCACAATTACATTAAAGTCCACCAAGATTCAAGATGTGTCAATTATGAGTCCAGCGAATATCCACAAAGAACCTAAGTAAATGTATGCATATAGAAAGTCAGATGCGAGGTATAAGTGTCAATTTGAATATGTGCATCTAGAAAGGACGTCCGCAATCAAGTTATCTTTACCAAGAATTGGTGATATCGAATAGTCATTTTATTGAAGCTCCATGGCGTATCTATACTCAGGCAGAAACATATGTCGACCTATCTTATGACCCAAGAATGAAATTTCTCGAAAACCAATTAGGATTTTAGAGGGTCGAGCAGTAAGAGTATGTGACCTGATAGTCTGCAATAATGAATGCATAACGGAAATATGATCTTCCCACGTATCATGGAAAAAACACATATCATCTATGTAGGTAATAATAGCATGTCTTTTACAAAAAAATCCGACGCATCATGCGAACAAACGTAGCTAGAGCATTCATTAACCCAAAATACATGGCATTATAGTGAAAAAGACCACGAGGTGTGGGAAAAGCTGTAAAAGGATCTGAAACTTCAGGCAACGAAATTTGCCAATAACCTTAAGACAAGTCGAATTTGCTGAAGAAAGTAGCCGACGATAGTTGTGGCAACAAATAATCCAAAAAGAGGACGGTTGCGCGTCAGTTATGTCCGGGATGCTAGAGTGTGGAGGGAGCAAGCGATTGGAAGTGACCTCTACTTGTTAACAATTAAAAGAAGAACTGAAAGAGCTACTCGGCCTAGGAACTGCCTAGGAACGCAAGAAGCTAAGTAAACGAACAGGAGAAACGAGCATTAAGACCTACAAGCTGAGTGTTAGGGTCGAAGCTCCTAATGGTTCTCCAATGTTAGGCTGGCGAAGTCTCTGGTTTAAGGTATTAGTTGATTTAGTAATTGTGAGAACCGTGTCGTGAATTATTCTAATCCCCATATATAAATTAAAACGTAAATGCAAAGCCTAACAAATAAATTTAATAAAAGGAAAGAAGAATGGTAAAGAACAGTGCTGTCACAATGACTGTACTCGAAATCCCCCTTGTTTTCTACTTCGTCTGCAAATTGTAACGCTTTCACGTTAATAGTAAAAGCCTACTGTATTATTACCCGCTTTCTTCAATGAAACGTGTACTGTATTTCTTGGAAAAACCTTGAGATACGCAAGCTGATCAATGACCTAAATTTAATATTTCATTCATTCCATTTTATACACGGCGTGACTAAAGGATAGATGGACTAAAGGATAGAGAGAAGGGAGAGGCAGAAAGCAGGGACACCTGCAACACTAAACACGCGTCGCGCGATACACAATTGCTGCCATCACGCGTGTAAGGCCACATGCACTAACTTTATTTCAAATCGACAGTGATAAAATTCACTACCCTTCCCAGAGTTAGGTTTTAAAATCCTGAAAAACGCTTATTGGGAATTATGACATTATACCGGTTTACGTTTGAAAACATGACAGTACCCAGACACCACATGGGGATTGAAGTGAACAGGAGGTGGTAGAAAATGCACATTTTGAACGCAGCCACCTAGCTCCCTTAGATTGAGATATTTGGATTCCTTAGGGTTTGCTGACAAAGAATATGTAAAACGTTACGCAAATAGTCTAGGAATTACCAAGTTATGGCCAAAATAAAATAGTGGGGGTGCCTGACAGCATGAAATCATTTCTGCTCATAAAATTTTTTATAACGTGTTTGAAAAAACATTACGTTACGGAAATAGCCTACCATGTTAACTCCTATGTGATTGGAGCGCAACAAATGAAAGACTAAACACGATTGGTCGGACTATAAATACTATCTTGTGTTGTCAGGGGAAACGTGAGAAAGGGGTACTTTTTTGAAAAGATGTGTAGACGTGGTGTGATTGGGTAGAGCTGCGAATATACTCAATTCAGAGCGTCTGTTCATTGCCACATCTTGTAATAAACCTACTAAGAAACAGTACGTTGAGCACCAGTGTATATTTTTTATAAAATAAAGCCTGGGACATCGGCAGATCGGAGTTGTGCTATATTCATTGCCAGTCAACGAAACTGTTTATTATTTCCATGAATTGTGGTAAGCTTGAAATATTCAATATCTTTTAATGAAAATTGAATGTAAATTGATAATTTATGTCTGTATATATGTGTGATTCAGTAGCGAACATGATGTAAAGCCTATAGTGCTCCAGCCTGAACAGAAGGTGTCGGCAGAAAGTAAAACTGCATGGAATGGCCAAACAGTACACTGACACCTAGATTATTAACTAGAAAGAAATAATGCTGGAATTGCAGAGGCGTAGTAACCATTAGGGAGGGAAATACTGGTATAAAGTATTTCAGATGAAGCTGACAGTTGGCCTAACGCTCTGAACTCAATGTTTGTGATGTATTGTGCTCAGTGTAGAAATAGAGTGTAAATTAGTTCTGACGTAGAAGGTACAACCTTCTTGTTTCAGGGACCGTGGTCTTAAAGTTATTGAGCAGCACCTGGTCAGAGCTTTGCTGAAGCCAGAAGTGGACAGCATACTCCTTGGTCCATATAGCAACCAGTGGGGTGGCTCCAGAACTCATTACAGTTATCGAGCAGAGGAGACTTTTACTGCAGTCATCACGCAAGATAAGAGAGTGTGGCCATGGAGCTCAACATTATGTACCCCCATCTTAAAATGACACTGTAAACTAAAATTAAGAGGGGAATTTAATTGTTTTAATACCAGGAACTGAGAACATCTCCAATACTAGTTCCAATAGAAACAAAACTATTGAAGTCATGATGACAAATACCAACAGAGCTTGAACAAAACAAAACCAGTATTACCTCATATTACCACTACACAACTGACACACATAGGATACCATTAATAATATATGTCACTACATGAATCATATTAATAAATTCTGTACATATAACTTGTAATTAAAATTGATTGTGATTCCTGGTTCCCTTTGTATTTGAATCAGGACACATATACATTCATGACAGCACTGAATACATATTGTTATTTGAAAAGTTATCAGTGACTCCTTTAAGATATCCTCTTAGAGTGTTATATGTATGTGAGTGTCACAGTGTTGTCAAGTGTGGTGGAATAAATTAAATTGTTTATCTGTCTGTTGTTGTTATGACTTACACTTCATCATACACATACCCTAGACATATAACGTAGTCATCACACTATTCCAGAATAATTCTGGCTGAGGTATACATATGTGGCAGTAAGTAAGGTTATCTATAATACACTACTCTTATTAGATATAGATACCTTCACAGCTGATCTCAGTCAGTACACTAAGTCCCCTATAAATATTTATAACATCCCACTTTACCACATATATTGGGGGCTCGCTCTCGGGATTTTGAATCTTTTCCTATTAAAAATATTGGGGGAAATTCACTTCAGGGAATAATAAGAATTAAAAGGTATCCTTGGGTGAAAATAAATAAGGTTGAGCTCACAGTGCCTGTGTTGTCCTAAGTTAATTAGTCATAGATACAATTGTTTAGTTGATTATTTTAGACATTTATCTGTTAGACAATGGCCGACCTGGCAAAATTTCGATCTGCTGCTGTACAGACTGCGAAAGAGTTAGGAATGGACGGGCAAATTATGATTTCTTATGTCACTGCTGAATGTGACAAATATATTGAACGGGAAGAAAGAAGATTAGAAAAAGAGGCCGAAAGAAAATTAGAAGCTGAAAAAGAGATTAAGAGGTTGCAGATTGAGGCTGAGGCTAAGAAATTGGAGGCAGAAAGAGAAGACAAAAGATTGGCTGCAGAAAGGGAAGAGAAGAAATTAGCTGCAGAAGAAAGAAGATTGACTGCAGAGAGGGAAGCAGAAAAGGAGGAGAAGAGATTACAAAGGGAACATGAGTTACGACTAAGGGAGTTTGAGTTTCAGGGCCATGCTCCTGAAAATGGTGCCAGTCCCTTTGCCTCTGATGCCACTGCTAGCCAGGGAGCCTCAACCTCAGCTATGAATTTTCATTTAGATCATTTTGTTGAGAAAGACGATGATATAGAGAGCTATCTAAATAGGTATGAACTATTAGCTACCACATATGGGTTAGAGAGAGAAAGGTGGAGCTTAAAGTTATCTCAGGGACTTCGTGGGGCAGCTTATGAAGTTTTTGCAAAAATGAGCAGAAGTGATCAGGAAAATTATGACATGCTAAAGCAGGCTCTTTTGTTAAGATATGAAAAGAATGCAGAATTTTATAGGAAAAAATTTAGGAATGCTAAACTACTGTCAGGTGAAACCTATCACCAGTTCTCTGCACGAATAGAGACATACTTGGAGAAATGGACTTCTCTGGGGAAAACCCAAGATCTTAAGGAAATTGTCCTTATAGAGCAATTAAGAGAGTCCATGGCTCCAGACCTGAGAAAGTTTCTCATGGAACAAGGTGCAGAGAGGCTGGGTGAGTTGCTAAATGTTGCGGAAAGGTATCAAGCAGCTCAAGCAGAGGTAATAGGTAATAAAAAGAAACAAGTGGATAACTTTAGGGCACCATAGAACTTTAATAAATTTGATCCTAGGGATCAAAACAAAGGTAAGCACCAGTTTGATAGGCCACGGTATGAAAATAAAAATAAAACCCCACAATTCGATGAAAGGAAATATGATGAAAGAAAATCTTTCAACCAAGGAAAAAGGTGGTGTAAGAATTGTAAGATGAACAATCATGACACTGACCATTGTAGAAGGAAACCTCCTCATTGTGCTGCTATGACATCGGGGAAAAAGGAAAAGAAGGTCAAACCTGAAGAACTACAGGAACCATACCACCCCCCAGTGTGTGAAGATGTCATCTGTATTGGTGTCACTATAAGGTGTTTATATGATACCGGTTTAGATTACGATTCCGTTGTGAGTTCTCACCTGGTGCAGGCCGATCAATACACCACAGAAACAGTGGAGATTCAAACTGCAACCAAGGATGTAGCTACCATGACACTTCCCGTCGCCCGAATAAAAGTGAAAACGCGATATGTGGAAGGAATCATAAAAGCAGCAGTAATAAATGAGCCAATCTACCCTCTGATATTGGGGTGTAGATATGTCTTCTTGGGGAATCCCAAGAGACCTGTGATATTGGCAACAGTGCAGACCAGATCACAGTCTAAAAAGGAGGAGGATAATCCAATAAATACTCACCCAGATGAGATGAGGAAGGCACAGGCTGAGGACAAAAACTCAAGCCATGTTTCAAGAAGTTGCCCAAATCTCATACACCTCCAGGCAAGGGAGAGTTTTATATGAAGAACAAACTGATATATAGGAAGGCTGGATCTGAATCCAATGGTCACGGACAGCTGGTCCTTCCCACTTCATATAGGACTAAAGTGTTGGAACTAGGGCATGCGATTCCCTTCAGTGGTCATATGGGAATCAGCGCAACAGGACAGCGAATAGCTTGTCATTATTTCTGGCCAGGAATAACTGAAGATATCAAACGATATGTAAAATCCTGTCCAGAGTGCCAACGAGTAGCACCTAAACATTGGACTGCACCAGCAACTCTGGGGGAAATGCCCATAGTGGGAACACCCTTTGAGAGAGTTGCCGTGGATCTTGTGGGACCTCTCACCCGAACCAAGAGAAGGAACAGCTACATTCTGACTCTGGTGGACACTTGTTCTATGTGGGGAGAGGCAGTAGCCCTGTCATCGATTGATTCTAAACATGTGGCAGAGGCATTGCTCACAATTTTCACAAGGTTAGGCTTTCCCAATCAAATCTTGACTGATAATGGCTCTCAGTTCAAGGGGAAACTAACTGAAGAAGTTTTCAGGATCTTCCAGGCCAAACACTTCCATTGTAGTGTGTACCATCCCCAAGGGAATGGCCAAGTGGAAAGATTTAACGGCACGTTGATGTCGATCCTGAGAAAGTTGGCACACGAAAAACCAGATACATGGGACCAGTACCTGCACGCCGCCCTCTTTGCTTATCGGGAGGTACCCCATAGTTCAACCGGTATGGCCCCGGCAACATTATTGTTTGGAAGGCCAATAAAAGGTCCACTCGAAGCTTTGTTAAGAACGTGGACTGATGAAAAGGCAGAGGAAAACATTACATCTTCATACCAATATGTGAATGAGCTGACCACTCGTTTAAAAAACTGGCTGGAAACTTGCCAATGAAAATTTGAAACAAGCCAGGAAGAAACATGCTGCCTATTATAACAGGAAGGCGAAAGACAGAGATTTGGCTGTGGGAGAGAAGGTACTGCTTCTTCTCCCCGGGAGTCAGAATAAGTTACAGATTGGGTGGCAAGGTCCATATACAGTTTTAGAGAAGGTGTCTAGAACAAATTATAAGATAGATAAGAAGGGGAAAGAAAAAATCTATCATGTGAATCTCCTGAAGAAATATTTGGAAAGAGAACATCAGGAAGAGACACACTTGTTGACCTTGTCCATCGCCATGGAGATGAAAAAGGAACCACTTTCATCATTTGAATATCCATTACACCCCTGTGAGACAGCAGCACAGGTGAAAATCAGTACACATTTAACAAAAACTCAGAAAGAGAGAGTGCAACAGGTTCTAAATAATCATGCAGAGGTGTTAACAGACCGACCAGGGCATACAAACCTATTGGAATATGATATGAAACTGATAGACCCCACACCTGTCTGTATGAAACCATATTCGATTCCGTTTGCTAAGGAGAAAGCTTTGAAGGAAGAGATAGACTATCTGTTGAAAGAAGGAATTATTTCACACAGTGAATCCTCATATAGTTCCGGTGTTGTACTCTTAAGGAAGCCCTCTGGAGAACATAGACTCTGTATAGATTACAGGAGACTGAATGCTATTACAGAAGGACAGGTGGATCCATTGCCGGATACAAATCAGCTGTTTGCCAGACTAAATAAAGCTAAATATTTCTCAAAAGTGGATCTGAGTAAAGGATACTATCAGATTCCAGTAAAGCCTGAGGATAGACCATACCTAGCTTTTAGTACCTCAGAAGGACACTATGAGTTTAATAGATTGCCATTTGGATTGAAGAATGCGCCTAGTGTCTTCTCTAGAATGATGAGAAAATTATTGGACCCTCTGAATAATCCATATATAACAAATTTCATGGATGATATCCTTATAGCAACAGAAACATTTGAGGAACACATTGACTCTCTGAATATGCTGTTTGATCGACTTAGGGAAGCAAATTTAACAGCCCGACCAACCAAATGTTGCGTTGGATGTAAAGAATTGGAATTTTTGGGACACACAGTTTATCAGGGAAACATGACCCCTGACCCAAAGAATTTAGAGAAACTAAAGAAAGCCCCGAGACCACAAACCAAGAAGGACGTGAGATCCTTTGTCTCATTATGTGGTTTCTACCAGAAGTATATCAAAAACTTTAATTCCATATGTGCACCGTTAACTGATTTGACACGTAAAGGACATCCAGATCGCATTACATGGACACCACAATGTGAAATGGCTTACCAAGAATTGAAGGAAAAGCTCACAAGTAAACCTATTTTGAAATTACCTGACTTAAGTCAAGAATTCATAGTAAGGACGGATGCCAGTAATATTGGGTTAGGTGCAACTCTACTACAGAAATCAGATGCATTGGATGGGGAATTAAGCCCAGTGGCATATGCTAGCAGGAAGTTGAATAAAGCTGAAATCAACTACTCAACTAGCGAAAAAGAATGTCTTGCAGTAATATGGGCAATAAAGAAATTCAATATTTATCTGTATGGGAAGGCATTTAAGTTGCAAACGGATCACAAACCTTTATCGTTTCTGGCCCAGGCTAGGCATGAGAACTCTAGGTTACTCCGATGGTCCTTGCTTTTGGCTCCATATAATTTTAGCATTGAGTATATATCTGGAAAAACCAATTTGGGAGCGGATTTTTTAAGCCGCCATCCGTGTGATGAGAATCACCGTAAACCCCAGAAATAATAATAAATTTCTCTATGTGTATATAGAATAAAGGACTGACATATAATGTCTGTTTTAAGAGGGGAGATGTCGTGAATTATTCTAATCCCCATATATAAATTAAAACGTAAATGCAAAGCCTAACAAATAAATTTAATAAAAGGAAAGAAGAATGGTAAAGAACAGTGCTGTCACAATGACTGTACTCGAAATCCCCCTTGTTTTCTACTTCGTCTGCAAATTGTACCGCTTTCACGTTAATAGTAAAAGCCTACTGTATTATTACCCGCTTTCTTCAATGAAACGTGTACTGTATTTCTTGGAAAAACCTTGAGATACGCAAGCTGATCAATGACCTAAATTTAATATTTCATTCATTCCATTTTATACACGGCGTGACTAAAGGATAGATGGACTAAAGGATAGAGAGAAGGGAGAGGCAGAAAGCAGGGACACCTGCAACACTAAACACGCGTCGCGCGATACACAATTGCTGCCATCACGCGTGTAAGGCCACATGCACTAACTTTATTTCAAATCGACAGTGATAAAATTCACTACCCTTCCCAGAGTTAGGTTTTAAAATCCTGAAAAACGCTTATTGGGAATTATGACATTATACCGGTTTACGTTTGAAAACATGACAGTACCCAGACACCACATGGGGATTGAAGTGAACAGGAGGTGGTAGAAAATGCACATTTTGAACGCAGCCACCTAGCTCCCTTAGATTGAGATATTTGGATTCCTTAGGGTTTGCTGACAAAGAATATGTAAAACGTTACGCAAATAGTCTAGGAATTACCAAGTTATGGCCAAAATAAAATAGTGGGGGTGCCTGACAGCATGAAATCATTTCTGCTCATAAAATTTTTTATAACGTGTTTGAAAAAACATTACGTTACGGAAATAGCCTACCATGTTAACTCCTATGTGATTGGAGCGCAACAAATGAAAGACTAAACACGATTGGTCGGACTATAAATACTATCTTGTGTTGTCAGGGGAAACGTGAGAAAGGGGTACTTTTTTGAAAAGATGTGTAGACGTGGTGTGATTGGGTAGAGCTGCGAATATACTCAATTCAGAGCGTCTGTTCATTGCCACATCTTGTAATAAACCTACTAAGAAACAGTACGTTGAGCACCAGTGTATATTTTTTATAAAATAAAGCCTGGGACATCGGCAGATCGGAGTTGTGCTATATTCATTGCCAGTCAACGAAACTGTTTATTATTTCCATGAATTGTGGTAAGCTTGAAATATTCAATATCTTTTAATGAAAATTGAATGTAAATTGATAATTTATGTCTGTATATATGTGTGATTCAGTAGCGAACATGATGTAAAGCCTATAGTGCTCCAGCCTGAACAGAAGGTGTCGGAGGAAAGTAAAACTGCATGGAATGGCCAAACAGTACACTGACACCTAGATTATTAACTAGAAAGAAATAATGCTGGAATTGCAGAGGCGTAGTAACCATTAGGGAGGGAAATACTGGTATAAAGTATTTCAGATGAAGCTGACAGTTGGCCTAACGCTCTGAACTCAATGTTTGTGATGTATTGTGCTCAGTGTAGAAATAGAGTGTAAATTAGTTCTGACGTAGAAGGTACAACCTTCTTGTTTCAGGGACCGTGGTCTTAAAGTTATTGAGCAGCACCTGGTCAGAGCTTTGCTGAAGCCAGAAGTGGATAGCATACTCCTTGGTCCATATAGCAACCAGTGGGGTGGCTCCAGAACTCATTACAGTTATCGAGCAGAGGAGTCTTTTACTGCAGGCATCACGCAAGATAAGAGAGTGTGGCCATGGAGCTCAACATTATGTACCCCCATCTTAAAATGACACTGTAAACTAAAATTAAGAGGGGAATTTAATTGTTTTAATACCAGGAACTGAGAACATCTCCAATACTAGTTCCAATAGAAACAAACTATTGAAGTCATGATGACAAATACCAACAGAGCTTGAACAAAACAAAACCAGTATTACCTCATATTACCACTACACAACTGACACACATAGGATACCATTAATAATATATGTCACTACATGAATCATATTAATAAATTCTGTACATATAACTTGTAATTAAAATTGATTGTGTTTCCTGGTTCCCTTTGTATTTGAATCAGGACACATATACATTCATGACAGCACTGAATACATATTGTTATTTGAAAAGTTATCAGTGACTCCTTTAAGATATCCTCTTAGAGTGTTATATGTGTGTGAGTGTCACAGTGTTGTCAAGTGTGGTGGAATAAATTAAATTGTTTATCTGTCTGTTGTTGTTATGACTTACACTTCATCATACACATACCCTAGACATATAACGTAGTCATCACACTATTCCAGAATAATTCTGGCTGAGGTATACATATGTGGCAGTAAGTAAGGTTATCTATAATACACTACTCTTATTAGATATAGATACCTTCACAGCTGATCTCAGTCAGTACACTAAGTCCCCTATAAATATTTATAACATCCCACTTTACCACAAACCGCATCCCGGCATTCCATCATGCCGGTACCATTTTTTAATCCAGCCTTTCAAATTACACTTTCTAACTCCAACGATAAAGACTTCGTTAAGGCCAGGTTAGACTTTACGACATCAATCTATTACGGTACAAGCTCCATTTTATATACAACAATAAGAACATGGCATGACCTGTCCTGTCTTTGAAAAACGTCTCTAGTCAGTTGACTACGGACACGATGTCTTCGACATATTGCTGCAATCTTTATTAAAATAGTTCCACACTCATTCCGTTGATATACAGCATTCGCTTGTCCTAAAATATTAATTCAGCATAGACTCCATGAAGCAGACGGGTGATCTAGCTGTATATAACTCGTTATAACTCTGTAGTAAGAGCACACATATAGGAGCTGGACAAAATGCGTCCTTTCACACACAGTGAAACACATCGAATGGCCCCGAAGTATTGCTCACTTCTGCTACGTGAAACCGGCCGAGCCGTCTGCAAAACGTCTGCAAAATAACATGACGTACTTCCGGGCGTAGCCCAGGAAACGTATATCAACAAGCTAGTCTGTAAGCAAGCCTTGTCGAATACGATAGATTTGTTATGAATTTAATCATAACACTACTTTCCCCCACCCCGGCAAATAATGAAAACGGAGTTTTCATTATTTCCTGTTATGGGTAAACACCACCAAAGTGAGCAGATGGCAACATCACATGTCAATGCTGGTATGACATTGCATAGAACCTATGTTTGTGCCGCAATGTAGGCAATTTAACACACGATGTGTGGAATATAGCACATAATGCTATTACCAATGTCTACGTAAGACTCAAACCAATCTAACATAGAAAATGAGGTAACTATAGCAACGTCAGTCAACATGTAACAAATACATAACTATATTATACCATGCATACTCAGACTTCACTCCGCTAGGAACACCTATAGTCTCGTCATGTAACTTAGTCACATAATGTCATATCAATGTAACATTATCATGACAAGCAATAATAATAATTATTATTCAATAATACGATACGTCAAGGCCTTAAATCCCACCCCCTGCAGACCCAAGTAGAACAGTCCCAACTAAGATGGTTTGGCCATGTCTGCAGAATGGGAGAAGACCGGCTACCACGACAAGCATGGGAAACAAAGAGCCAAGGATCCAGACCCCTAGGACGACCCAGAGTCCGCTGGGAGGACAACATTAGACAATCTTTGAAGGACCGAGGACTAGAATGGAACCAGGCCAGGAGGAAGACAGCCGATAGGATAGTCTGGCGCTCTCTCTTCCAAACCTCTACACCTCACGGTAGAAGGGGAACGACTAAGTAAGTAAGTATTATTCAATAATAGATGAAGTGAGACAGACTCTTAACCACTAAGGTGTGTGACTGCTACACATTGTCACATGCATAAAGTTTTGTGTGATTGTGAGTGATATGTCAATATTGTATCATACACATAATTTGAGTAGTGAAGAACTCATAAATTATATAATGTTGTAAAAAAAACGCATCAATGTCTCAAAGACTATTGTTATTGTAATATAACTTTTGTTAAAAAGTCACTTTATATTGTCATTCACTTTATCACTTTCCAATCCTGTCTGGAAAAATTGTAATATTTCAGATAATGTTATTTCATTCCTGTGCAAAAGATCCCATACTGTTATCCGTTGAATGTAGAAATCCATCCTTGAATTTGTCCATGATTGTCATCCATGCAATAATGTAACACAAAAAGTTCATAAGTCTGAAAACTTTGTAGCGAATTATCCGAATTACGTTCTATTTGAAATAGTGCGGTTACTTCCCTTGAATAATTATGTAACCTTCATTTCCAAGTTATGTCCATTGAAAGCATAGCATAAATTCTTTTTGACACAAATCGTGTGTGTTATCGAAAACGTTCAGACATGAGTTATTTGAAAGCAATGCACATATGATATGTTTGACAGTCTGTAGTTGGAACGTGCATATTGACATGACTGTACGATGTCTCTATGAAGTGTCATCCGTCGAATGATATATTACACGATATGGAGTGATGCAGGATTCAGCATTATCATGTGGCTTTTGCGTTGCATTGAGGAAAATCAATGTAATAACTGTACAATCCACTCAGTGACCTTAGATTACGTGGTTCTTGAAGCGATAAGTTCTTGAACCGGACATCTCAATGTACACATATGAACTACTTTGAATTACGAGCATCATCTGGACTTGTGGAGGTGATAGATGACTTTGTGTCTTTGATACATCTCGAAAGAACCTCCGAGACGACATTGAGACTTCCCTTTATAGCCTTTATGCTGTAGTCATAGGGCTGGAGCGCTAACGAGGCTCTCGCTGCTTTTTGATTCGTAAATCTGGCTGTCTGTAAATATGCCAAGGCTTTCTGGTCTGTCTCGAGAGTAAAGTGGGCTCCCATAAGATACCTTTGGAGTTTATTGAAAGCGAAGACTATCGCCAGTAGCTCCCTTTCCACGATTTGATATTTTTGCTCGGTAGGCGATAATTTCCTGCTGACGTACATCGTCGGGTGCATGTGGCCATGAAATTCCTCCATAAAGATCCCCCGATCGCTGAATTACTGGCATCGACTCTGAGAACAAAAGGATATAGAAAGTCAGGTAAACGTAATATTGGAGATTTCGAGAAGTCAAGTTTTTATCACGTTTAAGGCCTCATTACAAACATGCGACCATATTACTTTATTTGGTGCGTTTTTTTTTCACTAACGCAGACAGAACTGAAGTTAGATCTGAAAAATTGGGTAGAAATCGTCTATAAAAGTTTATTATACCCAACAAACTCTGAACTTGTTTTTTTTTGTTCGAGGAATATCAAGATTGAGAATTTTGGAAACCGTAGAATCTTCAGGTCTCGAGAATCCACCTCCTATTTTGTGACCGAGAAAGGTAATTTCAGTATAACCTATTCTAGTTTTGGAAGGTCTAGCAGTGATATTGTGACAGCGTAAGGTGTTCAACAAAGAATGGATTCCGTTGATATGATCATTCCAAGTCTGATGGAACAGACAAATATAGTCTATATAGGTAATCAAATCCTCACGATCAGAGAAAAGTCTACGCATCATGGGAACAAAGGTAGCAGGAGCGTTGACACGACCGAAAGACTGCAATTAAACTGGAACAAACCTAAAGGTGTAGCGAAAGCTGTATAAGGTTTAGATTTGTTAGGTAATGGCACTTGCCAATATCCCTTTGATAGATCAAACTTAGTAAAGAATGTGGCAGTAGATAATCTATCAAGAAGTGAATAAAGCAAGGGCAAAGACTCTGCGTCTTTAATGATACCCGCATTTAAACGTCTAACTCAATACAAATTCTAATAGATTTGTCTTTTTTTCTGATCAAAACCATCGGGAAACTATATGGTGAATTAGATGGTTCAATTATGTTTAAGTTAATCATTTGTTTTATTTCATCTTGTACCTGCGATTGCAAATAAATGGGGATAGGATAAGGTTTCAGTTTGATAGGTCTGAAATCTGTTAACACGATATCATGCTGAATGATATCAGTATGCGCAGGAACATCCGTGAGCACATCAGAAAAAGATTGTAGTAAGTCAGAGATCTGTTCTTTCTGATCATAAGATAGAGTAGATGCAATGGAAATATTCCTCAAACTTTCAGTTCCAAAAGATGGACATCAGGTAGAGATAGTATTGGTTCACCATCATCAGAAAAATCAGAAGTTTCCTCCTGAATAACAGCTAAAGAGGAGCGACGATCAACAGATTCGTCAATAGCTTCAAAGATAGGACGAAGATGTGGCGGTCGAGTATAAAAATGTTGTAACATATTAATGTGGAAAGTTTTTTCCTTTCCTTTAACATTAACAACATAGTCAACATCTGATAGTTTGTCCAAAATTTAGTAAGGACCCCTCCAAGAAACAAGCAATCTGTTATCCCTGTTTGGAAGCAATACATAGGCTTCATCACCTGGCCATAATTGGCGCAGTTTCCTGTTTTGATTGAAAAACATACGAGCCTTTAATTTTGCTTTTTCTGATACTGTACTGCTATCTGGCATGCGTCATTAATCTTTTGTCTTAAATTTACCACATATTGATAAGAGGATTGAACCTCCTCATCCATATTAGTACCAATAAGTAGTTTTTTTAAGATCGCCATTGGACCTCGTGGTTTTTCACCATATACCAACTCAATGGAGAAAATCCCGTACTTTGGTTGGGAATTTCCCTGTAAGCAAACAGGATGGCAGGCAAAATCCGATCCCAATCTTGCGGATACTTAGCCGTACCGCTGTCTAGCATCTGTTTCAAAGTCCTATTTAATCTTTCTATTTTACCACTTGATTGAGGGTGGTACAATGAACTAAGCGATCTTTCAATCCCAAACATCCTCATTACTTCTTTCATAGCATTTGACACGAACTGAGTTCCATTATCAGACTGAATGTTTTCAGGAAAACCCAATCTGCTGAATATTAAAAATAGCGTATCCGCTATGTCACCAGTAGAAATTGTTTTCAATGGAATTGCCTTGGCCAACGTGTACATATATCAATACATGTTAGAACGTATTTATGACCCCTAGCTGAAGTGACTTTTATAGGACCAATAAGGTCGATAGCCATCTTTGCGAATGGACGCAAAAAATGTCCGAGGCCTGAATAGGTGCATTATGACCAGGCCTTTTCGTTGCTACACTCTGGCACACTAAGCATGTGCGACAAAAAACTTTCACATCTTTGGTCACACCAGGCCAAAAGAAGTGAGACAAAACCCTCTGTTTTGTCCTTGTAATACCTAAATGACCTGCACAGTTAATGTCATTGGTATATCGTAAAACAAATAGTCTAAAACAAGTAGGTACCATAATTTGTTTTTCTATTGCATTAACATCCTGAAAATTTCTAATCAGTATATTATTCTTTAATGTATAGCAATGTCTTGCATTATCATCAATCATCACCTTATTTGATCTTGCCATACGAAAATATTTTTGCAAGGACTCATCTTCTATTTGCCTTTGAATGAATGATTCTTTTTCAATCAGTTCAACTTGCAAATCATCATTATCTCCCATCTGAGCAGTATTTCTATTTTCATTATCATTATCATCCCTCATGACATCTTCAGTCTGCTCATCATCATTCATAACCTCCTCCAAGATAATATCATCTTTTTTCTGATTAACCATTTCAGCACGAGCCTGTGCTCTGGTTGTAACAGCATTATCTGTTATTAAGTGCTTCTTCTCCCAATTTTCAATGTGCTCTCTAGAACACCCGTGAAGCCCTGGGATGTTTCCAAGAAAAATCCCAGCGATAGGGCTATTTAATAAACCCACAAGAGCTCTTCCAGTAAAATAGGATGTATCCAAAAATACTTCCGCTGTTGGATAGTACTCCACTGTCCCACCAAAAGTAATACACTTTACTTCTCTTCCTGTGTAATCTGCCTGATCTACCATAGATCTACGTACACCAATTGTCGTCGACCCCGTGTCCCTTAAAAGTGACACTAATTTATTGTTCACGAAACCCTTATCAAGCACAAGTGAACATGTGCTTTTGTAAGAAGATATGATTGGCAAAGGATGTCCGCACAACAGTCTTGGTACTCTGTTGCTGAAATAAAGAACTACATTCAGTACAATTAGCACTGTTTGATAGGTCGACACTACAAGAATTCGCATGAGCGATAGGAACATTATTTTGACTTGTATTATTGTCACTCACATTTACGACAGCATTTACACGTTCAGGGTTCCTTGACTGTCTAAAGTTATTGTTCTTATAAGAACTTCTGTTATTTCCAAAATTATCATTATTCCTATGGAATGACCTTTGTCCTCTGCTTGATCTGGCATTATATCCTCCTCTATTTTGGTAGTCATTGGATCTAAATGATGACTGAGGTCTATAATAACCATCATCACTAGAGTTATCATATATCTGAGGCTGTTGAAATTTCTTATTAAAATTATATCTGCCTCTATTGTTGCCATATTGAAATTTCTGATTAACTCTATAGCTCTTATCAATGCTAATTGATCTCTGCCTATGAGTGTTATAATTAACCATCCTAGCCGATGCAGCAGGCAAAGAATCCTTAATGTTATTTTTATCTAGATTCTTATTTGGATGTGCAACCTGGAATTGTCTACCAAGAGTTTCACAAAGAGACACATTTTCTGGTTTTCTTTCTTGCAAAAAGGATAAAAAATCTGCACTAATTGAGGACAAAACTTTATCTCTCATAATCAAATCAGAAAGTCCCTCAAATGTTTTTTTCAATTTTAGAAAGATCAATCCATCTAGTAAAGTACATCTTAATGGATGAAATAAATTCAGTAAAATCTTTTGCTGAATCTAGCAGTAGTGATTTAAATTTTAATCTATAGCCATTTTCATCCAATTGATACTTCTTAAGTAACAAGGATTTCACCGCATCATAGTCCCTTCTAGACTGTTCATCCATGATACAAACTGCAGTAATTGCTTCTCCAACTAATAGGTTCATAAGCCTACTAGACCAGGTAGTTATATCAATATTAAACTCCTGACAATACGTTTCATATCTACTGAGGAAGCATGCAATATCATCGATATTAGAGTTAAATTAAGCAAATTCATCTTAAAATGTGCATTATGGTCCCTTCTTCCAGAATCAACATTCATGGGATTAACCTGTGGTTGTCGTAATCTTAATTTCTCAAGTTCCAATTCAGCTAATTTTAGTTCTTGAGCATGTTTTAACTCAGCTTGACCATAGGCTAATTTTTCTTTTTCAAAAGCCATCTCTTCTGCTCTTCTTTTTTCTTCAAGAGCTATTTATTCTGCTCTTCTTTTTCATTTACAGCCAATTCTTCAGCTGCTTTCTTCTCCTCTCTCTCTAATTTTCTTTGCTCCCTAAGTTCATTGGCTTCAAACCTTTTTAATTCCTTTTCATACTCAGTGGATGCATATGACAGAAAGGCTTCACTTTCTTACCAACCTCCTTTCCAATCTTAATAAAATATTCCAAGGTAGCCATCTTTTACAATTATTGTGTTTTTGAATAGCACCAATAGAGTAAATTTATAATATTATCAATCTGTGAATAATATTTTCAATACTTATTTCACCAATTCAAATTCACCCAACTGCATGTAATAGTAGATAGTAATATAGATGTTATCAATATGGAGCATAAAAAGAAAAGTACAAACATTATGACAAAATACAGTGAATAGAGCCTATAGAAGCAAATTCAAATAGAAAACTGACGCAGAACTATGTGAATTAGAACAAATAAATAAAATGTAGCTCTATACCACACTTACGACGACACAGTACGAATTTACAACATTTATGGCATCTATTAACTCAAAGATAGCAAGGTTAGATTAACAATTTTACAAACAATAATGGATAAAACTGAAGAAAAAATTACAATGAACTTCACTACAACCACAAACTTTACCCTTAACAATAGTGCACAACTAATAAAAAATGGATCTGTATAATTCAATTGAGGCAGTATTACACACAGCACTGTTATCCAGCTCCTCAATCTGAACTAGACAGATGCTTACCCTATAGAATTCCCATGACTTTATCGACCAGCCGAAGCGGTATAGATAAAAACACGAGTCCCTCCAAACCACCCACTCTATAAATACAACACCGACATTAAAACATAAAACATGGAGAAAGAAACGCTGGCAAATAAAATAATCTAGCTACAAGATGTATGAAGTTAAAACGTGACTTATCTTATTGCCAGAACTCAAAATCCTCCTAGTTCCACCGTCTGTTCCTTTCAGCACCGATGAGAACTGGACACGTAGACCGCTCACTAGGTCTAACACACCACAACAGCTGACACGAAGCAGACTTCACTTTAATCTGTCGTTGTCATGAAATACGCCATCTTCGGCAGGAAACTCGATACTTTCAACGAAGCAGGATGCAGTAATATAATATGTGCTTCATCAATGTTCCCTTATGACTGGATCAGGTAAGGACTGCACTGCACATTTTGACTGAACAACTCTCCGAAACTAGCAGACGATAATGTGCGCCATCTTTACAAACTGGAACAAGTAACGAACTTGCAGGCGACGTCTGTAGTTAATTCTTTAAACATCAATTTCCAGGCTGTGGATCGATGATCCGCCGGCTTGTGGCCTCAAAATGTTACGGTCGAGGCTCCTAATGGTTCTCCAATGTTAGGTTGGCGAAGTCTCTGGTCTAGGGTGTTAGTTGACTTAGTAATTGTGAGAATCTCATCACGGCATCCCATCATGCCGGTACCATTTTTTAATCCAGCCTTTCAAATTACACTTTCTAACTCCAACGATAAAGACTTCGTTAAGGCCAGGTTGGACTTTAAGACGACATCAATTTATTACGGTACAAGCTCCATTTTATATCCAACAATAAGAACATGGCATGACCTATCCTGTCTTTGAAAAACGTCTCTAGTCAGTTGACTACGGACAAGATGTCTTCGATATATTGCTGCAATCTTTATTAAAATAGTTCCACACTCATTCCTTTGATATACAGCATTCGCTTGTCCTAAAATATTAATTCAGCATAGACTCCATGAAGCAGATGGACGATCTAGCTGTATATAACTCTTTATAACTCTGTAGTAAGAGCACACATATAGGAACTGGACAAAATGCATCCTTTCACACAGAGTGAAACACATCGAATGGCCCCGAAGTATTGCTCACTTCTGCCACGTGAAACCGGCCGAGCCGTCTGCAAAACTTCTGCAAAAGACCATGACGTACTTCCGGGCGTAGCCCTGGAAACTTATATCAACAAGCCTTGTCGAATACGATTGATATGTTATGAATTTAATCATAACACTATCCCCCCCCCCCCACCCCCCCCCCCCCCCCCCCCCCCCCCCCCCTTCGGAGTTTTCATCATTTCCTGTTATGGGTATTGCTGTTGATGTGCACCCGTGTGTTACCGAAGCCCGAAAGGGGAGCAAAAAATAGTAACACTGTTCCCTGCCAAGCATGTCGTAGAAAGCGACTAAGGAAGGTTGGGCATGGGGCCGGTTACCCCATTCTGTAAAAAATTTAAACCACAAAAAACTTCAACAAACATGGACAAGTCAATTAAAGAAAATAAAACACAGCCATCCAAGACAGAGGAAGGTCCTCTCGCAGGGAGGCGTATGATGCAACACAGAGAAAGCCGAAAGGAGTCTGTGTTGCTGACTAACCTCCTTTCTTCTAGGAGAACTTCTAGATTTGGCACCTGGAATGTTCGGACATTAAACGAAGAAGGCAAAGTGGCACAAGTAGCAGCAGAAATGAGGGAATATAAAATCGAGGTTCTGGGACTGTGTGAAACAATGGGGAAAGGAGTAGACAGGAAGAAACTCATCACAGGTGAATTGGTGCTGTCCTCAGGACATGAAGACGAAAGTTCACACCACATTGAAGGGGTAGCTCTTATGTTATCTAAAGAAGCACAGAAAGCACTCATTGAATGGGAAGCCGTTGGACCCAGAATAATAACAGCTACTTTTAAAACAGCTAAAAAGAAAATAAATGTAAATGTCATCCAATGTTATGCACCAACTAATGACAAAGAAGAGTCTGTGAAAGAAGCATTTTATACTAGACTACAAGAAAATATGGAAAAAGTAAAAAGAAGAGACATCACAATTTTGATGGGTGACATGAATTCAAAGATAGGTACAGTAAATACCGGCTTTGAAGAAGTCATGGGAAAACAGGGGCTGGCAATAATGAATGAAAATATGAAACTATTCGCAAACTTCTGTGCTTCAAATCAACTGTCTATAGGAGGAAGCATGTTTCCACATAAGAGAATACACAAGGCAACATGGATATCACCAGACCATAGAACAGAAAATCAGATTGATCATATAAGCATAAAAAAGAAGTTTAGATCATCATTGCAGGATGTAAAGGTATATAGAGGAGCAGATGTGGCATCAGACCACCACCTTCTGTTAGCCAAAGTAAAAATGAAACTCAAGAGATATGCAATAATGCAAAATTATAGACAACAATTAATATAGGACATCTAAGAAATCAAGAAACAAAAGACAAGTTTGCGGTCACAATATCCAACAAAATCCAAGTGCTGCTCCAACAGCTGGAAGATGTAGAGAATACAGAAGATTATTGGCAGCAAATCAAAACAGTATGGAATGAGACATGTGAGAAAATACTGGGGAAAAAGGAACGACAACAAAAAGCATGGATAACAACAGAAACCATCAATAAGATAAAAGACAGAAAAAAACAAGAAAGCAGATTTAAACACAAGCAAAACCAGAAGTTCCAAAGCCAAGGCTCAAGGTGTACACAGAAGCAAACAAAGAAGTTAAAAGAAGTACCAAAAGAGACAAGAGGAAGTATACTGAGGAGTTGGCAAGAGAGGCAGAAGACGCTGCAGCCAAAGGAAATATGAGAGAACTGTATAACAGCACAAAGAAGTTAACAGGGAAATACAAGCAAACAAGTTGCCTCATAAAAGACAAGAATGGAAAATTGCTCAGCAATATACAAGAGCAAATGAAGAGGTGGACAGAATATTTTGAGGACCTTCTCAATAGACCAGCTCCACAAAACCCCCCGGACATCCAGCCAGCAGAAGAAGAGCTACAAATTAACGGTGAAAGACCAACGAAGGAAGAAATAAAGAAAGCCATAAAGCTTCTAAGAGAGGGAAAAGCGTGTGGACCAGAAGGTATTCCAGCAGAGGCCATCAAAGCAGATATCGACACGGCTACAGAGATGTTATATAAATTACTTGGTAAAGTCTGGGAAAAGGAAGAGATACCAGCAGAATGGAAGGAAGGATACCTGGTTAAGTTGCCTAAGAAAGGAAATTTACAAGAGTGCACAAATTATAGAGGAATAATGTTACTATCAGTGCCAGGAAAAATATTAAATAGGATTATCCTTGAGAGATTAAAAGAGTCCATAGACAAGAAACTGAGAGATGAACAAGCAGGTTTTCGACAAAACAGATCATGTACAGACCAGATAGCTACTTTGAGAATAATAGTTAAACAAAGTCTGGAATGGAATTCACCATTATACATCGGATTTGTGGACTACGAAAAGACATTTGACAGTGTAGACAGAGAATCACTTTGGAAATTGATGAGGCATTATGGAGTTCCCCTGAAGATCATTATTTTAATAAAGAAAACATATGAAGACATGACATGCAGAGTTCTTCATGAAGGACGGCTTACAGAACCATTTGGGATAAGAACAGGAGTGCGACAGGGATGCCTATTGTCTCCATTTCTTTTCTTATTAGCAATAGACTGGGTTATGAGAACATCAACAGCACACAACAGAAATGGAATCCAGTGAACTCTGACTAAGCAGTTGGATGATCTGGATTTTGCTGATGACTTGGCTCTTCTGTCCCATAACCGTAATCAGATGCAGGACAAATTGAAAACACTAGATGAGAGGTCACTGCAATTGGGTCTGAAAATACACAGGGAAAAGACAAAGATAATGAGAATAAATGCAGGTAATGAAAAGAGGGTTGAACTTGAAGAAGCACCAATACAAGATATAGAATCGGACACATATCTTGGCAGCAATATAGACAAAGTTGGAGGGACAGACAGTGATATCAAAATAAGAATACAAAAAGCAAGAGGAGCTTTCATAGCACTGGGAAATATATGGAGATCAAGAGAAATCGGATCCAACACGAAAATAAGAATCTTCAACTCAAATGTGAAGTCAGTCCTATTGTATGGCTCTGAGACATGGAGAACAACAAAGACAACAACCAAAAATCTACAGACTTTCATAAATGGGTGCTTGCGTAGAATATAGGGATTAAAATGGTATGAAAAGGTTACCAACGTGGAACTGATGACAAGAACTAGACAAGTGCCAGTTGAACAAGAGATGAGAAGAAGACGATGGCGATGGATAGGACACACACTGATGAAACCTGTTGATAGCATTACAAGGCAGTCCTTGTTCTGGAACCCCCAGGGCAAGAGAGGCAGAGGTAGACCAAGAAGCACACGGAGAAGAGAGCTGGAAACAGAGATGAAAATGATAAGGAGAACGTGGAAAGAACTTGAGATGATGGCACGTGACAGGAGGACTTGGAATGTGTTTGTTGAAGGCCTATGCTCCTTTGGGAGTGGAGGGTTATGATATGATTTGCTGATGATGTTGCCCTTATTGCTAAATCAGAGGCATATCTTCAATCCATCCTACAAGTCTGGAAGAAAGAGCTGAAGAAGAGAGGGATGATCATAAGCAGCTCGAAAACAAAAAACCATGGTAATATCACGAGAGGAAAAAAGACATCAGATTAAGCTGGGAGAACAGGTGTCCTTGAGCAGGTCGACCACTTTAAATACCTTGGAGCTATCATAGACCGGAAGGGAGGCATCAAAGAAGAGTTGGCTACCCGAAGAGCAGCAGCTGGGAGACTTTTTCAAGCCATAAATCGAGGATTACTCAGCAAAAGAGAAGTTGGTAAGAAGACGAAGTTGGCTGTATACCGCTCCACCTATGTCCCAGTCTTGACTACAGCCCACAAAAGCCAGATCCAAACCTCAGAAATGAGGTATCGGAATAAGGTGATTGAAGTAACAAGAAGAGACATGGTCCGCAACCATACGGTACGTCAAGGCATAAAAACCGAACCCCTGCAGACCCAAGTAGAACAGTCCCAACTGAGATGGTTTTGCCATGTCTGCAGAATGGGAGAAGATCGGCTACCACGACAAGCATGGGAAGCTAAGAGCCAGGTATCCAGACCTCGAGGACGACCCGAAGTCCGCTGGAAGGACAACATTAGAGAGTCTTTGAAGTACCGAGGACTAGAAAAGAACTAAGCCAGGAGGAAGACAGCCGATAGAATAGTATGGCCCTCTCTCTTACAAATCTCAACACCTCACGGTAGAAGAGGAACGAATAAGTAAGTAAGGTTGCACGTCAGAAATAGTAACCTTGTTGAGACGACGAAAGTCAATGCATATCCTGATAGACTTATCCTTCTTACGTACCACTACCATCGAAAAAAATAAAAGGTGAATCAGAAGGTGCAATAATGCAAAGTTTAAGCATGCTATCAATCTCGCAATCCATCTGTGCTCTGAAATGTAGTGGAATGGCACATGGTCTTAGCTTAATCGGATTGTAGTCAGTTAACTTTATGTCATGAGCTATAGTATTTGTAAGTCCTGGTAGCTACGTTAAAACATCGTGAAAGGACTGTAATAGATCTAAAACCTGATTCTTGTGTTCCATTGGCAAATCAGTAAATATTGTCACATCTTTCCATGTGATGCGTGATGCCATATGATGATGGATGGTATCCGCATGTCTGGTTTTGTGTGGTGTGCAGATGTGTTCAGTCAAAACAATGTTCATACAAAAATAACAGGGCAATCCACATAGGACGTCAGTAAACTCACGACGTATAAAGTCAATGATTCTTGTAACAGCCGTTGACGTTTTTCTTCATTATTTATTGTGGACGCCACAGTGACAAAATGGTTACGCGAATATGTAGACACATCAAACAGTCATTATCACAGCAACATTCAATACAGCAATAGACGGTAGACAGCATTACAATGATGAGTCAGATGCATGTTATATTTCAAAGTGCTGTAAATGTAGTCAGGTGAAAAACTCCATCCCTTTCTATAACAGCCAGGAGATAACCAGATGTATGAGATCAGTTCACTCTCCGTAGTTTGACTTCAGCAAGACAGACACGTCTGCCGAAGTATAAATAATGTCCTCAAAAATATCCTCTAGATAATAAAGGTTTTTCAAACCTAGTTCATTTAACAAAGTAGCAAGTAATGGTCCTTGGAACCTGCATCAACCGATGCAGCACAATACAGCGACATGTGAGCTAGGAAAACATCTCGTGACGACGACTTTCGAAGACAGGCTATGAACCAGAAATCGTTCACGACCAAAAATCGATAGAGTTAATGAAAATGTTAATTTACCTTGCCTTCCGGAAATACACAGAAATATTATGCCTCCCGGCATGTGCAAATACACTAGAGGTATTATCTCGAATAAACGAAATATCCATAAGAGGACTCTCACATTCCTGACAGAACAAAAAAAGCGGAGATCCCCTCTTCAACGAGGCATCTCTTTCGCCATTCCAAATCGCTCACTCCACTAGTGGTGGGCGGAAACCGATCGACCAAGAAGCAAGACAAGTCATGCGCAGTCCAGCGCAAAATGACCACAGCTCAAACTTAACTGCATTCGATACCAACGCGAGAAGACAAATGCTTACCGAGAAAAGTGACTATAAATTTCAAGCAGTTGTTGCCCTTGCGTTATAAAATAGATATTGTAATAAAATGATGTTGCGAGAATTTATCACGCAACATATCACCACCTCCTCCCGATAAAAAAAAATGTGGAACATATTTTTTTTTTAAATATCAAAGAGCATGCGATAAGCGGCTCAAAACGCACGAATTATGCGCTGATAATTAACTAAATTGCCAAACAATAGGCTAATTATAGAGTGTCTGGTGAGGATATACCTCAACAGAAAAATAAATATGTCTCAAAAAATATTCACATCGGGGAGGTGTCACCAACACACATCACGTTAGCATGTAAACACAATATACGTATGCAAGTTACTATAATCATCATTAAACAGCATACTCTAATATTGTCTTTAAAAATGGATGTACAAATCTGATAGGAAAATTTAAATAGTACATTCTTTGACATGTAATGACATAAGTACATAGTAAAGTTAAACTACATGACGATCCAGGACATATGCTCTGGTATTCCGAGGGTAAGTACACAATCTAGAACTCGTCATGCTTGATACTAGTAAGGTAAGTCCTCAGCTCAACAATGACATTCTGAGAAAGTACAAGCAATATAATGCTAATTAATAACTAATATGCTTCATAAGGTACAATACATTATTAATAATTGTGGCTGTTTAGTAAACTAACGGCCCTTATATTAACTACTCAGTCCTCCTCTATCATCTTAAAATACGAACAGAAGAAGATGACAACAAAGCACGATAGTGTGTACATATAAAGTGAGTACAGATGTGCTAATCTATTGTAGAAATATAGGTGTGTTATGACTCTGTAATATATGGAAATATAGGACAGAAGTATTAGTTGGAGTCATGTGGGCATCTAGACAAAATGTCAGCCATCACATTATCCGCACCACGGATAGCTCGTACCGTGAAGTGAAAAGGTTGAAGAGCTATAGCATATCGAGTGGATCTCGAACTCTTCAAATTCTTAGTCTGAATAGCTGTAAGAGCTTTCTGATCAGTCTCTAGAATGAAATGTGCGCCCAGAAGGAATCTTTGTAGTTTTAGAATTGACCAAACCATCGCTAACAACTCACGGTCTAAAACCGAGTAGTTCCTCTCTGCCGCATTTAGTTTTCTAGAAATGTACATAACAGGATGCAGAGTATTTGCATATTCTTGCATCAGTGCTGCTCCAATCCCAGTGGATGAAGCATCACTCCGAAGAACAAAAGTCCTATCAAGAGTAGGTAATCTTAAGATGGGAGGAGAAGAAAATATATTCTTGATTTGGTCTAGTGAAGATTGGCATTCTTCAGACCAACGGACCAGATTAGGCGAACCTTTCTTCAACAATGTTGATAGAGGTGCCATGATCGAAGATAAATTTGGAATAAATCTCCCATAAAATTGAATTAAACCTAAGAGACTCCTAACTTGTTTCTTCGTTTTAGGAACAGAGATGTTCAGTATTTTGGAAGTATTGTGGTCTTCTGTCTTCAAGAGACCATGACCAACACGATGACCCAGGAAAGAGATTTCACCAAAACCAACAAAAGCTTTAGAAGGTTTTGCTGTCAAATTGTTCTCACGTAGAGTGGACAGTAAGTCATATAACCCTAAATAGTGATCTTCCCAGGTATCACTGAAGAGACAGATGTCATCTAAGTATGCGATGACATCCGAACGATGTGACAGAATTCGACGCATCATGCGAACGAAAGTGGCAGGGGCGTTCATGAGACCAAAAGGCATAACATTCCATTGAAATAGACCCCTAGGTGTAGAAAAAGCAGTAAGAGGTTTGGCATGCTCTGCTAAAGGCACTTGCCAATAACCTTTAGACAAGTCAAGTTTAGTGAAGAATCTAGAATTAGAAAGTCTAATCAGTAGATCTTCTAACAAAGGCATCGGTTCAGCGTCGAACTTTGTGACCTGATTCAATTTGCGATAATCAACGCAAATTCGTATGTTCTTATCCTTCTTCCGGACAATAACCATGGAAGAAGAATATGGTGAAGTCGATGGTTCAATTATATTTAATTGAATCATTTCATCCAATTCCTTTTCCACTTGCGACTGAAAGTGTATAGGAATAGGATAAGGCCTAACCCTAATTGGATTATTGTCGGTAAGAATTATGTCATGTTCTATGACATCTGTGTGTCCAGGAATGTCAGTGAGAACATCCTGAAATGTTTGTAACATCGACGAGACTTGTCGATGTTCGTCACCAGAAAGATTAGGAGAAACAGAAACGTTTTTCCAAGATTCCGTGGAATGTAATGGAACCACTGGAAGGGGAAGGTTGACATCAGAGAAGGTAGCTTCCTCATCCTGTATGACAGACAGGGATGAATAATGACCGTGAGGTGCAGGAGCATCATCCGTTGCCTGGAAAATAGGCAGCAAATAGTCCGGACGTTCGTGAAATTCCGAAAGCATGTTTATGTGGAAAGTTTTATGCTTTCCATCAATATCGACCACATAGTCAACATCGGAAATCCGAGAGACTATTGCATACGGACCTTTCCATGCAATAAGAAGTCTATTTTCCCTACTGGGGAGTAGGACGAATGCTTTGTCACCTGGACAAAGTTGTCGTAGACATCTATTCTTGTTAGCAAACTGCCTTGCCTTCTCTTTAGCAATTTCTGATGAAGCAGTTGCTAGCTTACATGCCTCAATGATCTTTTGTCTAAGAGCAATGACATACTCATATGAGGATTGAGTTTCATCGCTAATATCATCGGCAGTGATGAGATCGTGTAATAAAGACATAGGGCCGCGTGGACGCGCGCCAAAGACAAGTTCGAAGGGAGAAAATCCTGTGTGTTCATTAGGGACTTCTCTATAGGCAAAGAGAGCCGCGGGTAAAACCCTGTCCCAATCTTGAGGATGATCTTCAGTTATCTTACCAAGCAAAGTCTTGAGCGTTCTATTCAGACGCTCAACTAACCCATTAGACATAGGATGGTAGATACTACTGAGAGATCGTTCAATATGTAAGGTAGACATTACCTGTGACATAGTGTCAGATATGAGTTGAGTGCCATGGTCTGACAATATTTCTCTGGGGAACCCCAAGCGAGAAAATATCAACCAAAGAGCATCTGCGATATCTGTAGTAGATATGCTCTTAAGAGGAATAGCCTCTGGCCAACGTGTGCACATATCGACACATGTAAGGATAAACTGATGTCCTCTGGCCGACTTGACCTTAAAAGGGCCAATAATATCTATGGCCATTTTCTGAAACGGCCGAATAGGAATGTCAGCAGCCTGGATAGGCGCAGCATGTCGTGGTCCTCTAGATTTGACCTCCTGACATACCTTGCATGATCGGCAGTAAATACGAATGTCCTTATTGACAAAAGGCCAAAAGAAAGCCGCAAGGACTCTCGACTTCGTACGGGCAAAACCCATATGTCCAGCACATTGCGAGTCATGAGCATGTTGTAATATTTGGACTCTCATGCTCTTGGGAACAAGAATTTGCGAATGTGCCGACGTAGTCGAATCTTGTACCATACGTACAAGTACGCCGTTTCTCATTGCAATCCAAGATTTTCTATTTGTATCCTGATTCGGATCACCTTTCTTCGCAAGAACGAAGAATTTTTTTAAAGAAGGATCTTCTTCTTGCAATTTTATGAAAGAGTCACGAGTAATCACTAAGTGACTATCTTGGCTATCAACTTCATTATCACTATTCAGTGAAGTTTCGGGTGTTTGTAGAGCTTGTGCTCTTGTAACTACTGCATTTGTAGCTTGCATGTTATTATCTTCCCAAGCAGCAATCTGCTGTGGGGTACACTCCCTAACTCCGTGAATACGACCAATAATAAGGTCCGCAATAGGATTAGGTAAGAGACAAGCATGCACATCTCCAGTAAAGAAAGGAGTGGCAATGCGAATTACAGCAGTAGGATATTTTTCTAGAGTGCCGCCAAATGTGTCACATTTAATAACCCTTCCTGTAGCACAAGATGGATCTACAAGCGATTGTCTAACACCAATAGTGGTGCATCCGGAATCGAAAAGTAGTGAGACCGGAGTATCATTAACAAGACCCTTATGTAGGATTAAAGAACCACTCCCGTCATGCGCAACAGCAGCAGGAAGAGCGGGAAGTGGGTGACCACAACTCAAAGTAGTTATGGTACCCGGTTCGAATAAAGTACTGCATTGGGGGCATTTGTTTGCTCTCTCAAAGTCAAAAGCAGAACCAGTGGCAGCGTCAAAGTTTTTACTATCAACAACATGATTACAGGCTCCCTCAGTTTCCTGTTGTACAGCATTAGCCTGCTGATATCTCTTTTTTTTGTGTTGAGATCTACCCCGACTATTATTACCTCTGAAGTTATCAAAGTTATTATTATCTCTGCAGTTATTATTGTCTCTATTGTAATTGTTATCCTGGTTCGAATTCCAGTTTCCACGATTACTATCATGTTCACATTGATGCGAACATCTATTTGTTTGGTTCTGAGGTCTTCGGCAGGAATAACCTCTATTACCATATCCTCTTTTGAAATGCCTATAATTATTAGGGTGATAGTAACGACCACTATCAGGTTGTCTCCAATTCTTCGAAGATGAATCACCATGAAATTGGTTTCCATGATTTTGACAGAAATTACCGCTGCTCTTTCTATCAAGATTTTGTTGGAATCTACGAGCAAAGTTTTGACCATACGGAGCTGCCGAAGCAACTGGTAAACCTTCTTCACCTTAGAGTTACCCATGGTTATGTGTGGGTGCGCAGTTACGTATTGGCAACAGAAATCTTCCATTTCTTTTATTGTTTTAGGTTTACGTTCATGAAGGAAAGCAAGGAAAGACTCATTGACAGACGACATGACTTTGTCTCTAAGTATTAAGTCCATAAGTCCTTCATAAGTTTTTTTCCGTCTTAGATAGTTCAACCCATCGTGAGAAAGTAATGCGTATTCTTGCAATAAACTCGGAGAATTCAACTCCATTTTCAGGTAACATGTTTTAAAATTGTAGACGATAGCCGTCTTCGTTAAGCTGATATTTCTTTAACAAAGCGGCCCTGACAACCTCATAATTGTTCTTGTCAGGTTCATCCACCATATTTAATATACTTAGAGCTTTACCTGTCAGTATCCCTGATAACTGATAAACATATTTTGCTTTGTCTATGTTATGAGCTGTACATGCTTGTTCAAATCTGTCCAGATAGAACATTATGTCATCGCTGGAAGGACTAAATGTTGGTAACTTAATCTTAAAAGTATCATTATTAGCCTTACCAGAAGATGAACCCTTGTTTGAATCATTACCATTACTCATGCTCGTCAATTTCAATTTTTTCCAACTCTAAAGCTAAGACCTTTTCTTCATGTTCCATTTTTGCTTTCTCTTTCCTCTCATCAGACTCTCTCTGTAATCTTCTTTCCTCAGCCTGAGCCTCTTTTTGAAGTCTTTCATTTTCAGCTTCTTTTTCAAGTCTTTTATTTTCAGCCTCTTTTTCAAGTCTTTTATTTTCAGCTTCTTTTTTCAAGTCTTTTATTTTCAGCCTCTTTTTCAAGTCTTTTATTCTCACCCTCTTTTTGAAGTCTTTCAGCTTCTAGCTGTAGCTGGAGTTTTCTTTCCTCAGCTTCTGATTCCCTTTTTTGTTTTTCCATTTCCATTTGGAATCTCTTTTCATCCACCTGCATCTGCAGTTTCTTTTGTTCAGCTTCCATCTGCAGTTTCTTTTGTTCAGCTTCCATTGCTTTATCATATCGAGCAGTTGCAAATTCTTCTAACTTATCACCAGTCTTGCCAAGCAATTTACCCTGCTCAATAAAGTGCTCAAATGTAGACATGTTGTCTAACATATGAGTCCAAAACCTGAAATAATTAACTAATTTATTTCAAACCTAAGTGTAACAAGTCTTAATTAAGCACTTGTATATTCACATCACATTATATTATCCCAGTCTCTGTGGGAAACAAGTCTCCAATCAAAGAACTTGTATATGAAATATCAACAATCAATTCTTGATCATAAGTGCACTTCTCATTCAATAGTGCACGACACTATTCATCATTCATTTATCATCAGTGTAGTAGTAACAGTGCATTAGCATAGTCCATTAACTAATTACTGTAACTGTAAACAATGACTATGTAAACACATGCAGAATGTAAACATTGAAAATGTAAACAATGCAAACAATGTAAACAATAACAATGTAAACAATAACAAAGATCAGCAACAATACAAAAACGTTCGCAGAAATCAACAAAAAATAAAGCAGAAATTAATGAAATATCACAAAAAAAGTGACGATATCTGCGATAGAATTAAACAAAATACATGACACCACAGTGTATAAACAAAAATGTTGTATGAAACTAAATTATAGACAAGAGTAGGCTAACAAATACAAACAAATCAAAACAAAACTAAAGAATGCGAAATAATAACGAAAACAATATTAAAACATGTCATCACAGCTAACATAAATAGCAACAGAAGTCGCTTAGCAAATTCCAGTATTGGAAATTTGCAAACCTTACAGAAAACGCTCACAATAGACGACCTCTATGACGTGGCATAATCTAACGGAGACACCACCCAACCGAGAACCCGCTGAAATATAAACATATAAATATACGAATAACATATAAACATATAACATATAGAATGAGATGATACACAGAAGACTCAGCAGAAGTATAAGGGCACAGTTTACATACAAACAGGCCACTTAACTTATAGGCTTCCAATCGTAGAACAGCAGAAAAAACGGATGTCAATCAACGTCCTAAAGAGCGAAGCTCCAACGATGATGGCACATCTGAACTGCTTCCACTGCTAATACGATGGTACAAGAGCTTCTGAAATACTGTGTGTTGAGTTGTTTCGGCACTTGACCTTCTAATCCAAAAGTAAGTTGATGGAAATCGGTACTTGGCCTTCTTCAGAAAACAACCCGTTTCAACCGGCACTTGACCTTCACAAAAACGACAGCACTGGAACCTTGACAGCAGCAACTTGCTTGACTTGCGTAAAAGATAACAGCAGTCCGAGTTATCCGGCAACATGTAACAACGCCGGGTACTGTCAAATTCTTGTTTCCGTCAAAAAATTGAAATTTTGACTTTTACCGGGCAACGCCGAGTACTTTGAAAATTTTGAAGATGTTGACTGTATTGAAGAATGTTAATTTCTTGAAGGATGCTGATGAATTCTTGTTGAAAATGAAGTGGGTAAGGGACCCCGTGTTTGCTGGTACCAGAATCAAACCAGCTTATGGCCACCAAATGATGCGTGATGCCATATGATGATGGATGGTATCCGCATGTCTGGTTTTGTGTGGTGTGCAGATGTGTTCAGTCAAAACAATGTTCATACAAAAATAACAGGGCAATCCACATAGGACGTCAGTAAACTCACGACGTATAAAGTCAATGATTCTTGTAACAGCCGTTGACGTTTTTCTTCATTATTTATTGTGGACGCCACAGTGACAAAATGGTTACGCGAATATGTAGACACATCAAACAGTCATTATCACAGCAACATTCAATACAGCAATAGACGGTAGACAGCATTACAATGATGAGTCAGATGCATGTTATATTTCAAAGTGCTGTAAATGTAGTCAGGTGAAAAACTCCATCCCTTTCTATAACAGCCAGGAGATAACCAGATGTATGAGATCAGTTCACTCTCCGTAGTTTGACTTCAGCAAGACAGACACGTCTGCCGAAGTATAAATAATGTCCTCAAAAATATCCTCTAGATAATAAAGGTTTTTCAAACCTAGTTCATTTAACAAAGTAGCAAGTAATGGTCCTTGGAACCTGCATCAACCGATGCAGCACAATACAGCGACATGTGAGCTAGGAAAACATCTCGTGACGACGACTTTCGAAGACAGGCTATGAACCAGAAATCGTTCACGACCAAAAATCGATAGAGTTAATGAAAATTGAACTGTTTTATGTGTGCCTCTTACGTCGATGACCTTGTCCACGTCAGTTCTTTTCGTGTCTTAGCTGTAGCAGCTTCAGATGCGTCAATCGCCACATGGTCCACCAAATAGCACCGAAAAGTAACTCAAAAGGTGAGAAGTCAGTTAGTTCGTTAGGAACCTCCCTATAAGCAAACAGAACAGCTGAAAGAAAACGGTCCCAATCTTGAGGATAACTAGTGGAAACTTTCCCCAATAACTGTTTTAAAGTAGAATTCCAGCGCTCCACATTCCCGTTGCTAGCTAGGATAAATCTCGCCCTCAATGAATGCCTAATGTGAAGTGTATTTAGTACATCAGACATTATACCTGAAACGAACTGTGTACAATGGTCCGATAGTATGTCCTCAGGGAATCCTAAGCGGGAAACGATTCCCAACAGCGTATCTGCTACAGAAACTGAAGTGATGGTCTTCAAAGAAATGGCTTTTGGCGATCGGGTGCACATATCAATGCACGTAAACAGTGGTCTGTAGTGGTGCTAAATTACGTGTGCACTTTCGCGCGACTTTCTGAAAAGTATTGCATGAAAATTTAGCGTGGTGCGGACTATTGCAGCAATCTCACATCAAGACAATAGTACAATAAAGAAGACCCATTAATAAGTCTGACAGCTTCGCGCGCATCGTGATTATTATAAAAGTGAACAAATGCGCTTAGATGAGAAGAATTTTTCACTGGAAAAAGATGCACAAATTTCAAATCAGCAGCGTGCTGAAAAAATACTCCCAGTTCGCACCAGGTTGTACGTGGTGGTAAATTTCGCACCTGCACGGTGCGGGTGTGTGCTTTATTACCACCAAAAGAAACGCGACGAGAGCGAAATGGTGCACAAGAATTGTGCGCAACTCTATTTGAATGAGATGTATCGAACATCAGTCTCTTTAATACATGTCGTATTGTACTGATGTGAATAAGTATTATTATTGTGGTTCTTTTTCGTTTTTGAGCATATTGTATACAACTGCTCAATAGGTTTAGCATGACCTTTATTTGTAACATATGCATTATTAATACTCCTATCAGTTAAATGTGTGTCACCCTTGTCATATTGAATTGTACTATTACGGCAAGAATCGTAGCGATCAACGACTTTTGTAATAATCTAGTTCTAGCCATTGTAAGAACAATAATGACATATAACGTCGTATGTAATAATCTAGTTCTAGCCATTGTAAGAACAATAAAGACATGTAACGTCTTCTGGAATAATCTAGTTCTAGCCATTGTAAGAATAATAATGGCTGGACATATAATGGAAAAAGAGCCTACAGTAATCTGACAGTTTTGTTATCTCGTAGAGTTCTATGATTTGCTAGCAAAACCATGCATTTTCTGCCTGTGTTTACTGACACAAGCGTTCTTTTTCGTCACGCCTCTTTTCTTTGAACATAAGCAAACGAAGTGTTACAAACTTTCGTGACCTGCGCGTCATAACAGGTAGCGAATCAGGTTTGTTTACCTCGTCTTCTCACGCTAGCTTATCTGTGGATCATACGATACCTGACACGTGAAAAACTAAGAATCTTTTGAAGTTCGTACTCAGGGGAAGTCAGAAACCCCTGGGCTCTTTGATCTTCAGAAGCGGACATCCGTACAGAGAAAACCCGTTAGGGAACTATACGTCTTTTGATGACGGTCGAAAGCGCTCGACGAGAGACCAACCGTAAACCTTTATCTTGTAACTCTGTTTCTGATTCCTCGTTACACATAGTAACGTGAAAAGTAACATTATCGATAGATCAGAGAAATATAATGATATATAAGCTGTGTTTTCTTAAACCTGCTATCAGTTGTCACTCAGAATTTTTTAGATAGTCTAAGCACGCATTTCTAGAACCATTTCACTAAATGTGTTATTAGCATTCGTGTGGATTTTTCATTCTGATTTTCTGGTAATAGACATTAGTGCTTACGTGTTTAAAAGTGTTAGCTTTTACCAATTAAATGTGTTAGCTTTTATCATTATAAATCACTTAGATTTTCTAGCTGTTAAAACCAGTGAAATAAAATAACGCGTAGCTATTTCATACCAGATGTTCAGTTATAATGTTAATTTTCATCACCCGCTTTCTCACACAAGAAGACACGGTTTTAGCTGACTGGTTTATGTGCTAGGCGCGACTGATAGTGACAGAAAAGAATTCACGTTTTATTTTATTATGCGCATTTATTATAAATGCCTATTATTTAATATCATACGACTAAACTATCAGACGCCGACCAAATTAATAGCTACTTAACGACCGGAGATATTTTGTGATAATTGACATTGTGCGATGATCGTTGTCGTGAAGTCGAATTCCCAACCCGTCATTTTTTACCCAAACTGCACGCCATACTTTATAAATACTATAGGATAGCAGAACTAATGAAAACGCGTCTTCATGCAGTGTTTACAAAAACGTACTAGCCTAACATGGCGATCTCAAATCGTGCAAACCAGTGGAGGTTGGAATTTTTAATACAGCATTATGAGCAAAGTCCAGCCTGGAAGAGGCTAGTAATTTAATAATATGAATGTTGCTGAACCCCTCTGTGCAAAGATTTCCAAGGGGAATGCTATAGTAAGGGAGAAATCTCGAGTTAAATGCATCGGGACATCAGGCAAGTCCAACATTTTTCTGTTTAGGCTACGCATACTATAAAAGCGTGTAATATAAAGTCACTTATTTAGATGGATGAAGGTTAATTCAGGGTATATTTTAAGCCTTAGTTGAAGAAAATCGCTCCAGAAATAAGGAAGATAATTGAAATCTTAGTTTTTCATATTTGCACATCAAGACAAAATTAGGCATACATTTTGAGATACGCAAACACCCCTTTAGCCACTGCTCTCTGTGCCACCGGATGTGACGTATAAATAGACCCTGCCTTCTGCGAATCGAGACCAGTCAGATTTGAAAATCACAGCAAGCGGAAAAAGAATAAAAGTGTTAATGAAGAGTGTTTTGCCTTCTGTACCTGAGAGCAGACCATTATAACCATTAACAGCTCGTCTGTATGTGCCTGAGGGTAAGAAAGAATATATACATGTATATAAATATATGTATTTCTATTGATTAATTACAGTGCGTTAGGAAGTGGTAGATGTGTTTGAACTACTGTGTAAATTTCTGGAGGAAAAAAGCCAAGCTTGTGAATATTCAAATAAATTGCGAATGGAAGCAAGAGTGAGTTCATGGTTTTAGAAAAGATTTAAAGAATTATTTCTTGATGGAATGGACCACACACCAGGAACTGAATTGTGGTAATGCTGACTTGATATGACCTGTGCGTCTATCTGCACTCTGTCGTCTGAAACTATCTCTTACCTCCTACTTCCGTGGAAAGGGGATAGAAATAGGCAATATAGTGGTGAAATTGAATATATTTCAGGTTGTATCCTGTAACTGACGTCCACTTTAGGGAGCTTGACTCTAATATAGGAGCTAGTGGTGCGAGTGCCCTTGATGCCATAGGGACGGTCACCCAATCCTAGGTCTTGAGGAGACACAATTTCCTGCCAGAACAGAGGTGGAACAGAATCAAAGCCCATATTTAAAGATGAGTAGCCACAGAAGGCTACTGGTCGGTTATTCCATCATCACCACAAAATAGTTTATGATGATCCAGAAAAGCATTTTATCTAGGCAATCGTCCTAGTCAGAAATAGACAAACTTAAGTAACTGTTAACAAGTTTGAAGCACTACTAGATAAAGAATGTCTTCAACAAAGTGATTTCAGCTTAAAGAGGAGAACATATATATAATTTTAAAAGACTGTAAATAACTATGAACCGTTGTTTTCGGGTGTGTTATTTATTTACTTTTGTAATTGAATTTTGAGTTTTCATGAAAGATTTTCAAGCAGAAAATAAGATTTGTAAAAATAAATTGTAAATATTTACCAGCAGACTTACTTAGATTATTTAAGTTAAGTTACAGTTCTTGTTGGTAGATAGTTTAGTTAATACCCCTAGCAGAGCTAGTAATAATAATAATAATAATAACAGAGGAGGATCTGGAGAGGAGCACATAGGGACTTAGAGTAATACATTACCATCTTCTCTAGGAACGTATACAGCTTGATCCTGCCTTTGATATCTATACACCCTTACTCGTTTCAGAGAAGGGGCTATTACTTATAAGACTAGACTCTTATCTGACACTATCCTGGTATCCCCTGATACAATTTTGTGTCCAGGATATCTTATAATTTCAATAATAATCAACCCTCTCGTGACAATCGTTAACCGCGAGCAGTGGGGAGAGTCGCATAACTCCATCCAACCTACACTCGCTAAGCGATGTGCGATAAGGTAGGCATAAAGGAAAACACCGTGTGCCTTTTAAATTTAATCAGGACTGACGGAGTGGGTAAGAGATCGTCTTGTCCACGTCTGTGTGCATATATATATAGCTATATAGAATAGTAGCATTTTTCCAAAAATGTTTTCTTATATTCATAGCAGACCTGATCAAGAGCGTCCAGCGGTTTTTTTTTCTTTGCTTGTTTTTGGTCTGTGAAATTTTACTTTGTTAGTTATCTGTGCCTCAAATTGGTTTGAGCGATACCGATCTTCATTATAAGCGTGTACTCGCAAAAGATACATGAGAACAGTTCTGACAATAAAAGTAATTTAACTGGACTTACCAAACCCAGCAATATTTTTCAATTTTATCAGCCCACTGGGGTGTACACAAATAACATTTATTCCCGACTTCTGACAGTCGTTTTCAAGCGAAGCATCCAGAAATTTACACTGTTCAGAATCAGCGCTCTAACATAGAGTCAGCCGATAGGATTATCATCATCATCTTTTGTAACATTTTTTAGCAACCAGATGTTTCCCAATACTGGAAGTATTTTCCTCTTTTAACTGTGAACCCCAAGAGCTCATTCCTACATCAACTATTGGCGGTGACATTTTGTTCATCCAGGAAAAAACCCACACCAGATTCGGCGTTCACCTCACTAGTCTTTGTTTTGTTAGAGGATGGACTGGGGCCAATTTGGGAAATGAACCTGACATTACATATATTCAGGAAAAACTGTATTTCCAAGGGATATCACCAAGAGTAGGTAAGAGTGATTAAGTGGCCACTGTATGAAAGAGAGAGTGAATATTTTTCTTTGTTACAGGGAATTTACCATCATTGGATTTGCTTGAACTTGTTTACTTTACTGGGTAGCAGCATATAGTAGCTTACTTTACTGTCTACTCTGTAACATAGTGCAAACCTTCGACCTTTGGGTGATTAACTTTTTGGGTTCTTTTCTCCATAAGGGGATGGAGCATTTATTCTGCTATTTCATATGTATGTAAATCTGATTTTATTTGATCTTTCTTTAGATATTGGTGTTGTCAAGTTTAATGATAATAAACAACAAAGAAACTTAACTTTGTGTGTTGGTCAGACCCATACCCAAGTAACCGCAGTTTTTTCACGTTTGTGTGTCTTGTATTCACATAGCTGTGTGTGTGTGTAGTTAAACTTATATTTATATGCATGAGAAGGGCAAGGTTGTCTTGTACTAAATTGTAGTCGTATAGATAAGATGGAATAGAGAAACTTACTCATTCCAAAGACACACTTTTTTCCTTAAACTACCACCCGTGAAATCTATTTCTCACACCTTTCTCACGTACCTATCACCATGCACTCTACTCAGACGGGCCAACAATAACTCACAACCTATCTGTACGACAATGGACTATAACGTCTTCTGTAATAATATATTTCTAGCCATTGTAAGAACAATAATGGCATAATAAGTCTTCTATAATAATCTAGTTCTAGTTATTGTAAGAACAACAATAGCATATAACGTCTTCTGTAACAATCTAGTTCCAGCTATTGTAAGAACAATAATGACATATGATTGTTGCACCCCCGTAAATTTTAATGTTTATTTTTCAAGAGGTCATTACTGTTGTACCTCCGTCAAGCACGTGAAAGTCAATCATGGCTGTCACTGAAACTGATACAAAGGGTTGGTGTATGGTGTCTTATTGAATTATCTGCTAACGTTACTGTTGTGTTGTGGATCTGGTAATGTCTACAGTTGATACCTACATATACGCCACACAGGCAAACACTGTAGAAGTCTACTGGTAAGCGATGATCAGGTTCTCAATACAGATAGACCACGCCCACTCCGGGGCTATTTCTAAATACGTGTTAAGTTCCCTGTCACACTTGTAATACTAAGTGCGCGTGTTGGTTTAGTCGTTTACACCACAGGTACGTACACAAGAGTCATGGATGGTTGTAAACGACTGGTGACATTTCATATGGGTTTATTCACGTCACAACACATTGATGAAATACACATAGAATACCGTTCACAGCACAACACAAGATATAAATTACCACATAAGAACTGCGCACTCGGCAGCTACAATGATATCATAATACATGGCCTAGAGTACTCATATTAAACTCAGCGTTCTAAAGAATCCTCAATAACAATCCTCTCACAGGAGCTATCATGATTCATGGCCTAAAGTACTCTTATTAAACTCAGCGCTATAAAGAATCCTCAATAACAATCCTCTCACAGGAGCTATCATGATTCATGGCCTAAAGTACTCTTATTAAACTCAGCGCTATAAAGAATCCTCAATAACAATCCTCTCACAGGAGCTATCATGATTCATGGCCTAAAGTACTCTTATTAAACTCAGCGCTATAAAGAATCCTCAATAACAATCCTCTCACAGGAGCTATCATGATTCATGGCCTAAAGTACTCTTATTAAACTCAGCGCTATAAAGAATCCTCAATAACAATCCTCTCACAGGAGCTATCATGATTCATGGCCTAAAGTACTCTTATTAAACTCAGCGCTATAAAGAATCCTCAATAACAATCCTCTCACAGGAGCTATCATGATTCATGGCCTAAAGTACTCTTATTAAACTCAGCGCTATAAAGAATCCTCAATAACAATCCTCTCACAGGAGCTATCATGATTCATGGCCTAAAGTACTCTTATTAAACTCAGCGCTATAAAGAATCCTCAATAACAATCCTCTCACAGGAGCTATCATGATTCATGGCCTAAAGTACTCTTATTAAACTCAGCGCTATAAAGAATCCTCAATAACAATCCTCTCACAGGAGCTATCATGATCCATGGCCTAAAGTACTCTACACTGCAGTTATAAACACTTCCACAATAATTAAAACTGCAGTTTCATACTACGCTGTACCCACAGCGAAAAATCCGTCGACATTTTAAATTCAGCACTGTACAGGCATTTCACACTTCCCAAAAACACTGTCCTCCTACCCGGTCAAAACGCCCGGAACACTCTCTCCAGATAACACACTCGTCCCGCTCAAAAGCAGACACGAGACTTCCTCACGGTCAACACAACTCAGTCAACCAATCATCTGCGGGCTAGCCGCGAGCTATTCTCACTCCGTTCAAAACATTACAGAATAAATATATCAGCGCTTTTCACGCTGTCTGTAATCTGTCTCTCGAAACTATCACGAGATACGCTCTAAATAATTCGATAGCTAACAAGCAACTAAGTGCTATAACTCAAAATCTATTTCAACTACTAACATACTCCAGTTTACTTCCCCTTACACTAAAACTGTTCGTTACATCTTACCTCACCCCCAGAGAAAAAAATTGATTCTATCAATTTTTTGACAAATACATTCCCCAAAACCAAAAAAAAAAAAAGATTAAGAGGACAATGAATCTCTAACATATGCGTCTAAGAATTACTTTAAGTTAAGTTAAAATAAGACATCTACAAAATATAAGCATTAAGTGAAATGTAAAAATGAAGTATCCAATGTAATCAATTAAGCATACCAAAAATAATGTATTACAAAACCAAGTTAAGTGAATACAGCACAACTAAATAGGAAACAACCGATAGTAAAAGAAAAGACAAGATCAAGCAAACGAAAAATGATCCGTAATAAAGGTAAGTATGAAATCAGAATATGAGGAAAAAAACAATAATATTACATTCAAACAATTTGTTATATGTAAAATAATTACAAATATCACAAGTAGCTACACTATATTAAGTTATACCATTAAAGTAACAATACAAAGAATGAAAGTATAAGAAGCGAAAGAAGAAGTATACAAGGAGAATGAAGTGAAACGTAAATAAAGCACGAAATGTAAACAAAATATGAAACCATACTGAAAAGACAACAGAAAAGAAGGAATGGAATGAAGAATAATCAACAAGGACAAAAGCAAAAGGTATGAATATAGAGAACGTTGGTAAAAATAGATACTAATAACTATTTAGATCAACAACGTATTTCAAAATACATACAAACACGATCGAAAAGCACAAAACAAAATAACAAAGTATTCCTATACTAATACTACAAAAAAATAGTTTATAACTAAACAAAACATAATCAGTAATTTAAACAAGTTATACAAGTTATACATAATCAACAATAAATTATCGCCACCACACAAAAAAGTAATAGCATTGCTATAACCAAGTTCGAACAACGCACAATCAAGCGCTAATACAACATAACATCCAAAAAACAAAAAAAAAAACTTTCTTTAAAGAACTAACATTATTCTACATATCAAACATAGCACATAGTCAAACGCTAAGCACACACAAAACCAAAAATAAAAAATTACAATGTCTGGGAAAAAATATTTTCCAAAAAATACTGTACAAAAATATTTCGTAATGCTAAGTTACATAAAAATAGTATTTTAATTTAATTCATTCAAATCTATAATTAACAAATTAACAAAAAACTAGCTTTAGCAAAATGAGAGACATATAACAATTCCTGCATCTAAGCAAACACTAAACAACACTTTTAAGTTTTTTTTTTTTTTTTTTTTTAAAAAACGTCACAGAGAAACACATAGAAAAACACACTATTACCAAAATACAAGTTTGCAAATACATGAAAACAACGTAATGTATGTTAAGCAAGTGCTTAAATCAGATCTCTAGATTTCTCAATCAAATAACAATATCAGCAACCGCTGTTAATTTTCTCTATACAGTTCAATTTAAACTTTTAAATATTTCCGGCTGACAATCACGTTCAGCTTAGCTACAGTGTTATTCAGTTAATAATTTATATCTATCTCCACCTGATATATTAAAAGTAATTATTGTAACATTACAACTAATGAGTATGTGCATAGGGCTAACAAACTCATCATGTACAAAACTATTCTACCCAACACATCTGTAAAACAAAACCAAAAAAAAACTTCAAGTTCTACACCAGAGTATAAAAAATAGGCATAAGTTTGTAACCAGTAAGGTTAAATATAAATCTGCTCATTGCATTCATGAATAGTAAACAACACGTCACTACCATCTAACACACTACATATTATCCAAAACACAATAGTATAAAAAATAGCATCGAAATGAACTAATTTATAATTAAAACAGTCATACATATCAAGAAAAACAATAGACATCAAATGATGCGTAAAGATGATGATCATAATATAACAACCTATAATGATCTATGCAATAGAATACATTAACATCTTCTGTCCTAATAAACAAACAAAACAAAAAAGAATCAACCGCAAAAAAAAAAAAAAAAAAAATCTCCATAGGTCTTGCCGACATCTCATAAACATTAGGGGTAAAACGTCGAATCCATAGTTAGCACGCTGATATGTTTCGCTTGAGAAAACACTTGGGCACAATGTTGACCTATATTCTTGCCGCTACCGTAAACAGCCGTTAACGTAAACAGGAGCGCTGACCCATATCAAGAAGTCGCCTCTGTTCAAAAAATACAAATGAAAATTCCATTTTAATGAATGGTGAAATTTACTACGAACAACGGAGAGGTTAAACAAACAATTACCCCGCACTGTGGTTCGTGTGGAAATCTGGTCACCCCACGATGTCATCGACTCTTCGTTTAAGTTCACAACAACGTGCTGCTCTTTCAAAATCAGAAACATAACAAGCAGTAGTATTTGTGACATCATTATCATTGCTACTTTGCTTAATAACAATGCTTCTAGGCTCATGTCGAGCAAAATTAGCATAATTGCACTTATTCGTCGTTTGATCAAAATATTTATCATCATTTCCTCTTTGTTTGAGACTATTATTATGTCTATAATCCCAGTTAGACTTGTTATGATTAACGTTTCTACTCCGCACAAAAAATCTGTCAGAAAAATTATTGCACGATTGAAAACTCTTCTTGTATTTGTCTGTACCATTATTTTCAAAATTCTGAGAATTAAAATGTTGAGATACATTAACTTGTCTCTTATCTCTCTGAGAAGGAAAATTATTATCATATGAATTTCCTTGGTACTTTCTAATCTTAGAAACATCTCTCCTACAAAAACTCTTTCCATTCTTTTCTTTGACAATATGCTTGTTTACAGTATCATCTGCAGATCTATAAGTATCTTTATCGTTACACCTATAATGGGTTTCATCCTTGGAACCACTACTTATAACTTTATCCCTTGATATCATCTTCTTAGAACTTCCAAAATCAGTTACTCGTTTAATCTTTGGGCTTTTAGCTTGAAATCTATCAGGACTGACTGTTACCTTATCATTCTCTCTATTACACTGCCTCCAAGAATTGTTGCTAATGCAAGAAGAATCAAAAGATCTTCGAAAGTTATATTTTCCCCGAAAAGATATTTGTCTATCACATTTAACTTTTCTATCAGCACAGATTGTATAGGGCTGGATCTTTTTAACCTGTTGGCAAACAACTTTCTGTCTAGCATTGTCCACATTTACAGAAGACCATATTCCGCTGGTTAAAATAACATCGAGTAGACCCTCTACCCTTTTTGTACTTTCTGCAATTTCAACACTTTTTTTGTGAAATTTCTTCACTTAATTTCCTATTTAATTTGTCAAATGTCAAAACTTTACTTCTCTCCTCTGTTAATAATCTCTCAATCTTAATCATCTCCTCTCTCTCAGTCGTTAACTCTTCTAATCTCTCTTTCTCATCCTTTTCTTTTTTAGGTGTTAAGTCCATCTGAAGCTCCTCAGTTTCACTATCATAGCTATTTACAAGCTCATCAATCTTCTCTGGGCATACAGTGTTCTTCTCTTCAAGTTTACCAAAACATATATCATGAAGCATTTCTATGTATAACTTCTCCCGTTCATTTGTTTCAGCATTTAATTTCTGATACATCTCTTTCTTTTTATGAATCTCTCGAGTGAGATTACCCACTTCGTCATCTTTGTCTTTCAGCCGAATTTCCAGCTCTTTGTTCTTGTTCAATGCTGCATCTAACGCCGCATGTACTTTAGTAAGTTCCGTGTTTGACTTATCTAACTCATTTGCGAGTTTAGAGACTGTTTCGTGTAGTTTACTCACTTCAGTAGTAACTTTTAAACAATTGTCCCTTTCCCGTAGGGCACTCTGTTTGTTGACTTTTATTTGTTTCTCACTTCCTAATTCCTTTTTATGCTCATCAGGAATACCGTTGTGGATTATCTTGAATATACTTTGCACTACACGTCCGTGCTCATGCTCAATATAATGTTTCAAAAACACACGAAGGTGCAGTAGCAAATCAACCAAATCCTTAGCCATTATTGAATTACAAACAAACTTAAAGTTATGTTCAGCAAATAACTTTAGGGATACCGATACATTAACCAACAAATCGTCCATGATCCATACTCCAAGTCGTGGACCTCTCAATCCCTTTTCATCTCTACCTATTAACAATGCACTTTCCAGCATAGGCCTTATATCTGCAGGATTATTATCAAAATCCATGGTGATTCAATCACTCAGTCAACTGTATATCTATATCAGTATAATTATTAATGTCGCAAGTTTATGTTTCAAGAAGTTCTGACAATTTCCCTTCCATTTCACACAGTTCAGTATGTATACCAAAAATATTATTCATAAACTTTGTATCATCAATTCCTTTTCAAAGAACCCTTATAACATCATATGAGGGAAGTCATCCTATATCATACAACCATCAATACTTAGCATCTGTCATGAAATATTCTAATCCACATATATAAATTATTAGGTAAATATGAAGCCTAACAAATAAAATTAATAAAGAGAAGAGCAATGGTAAAATAACAGTGCTGTCACAAAGAATGTACTCGAAATCCCCCTTGTTTTCTGCTTCGTCTGCAAATTGTAACGCTTTCACGTTGATAGTAAAAGCTTACTGTATTATTACCCGCCTTCTTCAATGAAACGTGTGCTGCATTTCTAAGAAAAACATTGAGACGTACTGCGTAATGACCTAAATTAATCCTAACATTAATTATACTGCGTTACCAAAACGAACGAACAGATGGACAAAAGGATAAAGAGAGAGGGGAGGGCTGAAAATCAGGAACGCATGCAACACGCGTGTAAGTCTACATGCACTAATTTTTTTTCAGACGGACAGTGATAAAATACACTACCCTTTCCCAGAGTTAGGTTTTAAAATCATAAAAAACGCTTATTAGGAAAGATAACAATAGATGGGTTTACGGTTGAAAACATAACAGTACCCAGACAGCATATCTTCGAAACAGGAGGTAGAAAATACATATTTTGAACGCAGCCACGTAGCTCTTTTAAAGTGGGAAAATTGGGTTCCTTAGGGCTTGCTGACAAATAATATGTAAAACGTTACGCCAATAGTCCAGGAATTAATAAATTATACCCAAAATAAAATAGTGAGGCTGCCTGACAGCATGAAATCATTTCTGCTCATAAAATTTTTTTATAACGTGTTTGAAAAAAACCTTACGTTACATAAATAGCCTACCATGTAAACTCCAAATTGATTGGAGCGCAACAAATGAAAGCCTAACCACGATTGGTCGAACTATAAATACTATCTTTCGTTGTTAGGGGAAACGGGAAAAGGTAACATTTTTTCAAACACTTGTCGAAACGTGGCTCATTGGCCAGTCTCGCTGATATACACACTTGGGAGCGTTAGTTCGAAACCACTTGTTTAAAATAGCTTGATAAAGCATCAGTGCGTTGAAGTCAGCATATATTTTGCTAAATAAAAGCCTGGAAGATAAGCAGATGGGAATTTGTGCCAGTTTGTGCCAGAATTCATTGCTAATCAACGTATCTGTGTTTATTCGTATGAATTGTGGGACAGTGGTCTTGATGGTACTGAGCAGCACCTGGTCAGAGCTTTGCTGAATCCAGTGTCGGACAGCATACTCCTTGGTCCTTTTAGCTATCAGTGAGGTGTCTCCAGAGCCCAGAGGAGAATTCGAGCAGAGGAGTCCTTTCCTGCCGCCATCACGCCAGATAAGCTAACTTGGCCAGCTGAGCTCAACATTATGTCCCCTCATCTTGAACGGACTTTGTAAAATTAACATTAAGAGGGGAATTTACTTGTCTTAAAATCAGGAACTGTGAACATCTCAAATACTAGTCCCTAAAGACAAACTATTGAAGTCATGATGACAAATACCAACAGAGCTTGAACAAAACAAAACCAGTATTACCTCATTTTACTACTACACAACTGACACACATAGAACATTTGTAATAATATATGTCACTACAATATTCATATTAAATACATTCTGTACATAACTTGTAATTTAAATTGATTGTGATTCCTGGTTCCCTTGTAGTTGAATCAGGACACATATTCATTCATGCCAGTAATGAATACATATTGTTATTTGAAAGTTTATCAGTGACTCTTTTAAGATATCTTTGTAGAGTGTTATATGTATGTGAGTGTCACAGTGTTGTCAAGAGTAGTGGATTAAATTAAATTGTTTATCTGTCTGTTGTTGTGACTTACACTTCATCATACACATACCCTAGACACATAACGTAGCATCACACTATTCCAGAATAATTCTGACTGAGATATATAGATATGTGGTAGCAAGTAAGGTTATCTATAATACACTACTCTTAATAGATATAGATACCTTCACAGCTGATCTCAGTCAGTACACTAAGTTCCCTATAAGTATTTATAACATCCCACTTCACCACATATATTGGGGTCTCGCTCTTGGGATTTTGAATCTTTAACTATTAAAAATATTGGGGGTAATTCACTTCAGGGAATATAAGAATTAAAAGGTATCCTTGGGTGGAATTAAAGAAGGTTGAGCTCACGGTGCCTGTGTTGTCCATTAGATATATAGTTAGAAATTGAATTGTTGGGTAGACATTATAAAAATTTACCTGATAGACAATGGCGGACCTGGCCAAATTTCGATCTGCTGCGGTTCAGACTGCAAAAGAGTTAGGATTAGATGGGCAAGTTATGGTTGCCTATGTCACAACGGAATGTGACAAATTTATTGAACGCGAAGAAAGAAGATTAGAAAAAGAAGCCGAAAGAAGGTTAGAGGCTGAAAGGGAAATTAAGAAGTTACAATTTGAAGCTGAGGCTGAGACTAAGAGGTTGCAAGCTGAGGCTGAGACTAAGAGGTTGCAGATTGAGGCTGACAAAGAGGCTAAGAAATTGGAAGCAGAAAGAGAAGACAAAAGATTAGCTGCAGAAAGAGAAGAGAAGAAATTAGCTGCAGAAAGAGAAGAGAAGAAATTAGCTGCAGAAAGAGAAGAGAAGAAATTAGCTGCAGAAAGAGAAGAGAAGAAATTAGCTGCAGAAAGAGAAGAGAAGAGATTAGCTGCAGAGAGGGAAGCAGAAAAGGAGGAGAAGAGATTACAAAGGGAACATGAGTTACGACTAAGGGAGTTTGAGTTTCAAGGCCATGCTCCTGAAAATGGTGCCAGTCCCTTTGCCTCTGATGCTACGGTTACTCAGGGAGCCTCGACCTCAGCTATGAACTTTCATTTAGATCATTTTGTTGAGAAAGACGATGATATTGAGAGCTATATAAATAGGTACGAACTATTAGCTACCACGTATGGGTTAGAGAGAGAAAGGTGGAGCTTAAAGTTATCTCAGGGACTTCGTGGGGCAGCTTATGAAGTTTTTGCAAAAATGAGCAGAGGTGATCAGGAAAATTATGACATGCTAAAGCAGGCTCTTTTGTTAAGGTATGAAAAGAATGCAGAGTTTTACAGGAAAAAATTTAGGAATGCTAAACTACTGTCAGGTGAAACCTATCACCAGTTCTCTGCACGAATCGAGACATACTTGGAGAAATGGACTTCTCTGGGGAAAACCCAAGATCTTAAGGAAATGGTCCTTATAGAGCAACTAAGAGAGTCCATGGCTCCAGACCTGAGAAAGTTTCTCATGGAACAAGGTGCAGAGAGGCTGGGTGAGTTGCTAAATGTTGCTGAAAGGTATCAAGCAGCTCAAGCAGAGGTAACAGGTAATAAAAAGAAACAGGTGGATAACTTTAGGGCACCACAGAACTTTAATAAATTTGATCCTAGGGATCAAAATAAAGGTAAGCACCAATTTGATAGGCCACGGTATGACAATAAAAATAAATTCCCACAATTCGATGAAAGGAAATATGATGAAAGAAAATCTTTCAACCAAGGAAAAAGGTGGTGTAAAAATTGTAAGATGAACAATCATGACACTGACCATTGTAGAAGGAAACCTCCTCATTTAGCTGCTATGACATCGGGGAAAAAGGAAAAGAAGGGCAAACCTGAAGAATTACAGGAACCATACCACCCCCCAGTGTGTGAAGATGTCATTTGTAATGGTGTCACTATAAGATGTTTATATGATACCGGTTTAGATTACGATTCCGTTGTGAGTTCTCACCTGGTGCAGGCCGATCAATACACCACAGAAACAGTGGAGATTCAAACTGCAACCAAGGATGTAGCTACCATGACACTTCCCGTCGCCCGAATAAAAGTGAAAACGCGATATGTGGAAGGAATCATAAAAGCAGCAGTGATAAATGAGCCAATCTACCCTCTAATATTGGGGTGTAGATATGTCTTCTTGGGGAATCCCAAGAGACCTGTGATATTGGCAACAGTGCAGACCAGATCACAGACAAAGAAGGAGGAGGATAATCCCATAAATACTCACCCAGATGAGATGAGGAAGGCACAGGCTGAGGACAAAACACTCAAGCCATGTTTCAAGAAGTTGCCCAAATCTCATACACCTCCAGGCAAGGGAGAGTTTTATATGAAGAACAAATTGATATATAGGAAGGCTGGATCTGAATCCAATGGTCACGGACAGCTGGTCCTTCCCACTTCATATAGGACTAAAGTGTTGGAACTAGGGCATGCGATTCCCTTCAGTGGTCATATGGGAATCAGCGCAACAGGACAGCGAATAGCTTGTCACTATTTCTGGCCAGGAATAACTGAAGATATCAAACGATATGTAAAATCCTGTCCAGAGTGCCAACGAGTAGCACCTAAAAATTGGACTGCACCAGCAACTCTGGGGGAAATGCCCATAGTGGGAACACCCTTTGAGAGAGTTGCCGTGGATCTTGTGGGACCTCTCACCCGAACCAAGAGAAGGAACAGCTACATTCTGACTCTGGTGGACACTTGTTCTATGTGGGGAGAGGCAGTAGCCCTGTCATCGATTGATTCAAAACATGTGGCAGAGGCATTGCTCACAATTTTCACAAGGTTAGGCTTTCCCAATCAAATCTTGACTGATAATGGCTCTCAGTTCAAGGGGAAACTAACTGAAGAAGTTTTCAGGATCTTCCAGGCCAAACACTTCCATTGTAGTGTGTATCATCCCCAAGGGAACGGCCAAGTGGAAAGATTTAACGGCACATTAATGTCGATCCTGAGAAAGTTGGCACACGAAAAACCAGATACATGGGACCAGTACCTGCACGCCGCCCTCTTTGCTTATCGGGAGGTACCCCATAGTTCAACCGGTATGGCCCCGGCAACATTATTGTTTGGAAGGCCAATAAAAGGTCCACTCGAAGCTATGTTAAGAACGTGGACTGATGAAAAGGCAGAGGAAAACATTACATCTTCATACCAGTATGTGAATGAGCTGACCACTCGGTTAAAAACTGGCTGGAAACTTGCCAATGAAAATTTGAAACAAGCCAGGAAGAAACATGCTGCCTATTATAACAGGAAGGCGAAAGACAGAAATTTGGCTGTGGGAGAGAAAGTACTGCTTCTTTTGCCCGGGAGTCAGAATAAGTTACAAATTGGATGGCAGGGTCCATATACAGTTCTAGAGAAGGTGTCTAGAACAAATTATAAGATAGATAAGAAGGGGAAAGAAAAAATCTATCATGTGAATCTCCTGAAGAAATATTTGGAAAGAGAACATCAGGAAGAGACACACTTGTTGACCTTGTCCATCGCCATGGAGATGAAAAAGGAACCACTTTCATCATTTGAATATCCATTACACCCCTGTGAGACAGCAGCACAGGTGAAAATCAGTACACATTTAACGAAAACTCAGAAAGAGAGAGTGCAACAGGTTCTAAATAATCATGCAGAGGTGTTAACAGACCGACCAGGGCATACAAACCTATTGGAATATGATATGAAACTGATAGACCCCACACCTGTCTGTATTAAACCATATTCGATTCCGTTTGCTAAGGAGAAAGCTTTGAAGGAAGAGATAGACTATCTGTTGAAGGAAGGAATTATTTCGCACAGTGAGTCTTCGTATAGTTCCGGGGTGGTACTCTTAAGGAAGCCCTCTGGAGAACATAGACTCTGTATAGATTACAGGAGACTGAATGCTATTACAGAAGGACAGGTGGATCCATTGCCGGATACAAATCAGCTGTTTGCCAGACTAAATAAAGCTAAATATTTCTCAAAAGTGGATCTGAGTAAAGGATACTATCAGATTCCAGTAAAGCCTGAGGTTAGACCATACCTAGCTTTTAGTACCTCAGAAGGACACTATGAGTTTAATAGATTGCCATTTGGATTGAAGAATGCGCCTAGTGTCTTCTCTAGAATGATGAGAAAATTATTGGATCCTCTGAATAATCCCTGTATAACAAATTTTATGGATGATATCCTTATAGCAACAGAAACATTTGAGGAACACATTGACTCTCTGAACATGCTGTTTGATCGACTTAGGGAGGCAAATTTAACAGCCCGACCAACCAAATGTTGCGTTGGATGTAAAGAATTGGAATTTTTGGGACACACAGTTTATCAGGGAAACATGACCCCTGACCCAAAGAATTTAGAGAAACTACAGAAAGCCCCGAGACCACAAACCAAGAAGGACGTGAGATCCTTTGTCTCATTATGTGGTTTCTACCAGAAGTATATCAAGAACTTTAATTCCATATGTGCACCGTTAACTGAATTGACACGTAAAGGACTTCCAGATCGCATTACATGGACACCACAATGTGAAATGACTTACCAAGAATTGAAGGAAAAGCTCACAAGTAAACCCATTTTGAAATTACCTGACTTAAGTCAAGAATTCATAGTAAGGACGGATGCAAGTAATATTGGGTTAGGTGCAACTCTACTACAGAAATCAGATGCATTGGATGGGGAATTAAGCCCAGTGGCATATGCTAGCAGAAAGTTGAATAAAGCTGAAATCAACTACTCAACTAGCGAAAAAGAATGTCTTGCAGTAATATGGGCAATAAAGAAATTCAATATTTATCTATATGGGAAGGCATTTAAGTTGCAAACAGATCACAAACCTTTATCGTTTCTAGCACAGGCTAAGCATGAGAACTCCAGGTTACTCCGATGGTCTTTACTTTTGGCTCCATATAATTTTAGCATCGAGTATATATCTGGAAAAACCAATTTGGGAGCGGATTTTTTAAGCCGCCATCCGTGTGATGAGAATCACCGTAAACCCCAGAAATAATAATAAATTTCTCTATGTGTATATAGAATACCTCCACCATGCAAAGGCACAACAGGCCAATCACCTGTTTGCTTTAAATCATGATTACGCGAACTACAAGAGAGAAAACCGGACTGATTCTAAAGGCGACGAACTGGAACGGACTACGGACTACGACTTATGGAACTTGGAACACAAGAAGTATAAATGGGAAGGAAGAGGAGCTGGTGGAAGAGATGAGGAAAGCAAAACTAGAAATCCTGGCTATAACGGAAACGAAGAAAAAAGGACAAGGAGTCATGGATCTCGATGGCAACACGTTGCTCTACAGTGGTGTACCCATATCTGAAAGAGCTAAAGGGGGCGTGGGTTGCATTGTGGCCCAAAATCAAAAAGATAGTATCAAGGGATGGAACTTTATCTCGGAGCGCATTATGGTTGTAAAACTAAAAGAAGGAGAAACCATAGTCAACCTGGTCATAGTGTATGGGCCAAATGAGGATGAGAGAGCAGAGGTCAAGGAGGAATTCTTCGAGCTGCTTCAAAGGACAGTGGATGACTGCCTAGATGAAGTTATTATGCTCGGAGATTTTAATGCCAGAGTTGGAAATGACCATGCTAGATGGGGTGGAGTTATCGGAAGATATGGAGAAGATACTCTCAATGACAATGGAAAGCGACTCCTTAGATTCTGCAGTGAGCAGAATCTGATCATTACAAACACAAAGTTCCCCCATAAGCGCATACATGCATACACTAGATGTGAACCAACCAAGAATGAGAAGTCAGTGATCGACTATGCCATTGTTCGGAGAAGCTCATTCAGATATGTCCGAGATGCAAGAGTCTGGAGGGGGCCAGAGATTGGAAGTGATCACTACCTGCTAACAATCAAACGAACAACTGAAAGAGTTGCTCAGCCTAGGAACTGCCCAACATCACGCAAGAAACAAAGTAAACGAACAGGAGAAATGAGCATTAGGACCTACAAGCTGAGAGAGCCAGAAATTAAGACCAGATATCAGGGGCTTATTGCTACAGCAGTGAGCAATACAGAAGAACGACCTGATGACTTGGAAACCCTCTGGAATAAATTCAAGGATATCATAAAGACAGCTGCTGCAGAAGCATGCGGTGAAGTCCGACTTGGGAACCAGAGAAAGAGGACACCTTGGTGGACAGAGGAAGTCAAAGAGAAAATAAGAGAGAAGAAAATGGCATGGAAACAATACTTAGGAGCTAAAAACACAACAGGACAAATGGAAAAATATAGAGAATATGTGACACTCAGAACAGAAGCAAAGAACAAAGTGCTAGCAGCAAAACAGAAGTCCTGGGAAGAATTTGGAGAAAAGCTAGAAAAAGATGCACAAGAAAACCAGAAATTGTTCTATAAGACCCTAAAGAACATGAGGAAAGAAAAACAATGCCCTCTCAAATTTATAAAGGACAAGCAAGGCAAATTGCTTACTGCCCCGAAGGAAGTAATGGAAAGATGGAAAGAATATTTCTCAGAACTCCTGGATGGTGAGCATGATGAAGCATCAGAAATGATAACCACTGACACAGAAGAGGAAACCAATGATGGTGAAGATGACATAAAGATGGAAGAACTGAGGGCAGCACTAGAGAAAATCAAGATGGGCAAAGCAGCAGGGCATGATGGTATAACACCAGAAATGGTTAAGTACATGGGAGCATCAGGCGACCTATTACTCTTAAAGGTCCTACAGGCAGCATGGTGCAACAAGACCATACCAAAGGATTGGGAGATTGCCATCATAACACCAATTTTCAAAAAGGGTGACAATCGACAGTGTGGAAACCATAGAGGCATATCCCTTCTCAGTGTCCCTGGTAAAATCTACTCTAGAATCCTAGAGCAGAGACTCCGACGCCTAGCTGAGCCACAATTGGATGAGGTCCAGTGCGGATTCCGAGCAAACCGAAGTACTCAAGACCTAATCTTCACACTCAGACAGCTGAGTGAAAAGGCCCTTGAGTATAAGAGTGAGATCCATCTTTGTTTCATAGATCTGGAAAAGGCATTTGACAGGGTCCCCTGGAGCAAACTTTGGGACTGTTTGGCAAGGAAGAATATTCCAGCACCTCTGATTCATGCTATACAGAGCTTCTACAAGTCTTGCAGAAATTATGTGAGGACAGCAAACCATAAGTCAGAAGAGTTCAGGACCACCACTGGTGTAAGACAAGGTGATATCCTATCACCTTACCTCTTCATACTCCTTATGGACGATGTCATCAAGGCATGTAAGGAGAGAACAAGAAAGTATTCAGTGGGGTACTGGAAGATGAGACAGGTCTATATTTCGGAGCTGGCATTTGCTGATGATGTTGCCCTGATTGCTAAATCAGAGGCACATCTCCAATCCAACCTGCAAGTCTGGAAGGAAGAGCTGGAGAAGAGAGGGATGGTCATAAGCAGCTCTAAAACAAAATCCATGGTGATATCACGAGAAGAAAGAAAACATCAGATTAAGTTGGGAGAACAGGTCCTGGAGCAGGTCGACCACTTTAGATATCTCGGAGCTATTATAGACCGAAAGGGAGGCATCAAAGAAGAGTTGGCCACTCGAAAAGCAGCGGCTGGGAGACTTTTTCAGGCCATAAATCGTGGATTCCTCAGCAAGAAAGAGGTTGGTAAGAAAACGAAGATGGCTGTATACCGCTCCACCTATGTCCCAGTCTTGACATATGGATGCGAGTCGTGGGCAATGACTACAACCCACAAAAGCCAGATCCAAACCTCAGAAATGAGGTATCTGAGGAAAGTGGTTGAAGTAACAAGAAGAGACATGGTCCGCAACCAGACGATCCGTCAAGGCCTAAAATCCCATCCGCTGCAGACCCAAATAGAACAGTCCCAACTAAGATGGTTTGGCCATGTCTGCAGAATGGGAGAAGATCGGCTACCACGACAAGCATGGGAAACAAAGAGCCAGGGATCCAGACCTCCAGGACGACCCAGAGTCCGCTGGGAGGACATCATTAGACAATCTTTGAAGGACCGAGGACTAGAATGGAACCAGGCCAGGAAGAAGACAGCTGATAGAATGGTCTGGCGCTCTCTCTTCCAAACCTCTACACCTCACGGTAGAAGGGGAACGACTAAGTAAGTAAGTATATAGAATAAAGGACTGACATATAATGTCTGTTTTAAGAGGGGAGGTGTCATGAAATATTCTAATCCACATATATAAATTATTAGGTAAATATGAAGCCTAACAAATAAAATTAATAAAGAGAAGAGCAATGGTAAAATAACAGTGCTGTCACAAAGAATGTACTCGAAATCCCCCTTGTTTTCTGCTTCGTCTGCAAATTGTAACGCTTTCACGTTGATATAAAAGCTTACTGTATTATTACCCGCCTTCTTCAATGAAACGTGTGCTGCATTTCTAAGAAAAACATTGAGACGTACTGCGTAATGACCTAAATTAATCCTAACATTAATTATACTGCGTTACCAAAACGAACGAACAGATGGACAAAAGGATAAAGAGAGAGGGGAGGGCTGAAAATCAGGAACGCATGCAACACGCGTGTAAGTCTACATGCACTAATTTTTTTTCAGACGGACAGTGATAAAATACACTACCCTTTCCCAGAGTTAGGTTTTAAAATCATAAAAAACGCTTATTAGGAAAGATAACAATAGATGGGTTTACGGTTGAAAACATAACAGTACCCAGACAGCATATCTTCGAAACAGGAGGTAGAAAATACATATTTTGAACGCAGCCACGTAGCTCTTTTAAAGTGGGAAAATTGGGTTCCTTAGGGCTTGCTGACAAATAATATGTAAAACGTTACGCCAATAGTCCAGGAATTAATAAATTATACCCAAAATAAAATAGTGAGGCTGCCTGACAGCATGAAATCATTTCTGCTCATAAAATTTTTTATAACGTGTTTGAAAAAAACCTTACGTTACATAAATAGCCTACCATGTAAACTCCAAATTGATTGGAGCGCAACAAATGAAAGCCTAACCACGATTGGTCGAACTATAAATACTATCTTTCGTTGTTAGGGGAAACGGGAAAAGGTAACATTTTTTCAAACACTTGTCGAAACGTGGCTCATTGGCCAGTCTCGCTGATATACACACTTGGGAGCGTTAGTTCGAAACCACTTGTTTAAAATAGCTTGATAAAGCATCAGTGCGTTGAAGTCAGCATATATTTTGCTAAATAAAAGCCTGGAAGATAAGCAGATGGGAATTTGTGCCAGTTTGTGCCAGAATTCATTGCTAATCAACGTATCTGTGTTTATTCGTATGAATTGTGGGACAGTGGTCTTGATGGTACTGAGCAGCACCTGGTCAGAGCTTTGCTGAATCCAGTGTCGGACAGCATACTCCTTGGTCCTTTTAGCTATCAGTGAGGTGTCTCCAGAGCCCAGAGGAGAATTCGAGCAGAGGAGTCCTTTCCTGCCGCCATCACGCCAGATAAGCTAACTTGGCCAGCTGAGCTCAACATTATGTCCCCTCATCTTGAACGGACTTTGTAAAATTAACATTAAGAGGGGAATTTACTTGTCTTAAAATCAGGAACTGTGAACATCTCAAATACTAGTCCCTAAAGACAAACTATTGAAGTCATGATGACAAATACCAACAGAGCTTGAACAAAACAAAACCAGTATTACCTCATTTTACTACTACACAACTGACACACATAGAACATTTGTAATAATATATGTCACTACAATATTCATATTAAATACATTCTGTACATAACTTGTAATTTAAATTGATTGTGATTCCTGGTTCCCTTGTAGTTGAATCAGGACACATATTCATTCATGCCAGTAATGAATACATATTGTTATTTGAAAGTTTATCAGTGACTCTTTTAAGATATCTTTGTAGAGTGTTATATGTATGTGAGTGTCACAGTGTTGTCAAGAGTAGTGGATTAAATTAAATTGTTTATCTGTCTGTTGTTGTGACTTACACTTCATCATACACATACCCTAGACACATAACGTAGCATCACACTATTCCAGAATAATTCTGACTGAGATATATAGATATGTGGTAGCAAGTAAGGTTATCTATAATACACTACTCTTAATAGATATAGATACCTTCACAGCTGATCTCAGTCAGTACACTAAGTTCCCTATAAGTATTTATAACATCCCACTTCACCACAGCATCAATACTAAATCCTAATAATATGTCTATATAGAATTAGACAACAAAAACAACAGATTTCAACAGTATAGGAGATGCAAAGCACAGGAAGGCTCGTTGACATAGTTAAGGCGACACAGTTCACATAACAAAAAATAACCACTTATCTTGAATGAAAACTCTTCTGTTCCTTTCCGTTAACACCCTGGATATCACAAAGTTCAATGGTAAAACAATCGACAACAGAAAGGCATTGGAACTTGACACCTTGATTCCACTCAGGTCCTCGATTCAGCACGCTACGTGCTAACACACCGCACAGGAAAGCAGGAAATGGGTCACCGTCTGTCAATTTCGTTGAAAGAAGGTACACCACTCGTTCATACTGCCAGATGATTACTTGTACTGGTATACAGACGCCACTGTATATCATGACATCTCATAATCTTGAGTAATAAATTCCTTGACTTGCGAGTTGCGACTTGCGACTTGAGTTAACAGTTCCCAGTTTAACTGATACTGAATAAGTTATCCCTGGGCCTGGATACAGCTCTCAAATGTGATGTCTGTCTTTCATATACTAACGCCACTCAGGCTACAAGCTAACACTTGTGAATTAATATCACGCGAATTTCGCGGGTGTCAGATCCTATAAAACTAGCACACCACTGTTGCACCCCCGTAAATTTTATAGGAAAATCCGGGAGGTCATTATGGCCGTAAGTCTTGTGAAACGTCATGGGGCTTCACTGATAACGTATTGGGTTTGGTGGATACGGTAAGGTGTCTTATTGAATTATCTGCTAACGTTACTGTTGTGTTGTGGATCTGGTAATGTCTACAGTTGATACCTACATATACGCCACACAGGCAAACACTGTAGAAGTCTACTGGTAAGCGATGATCAGGTTCTCAATACAGATAGACCACGCCCACTCCGGGGCTGTTTCTAAATACGTGTTAAGTTCCCTGTCACACTTGTAATACTAAGTGCGTGTGTTGGTTTAGTCGTTTACACCACAGGTACGTACACAAGAGTCATGGATGGTTGTAAACGACTGGTGACATTTCATATGGGTTTATTCACGTCACAACACATTGATGAAATACACATAGAATACCGTTCACAGCACAACACAAGATATAAATTACCACATAAGAACTGCGCACTCGGCAGCTACAATGATATCATAATACATGGCCTAGAGTACTCATATTAAACTCAGCGTTCTAAAGAATCCTCAATAACAATCCTCTCACAGGAGCTATCATGATTCATGGCCTAAAGTACTCTTATTAAACTCAGCGCTATAAAGAATCCTCGATAACAATCCTCTCACAGGAGCTATCATGATTCATGGCCTAAAGTACTCTTATTAAACTCGGCGCTATAAAGAATCCTCAATAACAATCCTCTCACAGGAGCTATCATGATTCATGGCCTAAAGTACTCTTATTAAACTCAGCGCTATAAAGAATCCTCAATAACAATCCTCTCACAGGAGCTATCATGATTCATGGCCTAAAGTACTCTTATTAAACTCAGCGCTATAAAGAATCCTCAATAACAATCCTCTCACAGGAGCTATCATGATTCATGGCCTAAAGTACTCTTATTAAACTCAGCGCTATAAAGAATCCTCAATAACAATCCTCTCACAGGAGCTATCATGATTCATGGCCTAAAGTACTCTTATTAAACTCAGCGCTATAAAGAATCCTCAATAACAATCCTCTCACAGGAGCTATCATGATTCATGGCCTAAAGTACTCTTATTAAACTCAGCGCTATAAAGAATCCTCAATAACAATCCTCTCACAGGAGCTATCATGATTCATGGCCTAAAGTACTCTTATTAAACTCAGCGCTATAAAGAATCCTCAATAACAATCCTCTCACAGGAGCTATCATGATTCATGGCCTAAAGTACTCTTATTAAACTCAGCGCTATAAAGAATCCTCAATAACAATCCTCTCACAGGAGCTATCATGATTCATGGCCTAAAGTACTCTTATTAAACTCAGCGCTATAAAGAATCCTCAATAACAATCCTCTCACAGGAGCTATCATGATTCATGGCCTAAAGTACTCTTATTAAACTCAGCGCTATAAAGAATCCTCAATAACAATCCTCTCACAGGAGCTATCATGATTCATGGCCTAAAGTACTCTACACTGCAGTTATAAACACTTCCACAATAATTAAAACTGCAGTTTCATACTACGCTGTACCCACAGCGAAAAATCCGTCGACATTTTAAATTCAGCACTGTACAGGCATTTCACACTTCCCAAAAACACTGTCCTCCTACCCGGTCAAAACGCCCGGAACACTCTCTCCAGATAACACACTCGTCCCGCTCAAAAGCAGACACGAGACTTCCTCACGGTCAACACAACTCAGTCAACCAATCATCTGCGGGCTAGCCGCGAGCTATTCTCACTCCGTTCAAAACATTACAGAATAAATATATCAGCGCTTTTCACGCTGTCTGTAATCTGTCTCTCCAAACTATCACGAGATACTCTCTAAATAATTCGATAGCTAACAAGCAACTAAGTGCTTTAACTCAAAATCTATTTCAACTACTAACATACTCCAGTTTACTTCCCCTTACACTAAAACTGTTCGTTACAATGATGTCGTCTGTAATAGTCTAGTTGTAGCCGTTGTAAGAACAATAATGGCATATGACGTGTTCTGTAATAGTCTAGTTCCAGCCGTTGTAAGAACAACAACGATTTATAATGTCTCCTGTAACAATCTTGTTCCAGCCATTGTAGGACTATAATGCTGTAAAAGGTCTCCTGCAATAGTCTAGTTAAAGCCGTTGTAAGCGATATAATGTCATATAACGTATTTTCCAATAATTAGTTCCACAGGGTGATTGAAAAGTTACTTCTTATTTTTTGATTGTTTAAATCTACACTTGTTCCGATGGATATATATATATATATATATATATATATATATATATAGGAACAATAAGCAGTAACTGTTGTTTGAATAATACGTTTAATGTTTTGTTTTTAATTTCCAAAAATTAAATACAAATAAAATCTAAAATGGTCGATATATAGACGTTGCAGGAGATAGCAAAAACTTACAACTTTGGAATTGTTTGTCTTGTCTGTTCTTGACCCTCTCTTGTCAATCTACTTTCCTATAACTTTGGTCTTTGAAATCCTATTGCTTTCTTTACATCAATGGTAACTGTTGTTCCATTTCATTATATTAGACATTTCAACATCTCAACATGTTTAGTGAGTATTTTTTATGCCTTTAAATTTCCGCAGGTAACTCTTTGCTTATTCCTCTTTACTGCCTTCAAGACACGCTCGTTAGTAGTTTTATTTCCCTTGAGGTTCTCGAGGTTCGTCCATGGCAACCTAACAAGTAAAAGAAAACACGTTTCAGTAATACACTTTTATAACTGTTACCAAAGCCACTAAAAAATCTTTAACTGGGTTGCTGCTACCGACGTTACAAATAGCAAAAAGCTAAAACAATATTCAAAACATTTATGTACAATGGCACTAAGTTTTTTTGATCATGTTCACAATTATGTAAGTTATAAAAAATTTGGGGTACAACGTCACCACTTTATGTGATCCCTTTTTTTTTTCACCGCTGTAATCTTACAAAGATTTCAAATTTAATTTTCTTTTTACGCTGGAGGCCAAGAGAGGTCACTCGAGGGTCCTTCAAATTGTGAAAGTATAAAATGTTCCTCGAAAGAAGGTCGTGTGAACTACATTCAAACAAGGGCTCAAATATTGAAAACATCCAAACAAAGCTCATACCAAATTCAATAAAAGTGTTTAAAAAACGCGTTCTATTGGTTCGTTCTTGGCAGAAAAAAAACTATGGGGGTAAAAAAACCCGAAACAAATGGCAAGACTCTTGTGTTTCTTATAAAAGTTAAAAATAGCGACATCCAGTGTGGTTAACAGTAAATTTCCATACGTATGTGACCGTATATTAGAAGCCATTGTTTTTTTTTTTTTTTTTTTGAGGGGGTAAGGTTTTTTTTTTTTAAGTTAGGTCCATCTGTATGATGTGAGATAACAATCAAACAGAAATTGTCGTTCTCATATCTTTCCCATAAAGTATAGCAGTTTTTCATGTCAGATTTGTAATATTCATCGAGTCCCCTCATTTCTCAAAAAACTCATTCCACTCGTTCGCTCTTCTACCACCGCAACAATCTCATTTCTGTCCATAAACGAAACAAAAGCTCGCTCAATGAAAACCTTCATACTCAGGTCACGCGTGCATTCCGTAAACAAGAAGGAGCAATTTTCGTTGAAGTATTTAATGTCACGTTTATGAACTTCGTTTTCCACTATTAATAAAAATGTTTTGTGTATCACAAGTATCTTCATGAGTATGACATCAGATCACGATAAATGCAATCTTTTTGTCAGCAGTTTTTATCCACGTCTCTCTCTCTCTCTCTCTCTCTCTCTCTCTCTCTCTCTCTCTCTCTCTCTCTCTCTCTCTCTCTCTCTCTCTCTCTCTCTCTCTCTCTCTCTCTCTCTCTCTCTCTCTCTCTCTCTCTCTCTCTCTCTTTCTCTCTCTGTCTCTCTCTCTCTCTCTCTCTCTCTCTCTCTCTCTCTCTCTCTCTCTCTCTCTCTCTCTCTCTCTGTTTCTCTCCATAATCGTTGCTACTTATTTCTTGTCTTGCCGAACCTGTTTACCATACTCTGGAAGTCTTCAACGTTGTCATTTCTATGACCATGAATTCATCGCTTTGATTCGATGGAAGCATAACAGGTGATGAAATTGGGAAGCTCTCTTTGTCATTAGTGATTATAATCCGCAAAGTTCACCCTCATTCGTAAGACAAGAGCCTGCCTCACACCCGTGTGAATATTTGTTAAAACGTCAAGATCTAGGATACGCAAAGAAGAAACATAAATCTATTGCTAAGTTTTAAAGAGGACACGTGCAAAAACATTTTTACATAAGCCAAGAAACAGCGCTTAAGATGTTGCTACAGAATACTCACCAAACTGAATCAATGAACCCCGCGACAGTTCAGATTGGCAACGTCCCAAGCTTTAAAAGTTACAGAACAATCAGCCTGATTTTTTTTTTTTTTTTTTTTTTTTTTTTTTTTTTTTCTTAACCAGCGGCACTTAGGCTTTCAGCCCTTCGGCCCAATGACATGTCATTGCGAGGCTGGGGAACCTGAGGACTTTCCTTCCAACCCGGTCAGGAGCTTCGCTCCTTCCCATCCACAGAGGGTTTATCACAGGAGCCGTTCAGGTTATTCAGTCAAATTTCCGGTCGTAAACATTCCTTCAAACGCCGACGCCCGGGTTTGAACCATGAACACCTGGACGCCAGTACAACGCCGTAGCCATTACACCAGCGCGGCTCCCAACAATCAGCCTGATAAGTCACATAATAAAAATACTACTCAAAATCGCACAGGAGAGAATAATAAGTAAGGTAGGCAACGAAGTCCAAGAAGAACAGTTTGGCTTGCGATGGAACAGCAAAACAAGAGAAGCAATATTTTGCACAAGAATATTAGCAGAAAGTTTTATAGAGGTATACAAAAGCATTTACATATGCTTCATTGACCTTAAGAAGGCTTTTGGCAGATAAGGGGAAGACAGCACTAAAATTAGGAAGATAACATCAAGAGATGGGCAGGAAAGAGTCTATCAGAATGCACCATCAAGACATAGACAGAACACGTTGGAGATCTATTGCAGCCAACCTTCGTTGTGGAGATGGCAGCTAAAGATGATACGTAAGCTTAACGAGTTTTCTATTGAATAAAATGTATTATATGTATGCAACAATTTTAATTTTGCGTCTATGTACATTTTGTTCTAAGCAGGGATTCGTAGCCTTCCCCGGACAATCAAAATGGTCCATGGCTCAAGAAAAGTTAAGAACACCTGATTTAAAAATAGCATTGAACAGGGTTCATAACGTAGTTGATGATACCAATAATATCCCCAGCCATGATAAATAATACCTAATATGTTTCATCACACTTTAGAAGCATTACAGGTCCATATCCTTTTGTCCGAACACTTGAAACCCGAAATGCTGAAAACCGAAATATTCTGAAAACCGAAATATTCTGAAAACTGAAATATTCTGAAAACCGAAATATTCTGAAAACCAAAACATTCTGATAATCGAAAGTGTCTTGGGCCAATCTGGGGACTTTTTGAACGTTATTTTGGCGACATCTGGAAACGGGGAAAAATTCCGATTTTCGAAACAAAGCTGTCCTTGACGATTTCAGGTAAAAGGATTCTCACCTTTATTGAATGTCAAGTTGACCTGCTTGGATCGCGGCTGACATTAATCTTTATGTAAATAATAAATGGGAAAGATAGAGTGCGTGTGAGCGCGCGCACTTGCGCTGACATTCGCAGCGAGTGCTTGTTTCCCTGGACGAACCTAGCATTACTTCATACCAGTTACGTAATTGTAGTAACTATCTTGTAATTATACAAATTATACATATTATACAAATATAATGTCGATTGCTGACATTATAGTGACATTATAGTGACATTAAAATTAGCAACGGATCAAGTGTTTGCGACATATGTTTTTCATGATAGAAATACATTGCTAATGAAATAATGTGTCACGAGATGGATTTTTGGGGCGACCTCTTTCCGATCTCTCTTTCACTATGGCAGTAATCAGTTACATTTTTGTACTGATTTTATTTGCGTGATTTTCCATGGTTGCACCCTCTTCTTTCTGTTCGCTATGTAGCAGAGAGTTTGTTTGTTTAAACATTTGACACTCCTTGTTGATGATAAACACATCACATTTGCAAAGACCGGCTGAGGTAATATTGAACGTCAGGCAACTTGGTAATTCTTGTGTACCAAAGCATGGCCGCTACAGATTAACCATACAATCGCCAGCGTGTTTACTTAAATGACTGATAAAGGCCAGAGTGCGCGACAGATAATGAGATTACCCGTCTGCGAATAGATTACTTTCTGATAAAGTAATAAATTTAGTACATCTGAACACATTTGTCGTATGAGTTTACAGATGTGTTGGTGAGTTCGCCTGCCAGGGCATCGGATATTTTCATACCATATACGGAAGACTTGACCTCTACATTATGTTAAAAATTTCTCCATGTCAGGAATATTTTGAAATCCCCCCCCCCCCCCTCCCCTCCCCAACCAGCATGTTTGAAATGATTGGAGCTTTTACTTAGCTCCATAACAAACAGACACCCGTGTGTTACCGGGGCCAGAAAGGGGAGCAAAGAATAGTAACACTGTTCCCTACCATGCATGTCGTAGAAATCGACTACGGAGGGTTGGGCATGGGGCCGGTTACCCCATCCTGTAAAAAATGTAAACCACAAAAAACTTGAACAAACATGGACAAGTCAATTAAGGAAAAAAAAACACAGCCATCCAAGACAGGAGAAGATCTTCTCGCAGGGAGGCGTATGATGCAACACAGAGAAAGCCGAAAGGAGTCTGTGTTACTGAAAAACCTTCTTTCTTCTAGGAGAACTTCCAGATTTGGCACCTGGAATGTTCGGACATTAAACGAACAAGGGAAAGTGGCACCGGTAGCAGCAGAAATGAGGGAATATAAAATCGAGGTTCAGGGAATGTGTGAAACAAAGTGGAAGGGGGTAGACAAGAAGAAACTCATCACAGGTGAATTGGTGCTGTCCTCAGGACATGAAGATGAAAGTTCACACCACTGTGAAGGGGTAGCTCTTATGTTATCTAAAGAAGCATAGAAAGCACTCATTGAAAGGGAAGCTGTTGGACCCAGAATAATAACAGCTACTTTTAAAACAGCTAAAAAGAAAATAAATGTAAATGTCATCCAATGTTATGCACCAACTAATGACAAAGAAGAGTCTGTGAAAGAAGCATTTTATACTAGACTACAGGAAATTATGGAAAAAGTAAAAAGAAGAGACATCACAATTTTGATGGGGGATATGAATGCAAAGATAGGTACAGTCAACACCGGATTTGAAGAAGTCATGGAAAACATGGGCTAGGAATAATGAATGAAAATGGGGAACTATTCTCAAACGTCTGTGCTTCAAATCAACTGGCTATAGGAGGAAGCATGTTTCCACATAAGAGAATACACAAGGCAACATGGATATCACCAGAACATAGAACAGAAAATCAGATTGATCATATATGCATAAACGAGAAGTTTAGATCATCATTGCAGGATGTAAAGGTATATAGAGGAGCAGATGTTGCATCAGATCACCACCTTCTGATAGCAAAAGTAAAAATGAAACTTCAGAGACACGCAACAACGCAAAATTATAGACAACAATTAATATAGGACATTTAAGAAATCAAGAAACAAGAGACAAATTTGTGGTCACAATATCCAACAAATTCCAAGTGCTCCAACAGCTGGAAGATGTAGAGAATACAGAAGATTATTGGCAGCAGGTCAAAACTGTATGGAAGGAGACGTGTGAAGAAATACTGGGGAAAAGGGAAAGACAACAAAAAGCATGGATAACAACAGAAACCATCAATAAGATAAAAGATAGAAAAAACAAGAAAGCCAATTTAAACACAAGCAAAACCAGAAATTCCAAAGCCAAAGCTCAAGAAGTGTACACAGAAGCAAACAAAGAAGTAAAAAGAAGTATCAAAAGAGACAAGAGGAAGTATATTAAAGAGTTGTCAAGAGAGGCAGAAGATGCTGCAGCCAAAGGAAATATGAGAGAACTGTATAGCAGCACAAAGAAGCTAACAGGGAAATACAAGCAAACAAGTTGCCTCATAAAAGACAAGAATGGAAAACTGCTCAGCAATATACAAGAGCAAATGAAGAGATAGACAGAATATTTTGAGGACCTTCTCAATAGACCAGCTCCAGAAAACTCCCCGGACATCCAGCCAGCAGAAGAAGAGCTACAAATTAACGGTGAAAGACCAACGAAGGAAGAAATAAAGAAAGCCATAAAGCTTCTAAGAGATGGAAAAGCGTCTGGACCTGAAGGTATTCAAGCAGATGCCATCATAGCAGATATCGACACGGCTACAGAGATGTTATATAAATTACTTGGTAAAGTCTGGGAAAAGGAAGAGATACCAGCAGAATGGAAGGAAGGATATCTGGTTAAGTTGCCTAAGAAGGGAAATTTACAAGAGTGCACAAATTATAGAGGAACAATGTTACTGTCAGTGCCAGGAAAAGTATTAAACAGGATTATCCTTGAGAGATTAAAAGAGTCCATAGACAAGAAACTGAGAGATGAACAAGCAGGTTTTCGACAAAACAGATCATGTACGATCAGATAGCCACTTTGAGAATAATAGTTGAACAAAGTCTGGAATAGAATTCACCATTATACATCGGATTTGTGGACTACGAAAAGGCATTTGACAGTGTAGACAGAGAATCACTTTGGAAATTGATGAAGCATTATGGAGTTCCCCTGAAGATAATTAATTTAATAAAGAAAACATATGAAGACATGACATGCAGAGTTCTTCACGAAGGACAGCTTACAGAACCGTTTGGGATAAGAACAGGAGTGCGACAGGGATGCCTCTTGTCTCCATTTCTTTTCTTACTAGCAATAGACTGGGTTATGAGATCATCGACAACACACAACAGAAATGGAATCCAGTTTATAAAAGAACTCGAAAAGATTACATGCTTCCAGCCAATGACAGATAGAAGAGACTGCAGGGCTCAGCAACAGGCCGAAAAATTCAAAAGACTAACAGACCACCCAATGTGCCCTAGAATAAATGCTCTTAGAAGGCAAAGACTCAAACGAAGCAATTTTGTAGAATCAGCCAAACCACAAATGAGAGCAGTATCCATAGATGAAATATCCACTGTTAAACCCATCTAAACTGCACACAAGCTTCCAGTTTGGAAACAAAATCGTTTCCCTAACATGATAGAAAACATTCCTGGAATTGAAAGAAAAAAGAGCAAAACTGCAACAAATAGAAAATCCATAGCGAGAAAATACATAGAGAAACATTACCCACGCAACACCTGGACCCATGCATACACAGATGGATCAGCAACAAATGCAACAGAAAAAGGAGGTGGGGGTGTCTTTCTGACCTTAAGCACTGGTGCAGAAAAAAGGCTGTCAGTGGCGACAGGACGATTCTCCAGCAACTTCAGAGCAGAGGCAGAGGCCTTGAAAACTGCCGCAGAAGTTATATTGACAGAAGAAAGCGCGGACAGACAAGTTGCTTTCTTTACTGATGCACAGTCAGTAATTGCAACGTTGAAAAAGCCAAAATAATACAGACCTGGGTGATCTCAGAATAGTGCTCCACAAACTTTGTCAACGATTCAAAAGTGTTGTGATCCAGTGGATCCCATCTCATTGTAACATCACCGGCAATGAAGAGGCTGACAGAATGGCAAAAGAAGGTTCACATCTACCTCAGCCTGATGCAAGCATAACTTTTGAGGAGGCAAAGAGTTTTATCAGAATCAGATACAGAAACAAATGGAATGTTGATCATCCAGGGCACACACAGAATGATGCTTACTACCAGCTCCACAGAAGAGAACAAGTGGTAATCTTCACACTCCGCACTGTCCACAACAGATTGAGATACATCTATTCAACAAGCTAAAGATAGGAACTACCGATCAGTGTAACTGTGGCATTGATAAAATGACCGCTGAACATCTTCTTCAAAGTTGCCCCTTATATGTGGTACAGAGAAAGTGCATATGGCCGACGCCAGCTCCTTTCGTGGAAAATCTTTACGGGTATTCAAATAGCCTGAAGAAACACCAATACAAGATGTAGAATCGTACACATATCTTGGCAGCAATATAGACAAAGTTGGAGGGACAGACAGTAATATCAAACTAAGAATACAAAAAGCAAGAGGACCTTTCACTGCATTGGGAAATATATGGAGATCAAGAGAAATCGGATCCAACACGAAAATAAGAATCTTCAACTCAAATGTGAAGTCAGTCCTATTGTATGGCTCTGAGACATGGAGAACAACAAAGACAACAACCAAAAAGCTACAGACTTTCATAAATGGGTGCTTGCGTAGAATAGAGGGATTAAAATGGTATGACAAGGTTACCAATGTGGAACTGATGACAAGAACTAGACAAGTGCCAGTGGAACAAGAGATGAGAAGAAGACGATGGCGATGGATAGGACACACACTGAGGAAATCTGTTGATAGCATTACAAGGCAGTCCATGTTCTGGAACCCCCAGGGCAAGAGAGGCAGAGGTAGACCAAGAAGCACATGGAGAAGAGAGACCACATAATAAATTATTAGGTAAATATGAAGCCTAACAAATAAAATTAATAAAGAGAAGAGCAATGGTAAAATGACAGTGCTGTCACAAGGAATGTACTCGAAATCCCCCTTGTTTTCTGCTTCGTCTGCAAATTGTAACGCTTTCACGTTGATAGTAAAAGCTTACTGTATTATACCCGCTTTCTTCAATGAAACGTGTGCTGTATTTCTTGGAAAAACATTAAGAGGCAGACTGCGTAATGACCTAAATTTTAAATTCCATTCATGTCTTTTTCTACATTACGTTACCAAAACGAACGAACAGATGGACAAAAGGATAGCGAGAAGGGAGAGGCAGAAAGCCGAACATTAAACACGCGTCGCGCGATACACAATTACTACTATCACGCGTGTAAGTCTACAAGCACTAACTTTTTCAGACGGACAGTGATAAAATACACTACCCTTTCCCAGAGTTAGGTTTATAAATCATAAAAAACTCTTATTAGAAAAGATAACATTAGATGGGTTTACGGTTGAGAACATAACAGTACCCAGACAGAACATCTTCGAAACAGGAGGTAAAAGAAATTGCATATTTTGAACGCAGCCACGTAGCTCCTTTAAATTTGTATTTTTGGGTTCCTTAGGGCTTGCTGACAAATAATATGTAAAACGTTACGCAAATAGTCCAGGAATTAATAAATTATACCCAAAATAAAATATTGGGGGTGCCTGACAGCATAAAATCATTTCTGCTCATAAGATTTTTTTTTAACGTGTTTGAAAAAAATTTACGTTACAGAAATAGCCTACCATGTAAACTCCAAATTGATTGGAGCGCAACAAATGAAAGCCTAACCACGATTGGTCGGGCTATAAATACTATCTTGGTTGTTAGGGGAGACGGGAAAAGATAACATTTTTTCAAACACTTGTCGAAACGTGGCTCATTGGCCAGTCTCGCTGATATACACACTTGGGAGCGTTAGTTCGAGACCACTTGTTTAAATGATCTTGATAAAGCATCAGTGCGTTGAAGCCAGCTAAAATTTTGCTCAATAAAAGCCTGGAAGATAAGCAGATGGAAATTTGTGCCAGTTTGTGCCAGAATTCATTGCTAATCAACGTATCTGTGTTATTCGTATGAATTGTGGTAAGCTTGAACCATTTAATATCTTTTAATGAAAATTGAATGTGAATTGTTGATTTATGCCTGTATATATATGTGTAGTTCAGTGGCAAACGTGAGGTAAAGCCTAAAATGCTCCAGCCTGAACAGAGGGTGTCGGAGAGAAGTAAAACGGCATGGAATGGCCAAACAGTACACTGACACCTGGATGATTGACTAGAAAGAAATAATGCTGGAAGTGCAGAGGCGTAGTGACCATTAAGGATGGTAATGCTGGTATAAAGTATTTCAGATGAAGCTGACTGTTGGCCTAACGCTCTGAACGCAATGTTTGTGATGTATTGTGATCAGTGTAAAAAGAAAATATAAATTAGTTATGAAGTAGAAGGTACATCCTTCTTGATTTCAGGGACAGTGGTCTTGATGGTACTGAGCAGCACCTAGTCAGAGCTTTGCTGAATCCTGAGTCGGACAGCATACTCCTTGGTCTTTTTAGCTATCAGTGAGGTGTCTCCTGAACCCAGAGGAGAATTCGAGCAGAGGAGTCCTTTCCTGCCGCCATCACGCCAGATAAGCGAATTGGCCAGCTGAGCTCAACATTATGTCCCCTCATCTTGAACTGACTTTTTAAAATTAACATTAAGAGGGGAATTTACTTGTCTTAAAATCAGGAACTGTGAACATCTCCAATACTGGTCCCTAAAGACAAACTATTGAAGTCATGATGACAAATACCAACAGAGCTTGAACAAAACAAAACCAGTATTACCTCATTTTACTACTACACAACTGACACACATAGAACATTTGTAATAATATATGTCACTACAATATTCATATTAAATACATTCTGTACATAACTTGTAATTTAAATTGATTGTGCTTCCTGGTTCCCTTGTAGTTGAATCAGGACACATATTCATTCATGCCAGTAATGAATACATATTGTTATTCGAAAGTTTATCAGTGACTCTTTTAAGATATCTTTGTAGAGTGTTATATGTATGTGAGTGTCACAGTGTTGTCAAGAGTAGTGGATTAAATTAAATTGTTTATCTGTCTGTTGTTGTGACTTACACTTCATCATACTCATACCCTAGACACATAACGTAGCATCACACTATTCCAGAATAATTCTGACTGAGATATATAGATATGTGGTAGCAAGTAAGGTTATCTATAATACACTACTCTTAATAGATATAGATACCTTCACAGCTGATCTCAGTCAGTACACTAAGTTCCCTATAAGTATTTATAACATCCCACTTCACCACATATATTGGGGTCTCGCTCTTGGGATTTTGAATCTTTAACTATTAAAAATATTGGGGGTAATTCACTTCAGGGAATATAAGAATTAAAAGGTATCCTTGGGTGGAATTAAATAAGGTTGAGCTCACGGTGCCTGTGTTGTCCATTAGAGATTGAATTGTTGGTTAGACATTGTATAAATTTACATAATAGACAATGGCGGACCTGGCCAAATTTCGATCTGCTGCGGTTCAGACTGCAAAAGAGTTAGGATTAGATGGGCAAGTTATGGTTGCCTATGTCACGACGGAATGTGACAAATTTATTGAACGTGAAGAAAGAAGGTTTGAAGCCGAAAGAAAGTTAGAGGCTGACAGGGAAATTAAGAAGTTACAGTTTGAAGCTGCGGCTGAGACTAAGAGGTTGCAGATTGAGGCTGAGGCTAAGAAATTGGAAGCAGAAAGAGAAGACAAAAGATTAGCTGCAGAAAGAGAAGAGAGGAAATTAGCTGCAGAAAGGGGAGCAGAAAAGGAGGAGAAGAGATTACAAAGGGAACATGAGTTACGACTAAGGGAGTTTGAGTTTCAAGGCCATGCTCCTGAAAATGGTGCCAGTCCCTTTGCCTCTGATGCTACGGTTACTCAGGGAGCCTCGACCTCAGCTATGAACTTTCATTTAGATCATTTTGTTGAGAAAGACGATGATATTGAGAGCTATATAAATAGGTACGAACTATTAGCTACCACGTATGGGTTAGAGAGAGAAAGGTGGAGCTTAAAGTTATCTCAGGGACTTCGTGGGGCAGCTTATGAAGTTTTTGCAAAAATGAGCAGAGGTGATCAGGAAAATTATGACATGCTAAAGCAGGCTCTTTTGTTAAGGTATGAAAAGAATGCAGAGTTTTACAGGAAAAAATTTAGGAATGCTAAACTACTGTCAGGTGAAACCTATCACCAGTTCTCTGCACGCATAGAGACATACTTGGAGAAATGGACTTCTCTGGGGAAAACCCAAGATCTTAAGGAAATGGTCCTTATAGAGCAACTAAGAGAGTCCATGGCTCCAGACCTGAGAAAGTTTCTCATGGAACAAGGTGCAGAGAGGCTGGGTGAGTTGCTAAATGTTGCTGAAAGGTATCAAGCAGCTCAAGCAGAGGTAACAGGTAATAAAAAGAAACAGGTGGATAACTTTAGGGCACCACAGAACTTTAATAAATTTGATCCTAGGGATCAAAATAAAGGTAAGCACCAATTTGATAGGCCACGGTATGAAAATAAAAATAAATTCCCACAATTCGATGAAAGGAAATATAATGAAAGAAAATCTTTCAACCAAGGAAAAAGGTGGTGTAAGAATTGTCAGATGGACAATCATGACACTGACCGTTGCAGAAGGAAACCTGTGTATATGGCAACCCTTCAGGTCAGGTCGACCTCAAGACAGGAGGAGGATATTATGTTAGATACCACTCCAGAAGAGATGAGGAAGGCACAGGCTGGGGATAAAACACTCAAGCCTTGTTTCAGAAAATTGTCAACTTGTCATACAACTCCAGGCAAGGGAGATTTTTACATGAAAAACAAGTTGATGTATAGGAAGACTGGAGCTAGATCCAATGGTCACGGACAGCTGGTTCTTCCAAAAAGATATAGGACAGACTTAATAAGGAGCCTACATGTGAAACCAGATGGGGACCATGAGAAGATAGGTACCATCATTCAAAAGGTGGCTCACAATTATTATTGGCCCAAAGCAAGATGGGACATTGAGAATTTTGTAGAAAGGTGTAGCATAGCACATGAGGGAACACCCACAAGTGGGAACATGGATCAGGACCTGGACACGCCATGGGGCAAAATCAGGCCTGACAATAAAAGGAAAAATAAATTTGATACGGTGGACCAAATGGAATGGGAAGCCCCTTTTCACGGACAAGCTTCACTTAACTGTTTTACAATGGCCACTATGCGGAGAGTGCAAAAAGATGTCTTACCCCAGGATAAGCCGAAAATCCCTCAATCGGACTTAAACAAACTGGAGGAAGAGGATGTAGGGAGGAAATCTCTCATCAAGAATTTTAAGAGGGGAGAAAGCCCCAAAAGAAAAATTGGTAGCGGTCGTTTTGTGAATGAAAATTCTGGGAGGAAAAATCATCACTATAAAGCTTCGAGTGGAAGAGACCATACCGGTGCATGGACAAATAGGTCCACACAATTAAAGGTCCATATGTAGCTTTGTTAAGAACGTGGACTGATGAAAAGGCAGAGGAAAACATTACATCTTCATACCAATATGTGAATGAGCTGACCACTCGGTTGAAAACTGGCTGGAAACTTGCCAATGAAAATTTGAAACAAGCCAGGAAGAAACATGCTGCCTATTATAACAGGAAGGCGAAAGACAGAAATTTGGCTGTGGGAGAGAAAGTACTGCTTCTTTTGCCTGGGAGTCAGAATAAGTTACAAATTGGATGGCAGGGTCCATATACAGTTCTAGAGAAGGTGTCTAGAACAAATTATAAGATAGATAAGAAGGGGAAAGAAAAAATCTATCATGTGAATCTCCTGAAGAAATATTTGGAAAGAGAACATCAGGAAGAGACACACTTGTTGACCTTGTCCATCGCCATGGAGATGAAAAAGGAACCACTTTCATCATTTGAATATCCATTACACCCCTGTGAGACAGCAGCACAGGTGAAAATCAGTACACATTTAACGAAAACTCAGAAAGAGAGAGTGCAACAGGTTCTAAATAATCATGCAGAGGTGTTAACAGACCGACCAGGGCATACAAACCTATTGGAATATGATATGAAACTCATAGACTCCACACCTGTCTGTATGAAACCATATTCGATTCCGTTTGCTAAGGAAAAAGCTTTGAAGGAAGAGATAGACTATCTATTGAAGGAAGGAATTATTTCGCACAGTGAGTCTTCGTATAGTTCCGGGGTGGTACTCTTAAGGAAGCCCTCTGGAGAACATAGACTCTGTATAGATTACAGGAGACTGAATGCTATTACAGAAGGACAGGTGGATCCATTGCCGGATACAAATCAGCTGTTTGCCAGACTAAATAAAGCTAAATATTTCTCAAAAGTGGATCTGAGTAAAGGATACTATCAGATTCCAGTAAAGCCTGAGGTTAGACCATACCTAGCTTTTAGTACCTCAGAAGGACACTATGAGTTTAATAGATTGCCATTTGGATTGAAGAATGCGCCTAGTGTCTTCTCTAGAATGATGAGAAAATTATTGGATCCTCTGAATAATCCCTGTATAACAAATTTTATGGATGATATCCTTATAGCAACAGAAACATTTGAGGAACACATTGACTCTCTGAACATGCTGTTTGATCGACTTAGGGAGGCAAATTTAACAGCCCGACCAACCAAATGTTGCGTTGGATGTAAAGAATTGGAATTTTTGGGACACACAGTTTATCAGGGAAACATGACCCCTGACCCAAAGAACTTAGAGAAACTACAGAAAGCCCCGAGACCACAAACCAAGAAGGACGTGAGATCCTTTGTCTCATTATGTGGTTTCTACCAGAAGTATATCAAAAACTTTAATTCCATATGTGCACCGTTAACGAATTGACACGTAAAGGACTTCCAGATCGCATTACATGGACACCACAATGTGAAATGACTTACCAAGAATTGAAGGAAAAGCTCACAAGTAAACCCATTTTGAAATTACCTGACTTAAGTCAAGAATTCATAGTAAGGACGGATGCAAGTAATATTGGGTTAGGTGCAACTTTACTACAGAAATCAGATGCATTGGATGGGGAATTAAGCCCAGTGGCATATGCTAGCAGAAAGTTGAATAAAGCTGAAATCAACTACTCAACTAGCGAAAAAGAATGTCTTGCAGTAATATGGGCAATAAAGAAATTCAATATTTATCTATATGGGAAGGCATTTAAGTTGCAAACTGACCACAAACCTTTATCGTTTTTAGCACAGGCTAAGCATGAGAACTCTAGGTTACTCCGATGGTCTTTGCTTCTGGCTCCATACAATTTTAGCATTGAATATATATCTGGAAAAACCAATCTGGGAGCGGATTTTTTAAGCCGCCATCCGTGTGATGAGAATCACCGTAAACCCCAGAAATAATAATAAATTTCTATATGTGTATATAGAATAAAGGACTGACATATAATGTCTGTTTTAAGAGGGGAGGTGTCATGAAATATTCTAATCCACATATATAAATTATTAGGTAAATATGAAGCCTAACAAATAAAATTAATAAAGAGAAGAGCAATGGTAAAATGACAGTGCTGTCACAAGGAATGTACTCGAAATCCCCCTTGTTTTCTGCTTCGTCTGCAAATTGTAACGCTTTCACGTTGATAGTAAAAGCTTACTGTATTATACCCGCTTTCTTCAATGAAACGTGTGCTGTATTTCTTGGAAAAACATTAAGAGGCAGACTGCGTAATGACCTAAATTTTAAATTCCATTCATGTCTTTTTCTACATTACGTTACCAAAACGAACGAACAGATGGACAAAAGGATAGCGAGAAGGGAGAGGCAGAAAGCCGAACATTAAACACGCGTCGCGCGATACACAATTACTACTATCACGCGTGTAAGTCTACAAGCACTAACTTTTTCAGACGGACAGTGATAAAATACACTACCCTTTCCCAGAGTTAGGTTTATAAATCATAAAAAAAACTCTTATTAGAAAAGATAACATTAGATGGGTTTACGGTTGAGAACATAACAGTACCCAGACAGAACATCTTCGAAACAGGAGGTAAAAGAAATTGCATATTTTGAACGCAGCCACGTAGCTCCTTTAAATTTGTATTTTTGGGTTCCTTAGGGCTTGCTGACAAATAATATGTAAAACGTTACGCAAATAGTCCAGGAATTAATAAATTATACCCAAAATAAAATATTGGGGGTGCCTGACAGCATAATCATTTCTGCTCATAAGATTTTTTTTTAACGTGTTTGAAAAAAATTTACGTTACAGAAATAGCCTACCATGTAAACTCCAAATTGATTGGAGCGCAACAAATGAAAGCCTAACCACGATTGGTCGGGCTATAAATACTATCTTGGTTGTTAGGGGAAACGGGAAAAGGTAACATTTTTTCAAACACTTGTCGAAACGTGGCTCATTGGCCAGTCTCGCTGATATACACACTTGGGAGCGTTAGTTCGAGACCACTTGTTTAAAATATCCTGATAAAGCATCAGTGCGTTGAAGCCAGCTAAAATTTTGCTCAATAAAAGCCTGGAAGATAAGCAGATGGAAATTTGTGCCAGTTTGTGCCAGAATTCATTGCTAATCAACGTATCTGTGTTATTCGTATGAATTGTGGTAAGCTTGAACCATTCAATATCTTTTAATGAAAATTGAATGTGAATTGTTGATTTATGCCTGTATATATATGTGTAGTTCAGTGGCCAACGTGAGGTAAAGCCTGTAATGCTCCAGCCTGAACAGAGGGTGTCGGAGAGAAGTAAAACGGCATGGAATGGCCAAATAGTACACTGACACCTGGATGATTGATTAGACAGAAATAATGCTGGAAGTGCAGAGGCGTAGTGACCATTAAGGATGGTAATGCTGGTATAAAGTATTTCAGATGAAGCTGACTGTTGGCCTAACGCTCTGAACGCAATGTTTGTGATGTATTGTGATCAGTGTAAAAAGAAAATATAAATTAGTTATGAAGTAGAAGGTACATCCTTCTTGATTTCAGGGACAGTGGTCTTGATGGTACTGAGCAGCACCTAGTCAGAGCTTTGCTGAATCCTGAGTCGGACAGCATACTCCTTGGTCTTTTTAGCTATCAGTGAGGTGTCTCCTGAACCCAGAGGAGAATTCGAGCAGAGGAGTCCTTTCCTGCCGCCATCACGCCAGATAAGCGAATTGGCCAGCTGAGCTCAACATTATGTCCCCTCATCTTGAACTGACTTTTTAAAATTAACATTAAGAGGGGAATTTACTTGTCTTAAAATCAGGAACTGTGAACATCTCCAATACTGGTCCCTAAAGACAAACTATTGAAGTCATGATGACAAATACCAACAGAGCTTGAACAAAACAAAACCAGTATTACCTCATTTTACTACTACACAACTGACACACATAGAACATTTGTAATAATATATGTCACTACAATATTCATATTAAATACATTCTGTACATAACTTGTAATTTAAATTGATTGTGCTTCCTGGTTCCCTTGTAGTTGAATCAGGACACATATTCATTCATGCCAGTAATGAATACATATTGTTATTCGAAAGTTTATCAGTGACTCTTTTAAGATATCTTTGTAGAGTGTTATATGTATGTGAGTGTCACAGTGTTGTCAAGAGTAGTGGATTAAATTAAATTGTTTATCTGTCTGTTGTTGTGACTTACACTTCATCATACACATACCCTAGACACATAACGTAGCATCACACTATTCCAGAATAATTCTGACTGAGATATAGAGATATGTGGTAGCAAGTAAGGTTATCTATAATACACTACTCTTAATAGATATAGATACCTTCACAGCTGATCTCAGTCAGTACACTAAGTTCCCTATAAGTATTTATAACATCCCACTTCACCACACTTACCATGTGAACTAATATGTATATATTACCATGTGAATATTAATCTGTGAAAATCGCTAATGGATGTCCCAGTCATTTGAGGCTGGCAACCGCAGCGCATAGAATGATGATTTCATGAACCGCTACTGCACGAGCTGGTGATTGCTTTATTGCGAGTTTCTTAAAGAGAACTAAAAGGAAAAGTTCCATATGGAGCAGGGAGGGAAAGATGAAGGAAATAATGTACATTTTAATTATAATACTTACAGTTTCAAACCAGTGTAAATGTCGATGTTAACATTTTCACTTTTAAATTAATGGAAGTTTCAAACTTTTCAAATCAATGTTAAATTAAACGAAAACATATTCAATTTATATTGTGAACACTTTTTAATCAGTGGAAATGTAAATGTAAACATATTTTATCTGTACTATTGGGAGCCGCGCTGGTGTAATGGCTTCGGCGTTGTACTGGCGACCAGGTGTTCATGGTTCAAACCCGGGCGTCGGCGTTTGAAGAAATGTTTACGGCCGGAAATTTGACTGAATAGCCTGAACGGCTCCTGTGATAAACCCTCTGTGGATGGGAAGGAGCGAAGCTCCTGACCGGGTTGGAAGGAAAGTCCTCAGGTTCCCCAGCCTCGCAATGACATGTCATTGGGCCGAAGGGCTGAAAGCCCAAGTGCCGCTGGTTAAGGAAAAAAAAAAAAAAAAAAAATCTGTACTATTACCCTTTTCATTTAAGTGAAAAGTAACTATAAAAGCTATTCAATTTAAATGTAAAGAAAGTTTTCTCTCGAAGGATTAAAGTTTAATTCACATCGAGGGTAAATTCTGAGATAAATGGGATGGTGGAATAGGAATAGGGGACACATAAGTATGTGTCGGGTAAGGCAATACTCAGGAGAGCGTTTCGTATCTATTCTTTTATCATAGTTGGTGGTGGTACCAGTTGAAGGGTACTATCTCTGGAACAAGAAAGGGAACAGTGGACTAAGCTTTAAGACGAGAGACCAGCTTTGTAGACTCTCCCTGATACACCTGGGAACGAGCTGCATCCTACAACCTTGACCAGCGACGAGCGTGAGCTGTGTAAAAAGAACCAACCCAGCGGGAGCAGAAACAACCACTGGCAGCTAAGTGCAATATATAAGCTGGCACGTGAAGTTTTAAGAGAAAATTCTATCAACTTCCAAGGATGAACACTTTCTTTAAAACTATTCAAATTTTCAAACTGTTAAAACTTAAGTGATTATTAAATTATTTTATTTGTAAATTTACAAATTTAACTTCGATTTAATCATTTTAAACGTACTGCATGTTTGTCTCAGTCAATTTACTACACACACTCTAAACAGAGCTATACCAGAATAATAATAATTCCACTGAGTAAATCAGAGGTGGGCGCTAGAACGAGCTAAGATTAATCAAAAGATGAAAGACACAAAGAAAGAAGACAGATAAAAAGAAAGACAGAAGATAAGAAAGAAAGATGGGAAGACAAAAAATAAAACAAAAAGGAAAGAAGGAGAATCGAGAAAAAGAAAGACAGAGAAACAGAAAGACGGAAAAAAAGATGAAAGACACAAAGAAAGACAGACAGTAGAAAAGAAAGACAGACAGAAAAAAGAAAGATGGGAAGAAAGACGGAAATAAAGAAAGACAGAAAAACAGACAGAAAGAAAGTAAGAATGAAAGAAAGAAAGAATGAAAGAAAGAAAGAAAGAAAGAAAGAAAGAAGAAAGAAAGCAAGAAAAAGAAAGAAGAAAGAAAGCAAGAAAAAGAAAGAAAGGAGGGAAAAGAAAGAAAGAAAAACAGACATACACACATACAGACAGAAAGGTTTAGGTTGGTAGGTAGGTCACTATCGGCAACAGTGCCTGAATAAGTTGAAACCAAGAAAAGTTGAGGATAGGCACGCCAAATGTCTATGCATAAAAAACATAAAGGTTACGAAATTGGCACAAATTACGTTCAGTCTAAGAACCTATGCGCACAGAAGAGTTAAATGGGGATGAGTTCTTGCGACACTTTGTAGGGCGTTTTTAATGCGTCTTTGTCTAAGAAGCAGGTGTGAAAAATCCACACATACACGCGCACGCACGAAAGCGCGTTCGCATGTACACATACATTCACAGGAGTGCCTGCTGTAAATGGAAAGAACAACAATAATATGGCAATAATTATCGTAAGAGTCAGCCAAATTTTATTTAGAGCGTGAGATTTGCAGAGTATTTACAGCGCGCGCCGGCTTTTCGCGGCAGAGGTACCAGGTTCGAAACAAGGTGGCGTCACATTCCAGTCTACATAGCTGTAAAGGGTACCTGACTCTGCTCGTGAGTTAAGGAAGGATAATGTAGCGAGGAAGGGCACTGGTAATCCCACCTCTCGAAGCTGGACCTAGTATATATATATATATATATATATATATATATATATATATATATATATATATATATATATATATATATATATATATACAGTAGAACCTCTATAAGTTGACCACCCAAGGGACTGTAGCAAACCGGTCAACATACGGAGGTGGTCAACTTATAGAGGTTCTACTGTATATATATATATATATATATATATATATATATATATATATATATATATATATATATATATATATATATACGTTTCCCTTCCTTATGTGTTATACATTTACTTGTAAATGCAGTCTTTTTAACTATAATGTTGAATCTGAAATAGCTTTATTGTTCTCTCTCTCTCTCTCTCTCTCTCTCTCTCTCTCTGCATGTATGTGTGAGCGAAAGTGTGTATGCTCAAGTACTGAGTGCAATGATAATATTGATTACTTGTTTGTGACGTGATTGTCTCCCTTGCTGCGCAGTAGGGGTCCAACAATGGCCAAACTTAGATTATAATGATGACGGTCTTCAAAGGTATCAACCTTCGCTCAAGATTACCCTTGGTAGAGATATTAATATCATCATCCACACCCTGATCCTGATGGAACCTGGAGCTATCTCTGCTGTTGGTTCCGTGTGAGGAAACCCGCACACAACAGTCACTAGCTCTTACAGTGGTGTTTCATGTATAAAGTTATTAGAAGTGATGAGGTTCCCAGCCCCATTTGCGACTGTACCTCCACAAGAAATTTATATATGTCAAAATGCAAAATATAAAATGAAAAATGTATATATATTACAGCCTACCCCGATATCGGGAGAATTAATTCGTAGGTTTGATGCACAAAATGAACGTAATTTACTGCAACTAGTTTAAGATGCAGTTATCCCTCAGATAGTTACAGCGTACTGAATCATTCTACTATTTCGACTTGAGGAGGATCTTAACGGCTCCGGCTATGGGAGTTTTACGCTCTCTGATTGTAGCAGTTACTCCTATTACTGTGATTGGTGCTATAGCGAGTCCTGGTTACGACCTCTTATTTTGGCTGTCTGTGATCCCTCCGTGACGAAGATGGAATATGAGCTGAAGTAGTCTTACAATGATCTATGTTTTAAGCGAAAATTTTCGCTCCCACTCACAAGTTTCTCAGTAGGGGAAAAATCCAATCAGACGAGTGTAGTCTAGCATTTCGATACAAACCAATCAATTAAGCGTCTGATTTTTATAGGAGTTTCCCTCACCCTCATGTTGAACATTACTACAGACAACACAAGATATTCCCCTTCCATGTTATTTTCAAACTCGTCTTAACATACTTCATGATCATTTAAGGTATTGCCACTTCCATGTCGCCTGTCATGTCTACTCAAAATCATCACTTCATGGATCTATCCCTGATAATCTTTTCCAGGATGTACTTTCTCGTAATTGTTTACTACAACAAAGTCATCTGCCGGAAGTGTTACATCATTTCTCGTATTCCACTCTTTTCCGTCTGGTCATGTCTGCAAAGTTAACACATTATCTTCAATACTAGCTATTGCCCAGGTTTGAAAACCGGAGGCAACAGGGATTTGGGGCAATTTCTGCAAGCCATGTTTCTTAATTAGACGTATGTTATCTACATTTCCCGACACAAGTCTGGATTTTCGCCTTATGCCATCTGGTATTAAAAAGATTACACTGTTATCTCTCAATCGTGGGTCTGGCTTAACCAATAAGGATGGGCTATAGGTAGACTTTTAATCCGACTTGTGTTGACAATTAATCAAACAAACGTATCGACGTGGCTACAAAACAGGTCAAGCGGTCAGATAACCCGAGTTGTGAGTGACGAAATTAAGAGAACCTGAGGAGAAGATAACATTGAAAAATAAAGGCGCAAGTAAGGCAATGAGAGGATGAAACAAAAAGAAAGGATAGCACAGGTGAAGGGCTAGATGGCCACAGAAAACTATAGCGACTGATAAATGACTTGTCACAGTACATGTATTGTTATTGTTAATGTTAATCAGAATCGACCTCACTGCACTCAGGGCAAACCGATAGGTGCTCAGTCTCCCTCAGCAAATGTCGTAGAGTATGAGTGCTAATTGTATCTGTAGCACGCTGGTTGTACATACGACGGATGCATCCTCTCTCACGTCCATCTCTGCTAGTCCCACGTTTGATGCCAAACTCCAACAGTCTCAGCCTTGCTGATTCATCGATTGCAGTATCATCATCTAGCAAGCACAGTACATGTAAAGTAAAGGGAATGTGTTCCACCAATGTCGTACATAATAATAAAAATAAATACATGTAATTATAAACAGTTTAAATTAATACATACCAATCATATTAATTACATATACAGAAAACAACTCTGACAAATTATTCAACATAGACAGGGGCAGAACCATTACCTTCTTGATCTTCTTCAACTTCTAGTTCAACGAGGGGTGGGGTAATGAGTCATCTGAACGAGAAGCAGACGGCGTAGCAATGAACTGTTTCCTGAAGAAGGTGTTCAAGATTTGTGACTTTCTTTGCTCACGAGAGATTTCTTGGTCGGGAGCAGCATATTCCTCCTGACCACATAGCTCCTGTCCATGTCAGGATCATCTACTTCAAAGATCATAAGGAGGGATTCAAGAAATTGGAAGGTCTCCTTTAATCGTTTCACTATAGAGCGAGACTAAAAACGCGGGAATCAACGTCACTTGGTTGATGTCATCATCTTGCTCTCATTCTCCTTTTGACGCGCAGCTCAAATACTGTAAAAATATTTAAATATCGGGTCGCGTAACTTAGAGTTTTGCACGAAAATAAAATAAAAATGTCTAAAAATTGGTGTGCGTATGTTCGAATTCGCGTAAATGAAATTCGCGTAAACAGAGAACTACTTTTACTTATCAAGCCCATTTGAGATTTATATGAATTCTGTCATTGTCCACTCTTGGCACATAACTACACGTCTGCTTTCTAAGTGCTGTTTACTACAAAACACGTGAAGGATTTGTAATTTAAATTACGTTAGCAGCTGTTAATTATTATTTAGATAATAAAGACCCTACTCCACCTCCAAGTGGTGGTCCTGGAAACAGGCTGCATCACTGCAGTCTGGCTGACAGAGTCGGGATCGAAGAGGGAAGGCAAACCCGGTCCCTAAAAATGCCTTGCTGAAGTCGGACGTGTCGGCCGAAAGGCGCAGATATCGCAGCTCCGGTGTAAACAGACACAACGCAACCAACGTCCTTTTCAGGACGAACGAAGAAGAAGAAGAAGATATATAAATCACCAAGATCTAACGTTCAGTGATGACGGACAAAGACAAGATAACTCAGATATATACGTCTGTCAAAATTTTATTACTTTCATTATATTTTATTTTTTTCATTATATACCTGTCAGATCCTAGTGGAGCACAGGCCTTCAACAAATGTACGCCAAGTATTACTCTCCAGTGTCATCAGTGCAATGTCTTTTCATGTCACCTTTATTCCGTTTCCCGTCTGATTCAAGGCAGGGAAGAAATGTAAAGGGGCAGGACAGAAATGTCAAAGAACAGGGTAGACATGTGCCAGGATAGAAATGTAAAAAGGCGGGACAGAAATGTAAAAGGGAGGGTAGAAATGTACAAAACTAAACACCCATTATATTTATCCCGTTGTAAATGAAGATTTGTGTTCCTTCGTTCACTGGTTCTTTCGCTCGCTTGCTGGCTCGTTCGTTTTTTTCGTTCGTTCTTTCGTTTATTCGTTCGTTCTTTCTTTCGTTCGTTCGTTCTTTTGTTCTAATTCTCCAAAAGGGTTTTTAAATAATCTTCCTTGTTCGACTCTCCAATGGAGTAACGAGTACACAGTATTATTAATAACAAACTATTAAAAAAAAATATCATAATTTCGTCTTTCTCATATCTTCACGCATTTTTAGCATTACCGGTACTTCAAACAATACACACCGATCTTGCTACTCTCGGTTGATCAATAACGTCAGTGATAGATTGATCTTCAACAGCTCGGCGTGGATGAAGTAAACACTGAGTGATCTGAACTAATGCAATAGATGGCGATGGACAAGAAAGACGGAAGGGGGGGGGGGGGGGGGGGGGGAGGGGGGGGGGGGGGGGGGGGGGGGGTGGGCAAAGTCGTGTCTGTTATAACGAAGTATAAGACTATTGACGTGTAGCCCAATCTTTAATTGTATTTTGGATATACGTCTAAATTTTATCGGAAGTGTTTTTAAGTGTGAAAACCTATTACCTTACAAGCCAGCAGTTATTAAGACTAAATAGATGATAAAATTTGCGCCCGCAAACACACACAAAGACATGCTCAAACATCCATACCAGGGTCTTGGAAGGTGTCAACTTTCGCTCAAAATTTCTCTTGGCAGAAATACAAATAGAAGAATGGTGCTTGTACTTGACAGAGGCTAATAGGATTGTAAATAAAAGCAAGCAGCATAACAACTGAGATAATCTAAGCTGTCTTGAACGTATTATTCTCCCACCCCTTCTGTGAGGAAATATTGACTCGTTCTTTTTAGTCCCCAGCTGAAGGTGATTCAGCAATTATTAATTGAGTAGTTCTTTATGGTTATGTATTTTTAAAAAAAAACATTGAGTCATACGGGTGCAAATTCACTAAATGATGATTAAATCGAATATAGATTTATGTTAACATACAACCAGTTAATAATCAGTTATGAGTTCACAGGATTAAAATAAAGTTGTTTTTAAAAATGAAGCGATGATATTTGTCCTCATCGGATGATATTAAATTTTGATGGATAAGAGGAAAAATTAGAAATGTTCATAGGCTGTGCTTGTATGCTATTTACCTGACGGAGTGGGGTCAGTTGGTGTCTGCTTCAGTCTTGTTCTCATAGGTGCATTGGACTGGTCCTGCTCTTTAGTAATCAAATCTGGTGGCAGTAGCACGTCCCTTACAACAAGGCTGGGATAATTACTTATGTTGTCCAAGCCAGCGTCTTCAAGACTCGTCTGATGTTGGTGTCTAGCGTCGACTGCTGGAAACTTGTACCACAGACCATATTATTAGGTGAACACAGACTTTGCACAGGTAACGTCCGAATATTTTCGGGCAACTATTGTAAGCTGCCGTCTTTCAGATGGTTAGGATTGCTGAGTATACTCACAACTATTCACGCTGTGCAGGTACTGAGGATCGTGGCTTCCAGTACTATAGTTGAGGTTTATTCCTTTATAATATTAGAAGATGCTCTAGTGCACTGTCCGGTCTTATACTGAAATCCTGATTCTATTCGTTATCATGTCTGTCTGAGATTTCTCCTTGATGAGATGGAAATGCGGTGAAGTAGTCTTACAATGCTGTAATTATACGCGAAATTTCACTCCAACGCACATATTTCTCCGTTGAGGGAAGCTCCAATCAGAAGAAGTTTATTTTAGCATTTAAATGCCAACCAATTGCAGATAAGCGTCTGTTTTTAGTAAGGATTTTCCCTGCCACACGTTGAAACATAACATATTCCCCTTACAGGCCATTTTCAAGCTCATCTGATTAAACTTCATAAGGCCCTGCTACTTCCTTGTCGCCTGTCATGTCTATCAAATCCACCACGTCACTGATAATCTCCTCCAAGATGTAACTTTTTCGTAGTTGATTATTACAACGAAGTCAATCTGCAAGAAGTGTTATATGATTCCCAGTGCCTCAATTTTAACAAGATTGTTTCGTCCAAGATTCCAGATTCTCCAAGCCTTCCGAGCTTGTCATTTCTGCACGATTAGCACCTTATCTAAAACGTCCGTCTGAGATCCACATTGGACAACCGAGACAACATGGTTTCTTGGCAAATTTTGCCGAAAACTGTTCACGAATCAAACGTACGTTAAATACTCGTACTTTCCCCGAAAAACGTCTGGGTTTAACAATAAGAATATCGCTAAATGTAAACTCTTAATCCGTCTGGTTAACGATTAAACAAACAAACACGTCGACGTGGCTACACAACACGTCAAGCGGTCAGTTACCATATGATGCGAGACGATGTAGGACAAGATAACCTCGAACGATGAACGAGAAAACGTACAACTAAGAAGCGGTTGAGAAGAAAGAGAAAGAAAGGTACAGCAGAGGGTTGAAGAAGGTTACAGCCAAAAAAAAATATATATATAAATATATATCATCTCATCATCTCAACCCGTAACCCGTCATGGGTCGTAGGGGTGCCATGGTGGAAGCATCAGCAGACAGGGTCCTCCACTGCTCTCTATCCTCAGCAATGCGTACAAGTGTGGAAAAACCGTGTCCTGCCCATTCTTTGATGTTATCAGCCCAGGATTTTCTTTGCCTTCCTCTTCTCCGTTTACCTTCGACTGTTCCCTGGAGGATCATTTTCGAAAGGGAGTCATGACGAGTTACATGCCCAAACCAGGCAAGCTTTCGACGTTTCACTACTGACAAAAGTGGTTCTTGGTGGCCTGCATAGGTGTTTATCTTCTCTCTAACATAGACATTTGTTTTGTGCTCTTTATAGCAAATGCGCAAAATTCTTCTATTTTTTTTTTTTTTTTTTTTTTTTTTTTTTAACCAGCGGCACTTAGGCTTTCAGCCCTTCGGCCCAATGACATGTCATTGCGAGGCTGGGGAACCTGAGGACTTTCCTTCCAACCCGGTCAGGAGCTGCGCTCCTTCCCATCCACAGAGGGTTTATCACAGGAGCCGTTCAGGCTGTTCAGTCAAATTTCCGGCCGTAAACATTTCTTCAAACGCCGACGCCCGGGTTTGAACCATGAACACCTGGTCGCCAGTACAACGCCGAAGCCATTACACCAGCGCGGCTCCCAAAACTATAAAATTTATGCTCGAAAGCCTGAATCCTTCGCTCCGTATCTGCAGTGAGTGTCCAGCTCTCACACCCATATAAGAGAATAGATAATACAAGTGATTTGTATAATTTGATCTTCACAGGAAAACTGATGTTACTTTTCCAGATCACATTCAGTCTTGTCATGGCAGCTGAGGCCATCTCAAGTCTTGTCTTGATTTCTTTACTTGATCTCCCATCACTACATATAGTGGACCCGAGATATTTAAAGGTGTTAACTTCTTCTAACGTTTGCCCATTTAACGTAATGTTGGTCGGAACATGTTTCTTATGGCTATTCACCAATATCTTCCTTTTTTCTATATTAATTTCCATCCCATATGTTCTTGTTACTTTCTCCAGTCTAGAGGTAAGGTCTTGAAGTTCTGATTCTGTTCCAGCTATCAGATCGATATCATCAGCAAAACGTAGATTGCAAAGAGGTCGGCCTCCAATTGATATGGTTGTTTTATAATCATAAAGAGCCTCCTGCATAATATGTTCTAGATATATATTAAAGAGCACTGGGGACAGGATACATCCCTGGCGAACTCCTACAGTTGTTTTGAAAAATTCTCCAATGTCATTGCTTGCAAAAACAGCACTGCCTGCGTCCTTGTATAGTGCTTCAATGATATCTATGATGTTGGTATCAAAATTGAATTTTCTCATTATTTGCCATAAGCCTTCATGCCAGGCTCGATCGAAGGCTTTTGTGAAATCGATGAAATTATGGTATAAATCGTGTTGATGCTGGAGATGTTTTTCGATCAGTAATCTAATATTGAAGATTTGTTCTGAGGTACTTCTTTTTGGTCTAAAGCCAGCCTGTTCCTCGGACAAGATTTCTTCTGATTTCTGTTTTATTCTGTTCAAAAGTATCCTCAACATCACTTTACTTGGATGACTAATAAGGCTAATGGTTCTGTAGTTCGTGCACATTTTTAGATTTCCTTTTTTTGGAAGCGGTATTATTAATGACTGCGTCCACTCTTTTGGCCACTTTTTTGTGCTCCATATTTTCTGGCAAAATGTTGTCATGATTTTTACTACGAGGGGCGTTCAGAAAGTAATGCACCACATCGTTTTTCTCAGGAGCTGTTTATTCAAAAAGCATGAAATTTATACACAATATTCATGGATATGTCATGTAAACATCGGTATTATTCAACATAATCCCCATCAACTTGTATGGCTTTATGCCAGCGCGAAACAAGTGCATGTATTACTAGCCCGTACCAGATTTTGTCTTGATCATGTAGCCATTTCTTCGCTGCATGAATCACTCCTTCATCATCTTCAAACCTTGTCCCACGGAGTGCATCTTTAAGTGGACCAAATAGATTAAAATCAGAGGGTGCCAAATCGGGACTATAGGGTGGATGGGGTAGTACAGTCCAACCCAATTTGGCGATTGCTTCCCGTGTTGCCAGACTTGTGTGAGGTCACGCATTGTCGTGAAGGAGAAGCAGGTCTGCTGGATTCTTGTGCGGCCGAACTCTGCGAAAACGTTGACTGAGTTTTTTCAATGTCTTAATGTAAGCTTGCGAATTGAATGTCTCTCCTTTTGGCATAATGTCCACAAGAATCACACCTTCAATGTCCCAAAAGACAGTGATCATGACCTTTCCAGCTGAAGGAATTGTCTTGAATTTCTTTCTTCGTGGTGATTGCGGATGATGCCACTCCATTGACTGTCTTTTTGTCTTAGGTTCAAAATGATGTGCCCAGGTTTCGTCACCTGTAACGATCTTAGCCAAAAAGTACTCTCCATCAGCATTGAAATGCTCCAACAATTCAGAAGAAATTGCTTTCCTTTGCAATCGGTGGTCATTTGTGAGACTTCGAGGAACCCATCTTGCGCAAACATTAGAAAATACTAGAGTTTTTATAACTGCATTTGCACTACCAATGCTGACTGACAGCTGTAAGGCCAATTGTTGAGTAGTGATTCGCCTATCAGTAAGAATAATGCCCTCAGCGCATTTCAACATTTCTGCGTTGGTGGCTGTGGCAGGACGTCCACAGCGCGGTCGATCAAGCAGCTCCGTATCTCCACTTCCTGATTCTTTGATTCTCTGAACCCAGCGACTGACTGTACTCCTGTCAACTGCAAAACTTCCATACACATCACATAGACGCTTGTGAATTTTCACAATAGTTTCCTTCTCTGCAACGAGAAATTCTATCACAATTCGCTGCTTATAACGCAAGTTGCTAACACGCTCCATTTCAACGGTTTAGGGCAGCCGTATTATTTGGCCGGTTGCGGTGCAATTTGGCGCACACAATTGGCACATGCCATATTTGAAGTGTGCAAAATTTCATGCTTCTATCTTTATTATTAGCTGAGAAAAACGATGAGGTGCATTACTTTCTGAATGCCCCTCGTATATCTGGTCCTCCATATTTCAAGAGCTCTGCTGGGATATTATCCACACTCGGTGACTTCCCTCCTTTCAGCGAACATATAGCCTCTTCCACTTCTTCCCGTAATATTGCTGCATTTCCGAGTTCCCTGTTTTCGCACTTAATGTTGTTTAATATGCTATAGTCAGTGTCGAGTTTACAGTTATATAATTCTTTACAATATTCTGTCCACCTTCTCATTACAGCTGTTTTTTCATTGAGCAGAGCCCCATTGCTATCTTCTATGACAGTTACCCTGGGCTGTTGGGGTTTTGATAGTCTTCTTAATGTGTCAAAAGCTGCCTTACTGTTACCTTTTATTAGCCCCGTATTAATGGACTCACACTGATCAGCTACCCATTTTTCTTTGGCCTGTTTCATTTTCTTTCTAATATTTTTATTCACCATACTGTATTGCCATGCTGCTTCAGGAACCTCTTTCTTAACCTTTTTCATTTCCCGCCGTGTATCACATAACTTCAGAATGTCATCTGTAACCCATGGTTTGTTTATTTTCTTTCTTTTACCAAGTATTTCTGTTGCTGATTCAATGAGCACGTCTTTCATGTTCTCTGTGATTGAGTTGATATCATCCTCCAAAAAGTTGAGAGCTGCAAATTTTCCTCCAACAGTTGCCTCAAAGATTCCCGCGATTTCTGGATCTTTCAGTTTGTCTAAATTGAATATTAACTGAGAACATCTGTTTTGATTATAGTTCTTTTTGAACTATATATATATATATACACACACATATATGTACACACACATATATCTACCCCCACACAAACACACATACTCATACATACCCTCGCAAATGTTTAAGCTTTGAATGTATTTCTGTGACATTTCACATATGCAACCCAAAAGCAAATGAAAGCAAATAGTTACTCGTCTAAAACATTCCAAAAACGACGAAAAATAACACGTACTTGTTAATAAACTCTTCTGTGACGTTTTTTTCAGATTACAGAATTTAGTTTTTCACCTCCCGTCGTCTGGCAGAATGTGGAAGCAACTTATTTAGCAAGAGCACTCACCGCAGGAGAGTAGCAAGAGGCAGACCAGATAGTCACATTTCACTTGACATTTCCGACTATTCAATGCAGCTCAAATAACGGGGACATTGTCAAGTTGGAGAAAAGGTAGGAGATTTAACGTTCGTGTAGAAACCAGGGTTGTGGTGTCGGCCAAAAATAGTCTGGCTCCGATTCCTGAAATGTTAGAAGTCCGACTCCGACAACAGGTTTTTACTAGTCAATGGCATACAATTCGTAATCGGAGTCCGGACATTTTTGTTTTTTGTTTTACTGATTCCGATTCCAACTCCACTAAAAAAAAGACAGCTTCCGACTCCCGACTCCACAGCTCTGGCAGAACCCGGCCTGTCTACTGTTAAAAAATAAAGGTAGTCCCATAGCAGATACTGCCGTAGAGGAATGACGTTATAAAGACGTCACCATGAGGTGCCACCCTCCTTGTCTTTGCCTTCGCTAACTCAAGAGCAGACTGAAGCAGGCCTACTGGATTTTTTAGGGTGGTCTTGTGATGGCGCCTCTCTGCTGCCCACTTGCCGTACAGTATTTTACTCTTACGAGACATACTTTCATGATACTGAGTTGGATAACAATCATTTCCGCAAATATTCAATATAGCATTTTACAAAATAATCACAATAGACTTATGTTTTTAAAATCTTATGGTAGGTGATTTTAAAAAAAAATTCTCGTTAAAGTCAGGTGGGTGATCATTGCGATGCTTGTGGAAAAAAAAGAAATAATATAGACATGGAATAATCGAAAAACGTGTATTTAACAAATGAAATAAATGATCAATTGAAACATAAAAATAGTTCGTACTTTAAACGTCAAAACAATCCCGTTTCAGTTGTTCTTTGAACATTTTAATTAAAAAAAAAAAGAAAAGTTAAATACATTTCGGCGCCTCCCAAGGCCGTATACCCTAGAGCCGGGCCTGTATACAGTGGTCCGCAATAATTAATATTCTCAAAGAATTAAACCGAAATTTATCTGATTTCATGGAAATGTAATAAAAAAAAATAAACGAAAGGAAGTTGTTGTTTTGTTAAGTAAAAGGGTTTTCAGGACAAAGTGTTACAGGCATCGAAAAGGTGGAGTAAAAAGATAGATATGATTACAAGCACTAAAGACGCCATGAACTCTACAGAAGATGATATAAATAAATGGTGTCAAACAGGGAGCTCCGCACTCCATAAATGTCGTGCTTTTTTGTCTAATCGAGCTACATCAGTTACTGCTGTGCTCATGAACGCATGGAGAGAGCTCAAAGTTCATTGTATATCTAGTATGAGTGGACCTGACCCACAGACGAACGTAATGAGTGCAGGCTGGAGAGCTACAGCACATAAACAACTGAAATATGCATAAATGTGCACAGATACGGGTAAACGATTTTTAAAACATTGTCATGGAATATTCTAATCCACATATATAAATTATCAATTAAATATGAAGCCTAACAAATAAAATTAATAAAGAGAAGAGCAATGGTAAAATGACAGTGCTATCACAAAGAATGTACTCGAAATCCCCCTTGTTTTCTGCTTCGTCTGCAAATTGTAACGCTTTCACGTTGATAGTAAAGCTTACTGTATTATTACCCGCCTTCTTCAATGAAACGTGTGCTGTATTTCTTGGAAAAGCATTGAGACGTACTGCGTAATGACCTAAATTAACCCTAACATTAATTATACTGCGTTACCAAAACGAACGAACAGATGGACTAAAGGGATAAAAAGAGAAGGGAGAGGCAGAAAGCCGAACACTAAACCCGCTTCGCGCGATACACAATTACTACCATCACGCGTGTAAGTCTACATGCACTAATTTTTTTTCAGACGGACAGTGATAAAATACACTACCCTTTCCCAGAGTTAGGTTTATAAATCATAACAGACTCTTATTAGAAAAGACAACATTATATGGGTTTACGTTTGAACACATAACAGTACCCAGACAGCACATCTTCTAAACAGGAGATAGAAGAAATTGCATATTTTGAACGCAGCCACGTAGCTCCTTTAAATTAGTATTTTTGGGTTCCTTAGGGTTTGCTGACAAATAATATGTAAAACGTTACGCAAATAGTCCAGGAATTAATAAATTATACCCAAAATAAAATATTGGGGGTGCCTGACAGCATAAAATCATTTCTGCTCATAAGATTTTTTTTTAACGTGTTTGAAAAAAATTTACGTTACATAAATAGCCTACCATGTAAACTCCAAATTGATTGGAGCGCAACAAATGAAAGCCTAACCACGATTGGTCGGGCTATAAATACTATCTTGGTTGTTAGGGGAGACGGGAAAAGATAACATTTTTTTCAAACACTTGTCGAAACGTGGCTCATTGGCCAGTCTCGCTGATATACACACTTGGGAGCGTTAGTTCGAGACCACTAATTCAAATAAGCTTGATAAAGCGACAGTACGTTGAAGCCAGCTCACATTTTTGCTAAAATAAAAGCCTGGAACATAGGCAGAACGGAATTTGTGCCAGTTTGTGCCAGAATTCATTGCTAATCAACGTATCTGTGTTTATTTCCATGAAATTGTGGTAAGCTTGAACCATTCAGTATCTTTTAATGAAAAATTGAATGTGAATTGTTGATTTATGCCTGTATATATATGTGTAGTTCAGTGGCAAACGTGAGGTAAAGCCTATAATGCTCCAGCCTGAACAGAGGGTGTCGGAGAGAAGTAAAACGGCATGGAATGGCCAAATAGTACACTGACACCTGGATGATGGACTAGAAAGAAATAATGCTGGAAGTGCAGAGGCGTAGTAACCATTAAGAAGGGTAATACTGGAATAAAGTATTTCAAATGAAGCTGACTGTTGGCCTAACGCTCTGAACGCATGTTTGTGCTGTATTGTGATCAGTGTAAAAGAGAATATAAATTAGTTATGAAGTAGAAGGTACATCCTTCTTGATTTCAGGGACAGTGGTCTTGATGGTAGTGAGCAGCACCTGGTCAGAGATTTGCTGAATCCAGAGTCGGACAGCATACTCCTTGGTCCTTTTAGCTATCAGTGAGGTGTCTCCAGAGCCCAGAAGAGAATTCGAGCAGAGGAGTCCTCTCCTGCCGCCATCACTCAAGATAAGCAGAGTTGGCCAGCTGAGCTCAACATTATGTCCCCTCATCTTGAAATAACTTTATAAAAATACCATTCAGAGGGGAATTTACTTGTCTTAAAATCAGGAACTGTGAACATCTCCAATAATAGGCCCTAAAGACAAACTATTGAAGTCATGATGACCAATACCAACAGAGCTTGAACAAAACAAAACCAGTATTACCTCATTTTACTACTACACAACTGACACACATAGAACATTTGTACTAATATATGTCACTACAATATTCAGATTAAATACATTCTGTACATAACTTGTAATTTAAATTGATTGTGATTCCTGGTTCCCTTGTAGTTGAATCAGGACACATATTCATTCATGCTAGTAATGAATACATATTGTTATTTGAACCGTTACGAGTGACTTCTTTAAGCTATTCTCATAGAGTGTTATATGTATGTGAGTGTCACAGTGTTGTTAAGAGTAGTGGATTAAATTAAATTGTTTATCTGTCTGTTGTTGTGACTTACACTTCACCATACACATACCCTAGACACATAACGTAGCATCACACTATTCCAGAATAATTCTGACTGAGATATATAGATATGTGGTAGCAAGTAAGGTTATCTATAATACACTACTCTTAATAGATATAGATACCTTCACAGCTGATCTCAGTCAGTACACTAAGTTCCCTATAAATATTTATAACATCCCACTTCACCACATATATTGGGGTCTCGCTCTTGGGATTTTGAATCTTTAACTATAAAAAAATATTGGGGATAATTCACTTCAGGGAATATAAGAATTAAAAGGTATCCTTGGGTGGAATTAAATAAGGTTGAGCTCACGGTGCCTGTGTTGTCCATTAGAGATTGAATTGTTGGTTAGACATTGTATTAAGTTACCTGATAGACAATGGCGGACCTGGCCAAATTTCGATCTGCTGCGGTTCAGACTGCAAAAGAGTTAGGATTAGATGGGCAAGTTATGGTTGCCTATGTCACAACGGAATGTGACAAATTTATTGAACGCGAAGAAAGAAGATTAGAAAAAGAAGCCGAAAGAAGGTTAGAGGCTGAAAGGGAAATTAAGAAGTTACAATTTGAAGCTGAGGCTGAGACTAAGAGGTTGCAAGCTGAGGCTGAGACTAAGAGGTTGCAGATTGAGGCTGACAAAGAGGCTAAAGCATTGGAAGCCGAGGAAAGAAGACAAGCTGCAGAAAGAGAAGAGAAGAAATTAGCTGCAGAAAGAGAAGAGAGAGATTAGCTGCAGAGAGGGAAGCAGAAAAGGAGGAGAAGAGATTACAAAGGGAACATGAGTTACGACTAAGGGAGTTTGAGTTTCAAGGCCATGCTCCTGAAAATGGTGCCAGTCCTTTTGCCTCTGATGCTACGGTTACTCAAGGAGCCTCAATCTCAGCTATGAATTTTCATTTAGATCATTTTGTTGAGAAAGACGATGATATTGAGAGCTATATAAATAGGTACGAACTATTAGCTACCACGTATGGGTTGGAGAGAGAAAGGTGGAGCTTAAAGTTATCTCAGGGACTTCGTGGGGCAGCTTATGAAGTTTTTGCAAAAATGAGCAGAGGTGATCAGGAAAATTATGACATGCTAAAGCAGGCTCTTTTGTTAAGGTATGAAAAGAATGCAGAGTTTTACAGGAAAAAATTTAGGAATGCTAAACTACTGTCAGGTGAAACCTATCACCAGTTTTCTGCACGAATAGAGACATACTTGGAGAAATGGACTTCTCTGGGGAAAACCCAAGATCTTAAGGAAATGGTCCTTATAGAGCAACTAAGAGAGTCCATGGCTCCAGACCTGAGAAAGTTTCTCATGGAACAAGGTGCAGAGAGGCTGGGTGAGTTGCTAAATGTTGCTGAAAGGTATCAAGCAGCTCAAGCAGAGGTAACAGGTAATAAAAAGAAACAGGTGGATAACTTTAGGGCACCACAGAACTTTAATAAATTTGATCCTAAGGATCAAAATAAAGGTAAGCACCAATTTGATAGGCCACGGTATGAAAATAAAAATAAATTCCCACAATTCGATGAAAGGAAATATGATGAAAGAAAATCTTTCAACCAAGGAAAAAGGTGGTGTAAGAATTGTCAGATGGACAATCATGACACTGACCGTTGCAGAAGGAAACCTGTGTATATGGCAACCCTTCAGGTCAGGTCGACCTCAAGACAGGAGGAGGATATTATGTTAGATACCACTCCAGAAGAGATGAACAAGGCACAGGCTGGGGATAAAACACTCAAGCCTTGTTTCAGAAAATTGTCAACTTGTCATACAACTCCAGGCAAGGGAGATTTTTACATGAAAAACAAGTTGATGTATAGGAAGGCCGGAACTAGATCCCATGGTCACGGACAGCTGGTTCTTCCAAAAAGATATAGGGCAGACTTAATAAGGAGCCTACATGTGAAACCAGATGGGGACCATGAGAAGATAGGTACCATCATTCAAAAGGTGGCTCACAATTATTATTGGCCCAAAGCAAGATGGGACATTGAAAATTTTGTAGAAAGGTGTAGCATAGCACATGAGGGAACACCCACAAGTGGGAACATAGATCAGGACCTGGACACGCCCCGGAGCAAAATCAGGCCTGACAATAAAAGGAGAAATAGATTTGATAAAGTGGACCAAATGGAATGGGAAGCCCCTTTTCACGGACAAGCTTCACTTAACTGTTTTACAATGGCCACTATGCGGAGAGTGCAAAAAGATGTCTTACCCCAGGATAAGCTGAAAATCCCTCAATCGGACTTAAACAAACTGGAGGAAGAAGATGTAGAGAGGAAATCTCTCATCAAGAACATTAAGAGGGGAGAAAGCCCCAAAAGAAAAATTGGTAGCGGTCGTTTTGTGAATGATAATTCTGGGAGGAAAAATCATCACTATAAAGCTTCAAGTGGAAGAGACCATACCGGTGCATGGACAAATAGGTCCACACAATTAAAGGTCCATATGTAGCTTTGTTAAGAACGTGGACTGATGAAAAGGCAGAGGAAAACATTACATCTTCATACCAATATGTGAATGAGCTGACCACTCGGTTGAAAACTGGCTGGAAACTTGCCAATGAAAATTTGAAACAAGCCAGGAAGAAACATGCTGCCTATTATAACAGGAAGGCGAAAGACAGAAATTTGGCTGTGGGAGAGAAGGTACTGCTTCTTTTGCCTGGGAGTCAGAATAAGTTACAAATTGGATGGCAGGGTCCATATACAGTTCTAGAGAAGGTGTCTAGAACAAATTATAAGATAGATAAGAAGGGGAAAGAAAAAAATCTATCATGTGAATCTCCTGAAGAAATATTTGGAAAGAGAACATCAGGAAGAGACACACTTGTTGACCTTGTCCATCGCCATGGAGATGAAAAAGGAACCACTTTCATCATTTGAATATCCATTACACCCCTGTGAGACAGCAGCACAGGTGAAAATCAGTACACATTTAACGAAAACTCAGAAAGAGAGAGTGCAACAGGTTCTAAATAATCATGCAGAGGTGTTAACAGACCGACCAGGGCATACAAACCTATTGGAATATGATATGAAATTAATAGACTCCACACCTGTCTGTATGAAACCATATTCGATTCCGTTTGCTAAGGAAAAAGCTTTGAAGGAAGAGATAGACTATCTGTTGAAGGAAGGAATTATTTCGCACAGTGAGTCTTCGTATAGTTCCGGTGTTGTACTTTTAAGGAAGCCCTCTGGAGAACATAGACTCTGTATAGATTACAGGAGACTGAATGCTATTACAGAAGGACAGGTGGATCCATTGCCGGATACAAATCAGCTGTTTGCCAGACTAAATAAAGCTAAATATTTCTCAAAAGTGGATCTGAGTAAAGGATACTATCAGATTCCAGTAAAGCCTGAGGTTAGACCATACCTAGCTTTTAGTACCTCAGAAGGACACTATGAGTTTAATAGATTGCCATTTGGATTGAAGAATGCGCCTAGTGTCTTCTCTCTAGAATGATGAGAAAATTATTGGATCCTCTGAATAATCCCTGTATAACAAATTTTATGGATGATATCCTTATAGCAACAGAAACATTTGAGGAACACATTGACTCTCTGAACATGCTGTTTGATCGACTTAGGGAGGCAAATTTAACAGCCCGACCAACCAAATGTTGCGTTGGATGTAAAGAATTGGAATTTTTGGGACACACAGTTTATCAGGGAAACATGACCCCTGACCCAAAGAATTTAGAGAAACTACAGAAAGCCCCGAGACCACAAACCAAGAAGGACGTGAGATCCTTTGTCTCATTATGTGGTTTCTACCAGAAGTATATCAAAAACTTTAATTCCATATGTGCACCTTTAACTGAATTGACACGTAAAGGACATCCAGATTGCATTACATGGACACCACAATGTGAAATGACTTACCAAGAATTGAAGGAAAAGCTCACAAGTAAACCCATTTTGAAATTACCTGACTTAAGTCAAGAATTCATAGTAAGGACGGATGCAAGTAATATTGGGCTAGGTGCAACTTTACTACAGAAATCAGAGGCATTGGATGGGGAATTAAGCCCAGTGGCATATGCTAGCAGAAAGTTGAATAAAGCTGAAATCAACTACTCAACTAGCGAAAAAGAATGTCTTGCAGTAATATGGGCAATAAAGAAATTCAATATTTATCTATATGGGAAGGCATTTAAGTTGCAAACTGACCACAAACCTTTATCGTTTTTAGCACAGGCTAAGCATGAGAACTCTAGGTTACTCCGATGGTCTTTGCTTCTGGCTCCATATAATTTTAGCATTGAATATATATCTGGAAAAACCAATCTGGGAGCGGATTTTTTAAGCCGCCATCCGTGTGATGAGAATCACCGTAAACCCCAGAAATAATAATAAATTTCTCTATGTGTATATAGAATAAAGGACTGACATATAATGTCTGTTTTAAGAGGGGAGGTGTCATGGAATATTCTAATCCACATATATAAATTATCAATTAAATATGAAGCCTAACAAATAAAATTAATAAAGAGAAGAGCAATGGTAAAATGACAGTGCTATCACAAAGAATGTACTCGAAATCCCCCTTGTTTTCTGCTTCGTCTGCAAATTGTAACGCTTTCACGTTGATAGTAAAGCTTACTGTATTATTACCCGCCTTCTTCAATGAAACGTGTGCTGTATTTCTTGGAAAAGCATTGAGACGTACTGCGTAATGACCTAAATTAACCCTAACATTAATTATACTGCGTTACCAAAACGAACGAACAGATGGACTAAAGGGATAAAAAGAGAAGGGAGAGGCAGAAAGCCGAACACTAAACCCGCTTCGCGCGATACACAATTACTACCATCACGCGTGTAAGTCTACATGCACTAATTTTTTTTCAGACGGACAGTGATAAAATACACTACCCTTTCCCAGAGTTAGGTTTATAAATCATAACAGACTCTTATTAGAAAAGACAACATTATATGGGTTTACGTTTGAACACATAACAGTACCCAGACAGCACATCTTCTAAACAGGAGATAGAAGAAATTGCATATTTTGAACGCAGCCACGTAGCTCCTTTAAATTAGTATTTTTGGGTTCCTTAGGGTTTGCTGACAAATAATATGTAAAACGTTACGCAAATAGTCCAGGAATTAATAAATTATACCCAAAATAAAATATTGGGGGTGCCTGACAGCATAAAATCATTTCTGCTCATAAGATTTTTTTTTAACGTGTTTGAAAAAAATTTACGTTACATAAATAGCCTACCATGTAAACTCCAAATTGATTGGAGCGCAACAAATGAAAGCCTAACCACGATTGGTCGGGCTATAAATACTATCTTGGTTGTTAGGGGAGACGGGAAAAGATAACATTTTTTCAAACACTTGTCGAAACGTGGCTCATTGGCCAGTCTCGCTGATATACACACTTGGGAGCGTTAGTTCGAGACCACTAATTCAAATAAGCTTGATAAAGCGACAGTACGTTGAAGCCAGCTCACATTTTTGCTAAAATAAAAGCCTGGAACATAGGCAGAACGGAATTTGTGCCAGTTTGTGCCAGAATTCATTGCTAATCAACGTATCTGTGTTTATTTCCATGAAATTGTGGTAAGCTTGAACCATTCAGTATCTTTTAATGAAAAATTGAATGTGAATTGTTGATTTATGCCTGTATATATATGTGTAGTTCAGTGGCAAACGTGAGGTAAAGCCTATAATGCTCCAGCCTGAACAGAGGGTGTCGGAGAGAAGTAAAACGGCATGGAATGGCCAAATAGTACACTGACACCTGGATGATGGACTAGAAAGAAATAATGCTGGAAGTGCAGAGGCGTAGTAACCATTAAGAAGGGTAATACTGGAATAAAGTATTTCAAATGAAGCTGACTGTTGGCCTAACGCTCTGAACGCAATGTTTGTGCTGTATTGTGATCAGTGTAAAAGAGAATATAAATTAGTTATGAAGTAGAAGGTACATCCTTCTTGATTTCAGGGACAGTGGTCTTGATGGTAGTGAGCAGCACCTGGTCAGAGATTTGCTGAATCCAGAGTCGGACAGCATACTCCTTGGTCCTTTTAGCTATCAGTGAGGTGTCTCCAGAGCCCAGAAGAGAATTCGAGCAGAGGAGTCCTCTCCTGCCGCCATCACTCAAGATAAGCAGAGTTGGCCAGCTGAGCTCAACATTATGTCCCCTCATCTTGAAATAACTTTATAAAAATACCATTCAGAGGGGAATTTACTTGTCTTAAAATCAGGAACTGTGAACATCTCCAATAATAGGCCCTAAAGACAAACTATTGAAGTCATGATGACCAATACCAACAGAGCTTGAACAAAACAAAACCAGTATTACCTCATTTTACTACTACACAACTGACACACATAGAACATTTGTACTAATATATGTCACTACAATATTCAGATTAAATACATTCTGTACATAACTTGTAATTTAAATTGATTGTGATTCCTGGTTCCCTTGTAGTTGAATCAGGACACATATTCATTCATGCTAGTAATGAATACATATTGTTATTTGAACCGTTACGAGTGACTTCTTTAAGCTATTCTCATAGAGTGTTATATGTATGTGAGTGTCACAGTGTTGTTAAGAGTAGTGGATTAAATTAAATTGTTTATCTGTCTGTTGTTGTGACTTACACTTCACCATACACATACCCTAGACACATAACGTAGCATCACACTATTCCAGAATAATTCTGACTGAGATATATAGATATGTGGTAGCAAGTAAGGTTATCTATAATACACTACTCTTAATAGATATAGATACCTTCACAGCTGATCTCAGTCAGTACACTAAGTTCCCTATAAATATTTATAACATCCCACTTCACCACAAACATGTTATTTGCTAAATCAATTCAAAATAAAGCCAATGCTAGCAACGATAAGTTTCAGGGTAGAGCAACCTCAAGGTATTCTATCTATATCTTCTTCACGACTTTTTTTCTTCTTTTATGTATCTGCTTATCTGGCTCTTTTCTGATCTGTTAAGAGGTTAGGGCGCTGACCTTTCGGCAGCAAAGTTACTGGGTCCCGGGATCGATACCTCTTAGCTTCACGCTCCTTTCTGCCTAGCTGTAAATTGGTACCTGAATCTGCTCTTGAGTTAGGGAAGGCAAAGGCAACGAGCAAGGCAATTGGTCAACCTCACCTCATTAATAAAAGCTGGACCTAGTATACTGAACTCTCTAACACTTCACTCCCCTACGACAGTGTCTGCTGTGTGACGATTTTTACCTTATATCTGGCTGTCAGGGGTATGGGACTATTTTTACCTTATATCTGGCTGTCAGGGGTATGGGACTATTTTTACCTTATATCTGGCTGTCAGGGCTATGGGACTATTGTTACCTTTTATCTGGCTGTTAGGGGTATGGGACTATTTTTACCTTATATCTGGCTGTTAGGGGTATGGGACTATTTTTACCTTATATCTGGCTGTCAGGGGTATGGGGCTATTTTTACCTTATATCTGGCTGTTAGTGCTGCGGGACTATTTTTACTTTATATCTGGCTGTTAGTGATGTGTGACTATTTTTACCTTATAACTGGCTGTTAGTGCTGTGTGACTATTGTTACCTTATATCTGGCTGTTAGTGCTGTGTGACTATTGTTACCTTATATCTGGCTATTAGTGCTGTGTGCCTATTGTCACCTTATATCTGACTGTCAGTGCTGTGTGACTATTTTTACCTTTTATCTGACTGTCAGTCTTCATTTTATAAAAAGTTACACGCTTAAAGTCGTATGTGTATATATATATATATATATATATATATATATATATATATATATATATATATATATATATATATATATATATATATATATATATATATATATATATATATATATATATATATATATATATATATATATATATATATATATATTTCGTATTGGGATATTTGCTTCAAAGAACATTTGTAACGTTTGAAAAATATAAATTGCGTTAATAGTCAAGCCTGGTCAAAAAATCCGATTTATTCAAACGCTTTAGTTCGCGCTAAAATCTATTGTGTCTTGACTAAACTCTTTATAAATCACTTTAAAATCGGTTTTTTCCTTGCCACTAGCTCGGTCTTTGTTCGCTAACTTTCGTTAAATGTCTAATATTTTAATTTTATATTGTAGCACTCTTTGAAGAGCGCTAGAAATGTTCATAAATCTACAACATTAGATTGGCAGAGTGGATAGAGCTCTGGTCTCTCGCGGCAAAGGTGCCGGCTTCGAATCACGGTACCAACACGCTCCAGTCTACCCAGCTGTAAATGGGTACCTGACTCTGCTTTTTTAGTTAGGGAAAGAAAAGACAGCGAGGAAGGGAGCTGGTCAACCCACCTCTCGATGCTGGACCTAGTATGGTGAAATCTCTAACACTTCACTCCTCTACGGCAGCAGTATCTGCTATGGGTACTTTTACTTTTCCTCTTTGAAGAAAATCCTCATACAGAACTCGTTAAATTATTTGTCCTCATTTAGAAACTTCTTTCGAGATTGGTTGGATGAATTTTGATCACGTGACGTAACTATCATGTCAGAAAAACATTATTTTTTTTAATAAGAATTTTAAGGACACACTGTGTAAACCAGCGCCCGACTGCCTCTTGCGGCAGTTACCGGGTTTCTTGTTCGAATCCTACAGGGTGATTGAAAAGTGAGTTAATATTTTCAAACCGTTATTTCTTAACACTTTTCCAACTAATTTATATGAAACAAACGTCAACATGAACAGACTTGAATGCCGTTTTGTGATACAAATTGCTATGTCACATTAAAATTAATTTCAACTCAGCGTGAGATCTGGCTTGCTAAACAGAAGACTTGTTAGCCGGCAGCAAGTTTTTGCTTTCTGCCGTAACGTCCGTTAATTCATGAATGTTAGTCTTGTTAGTCTTGAATGTTAGTCTTGTTAGTCTTGTTAGTCTTGAATGTTAGTCATGAATATTAGTCTTGTTAGTCTTGAATGTTAGTCTTGAATGTTAGTCTTGTTAGTCTTGATTGTTTGTCTTGTTAGTCTTGAATGTTAGTCTTGAATGTTAGTCTTGTTAGTCTTGTTAGTCTTGAATGTTAGTCTTGAATGTTAGTCTTGTTAGTCTTGTTAGTCTTGAATGTTAGTCTTGTTAGTCTTGAATGTTAGTCTTGTTAGTCTTGTTAGTCTTGAATGTTAGTCTTGAATGTTAGTCTTGTTAATCTTGTTAGTCTTGTTAGTCTTGTTAGTCTTGTTAGTCTTGAATGTTAGTCTTGAATGTTAGTCTTGTTAGTCTTGAATGTTAGTCTTGTTAGTCTTGAATGTTAGTCTTGTTAGTCTTGTTAGTCTTGAATGTTAGTCTTGAATGTTAGTCTTGAATGTTAGTCTTGTTAGTCTTGAATGTTAGTCTTGAATGTTAGTCTTGTTAGTCTTGAATGTTAGTCTTGAATGTTAGTCTTGAATGTTAGTCTTGAATGTTAGTCTTGTTAGTCTTGAATGTTAGTCTTGTTAGTCTTGTTAGTCTTGAATGTTAGTCTTGAATGTTAGTCTTGAATGTTAGTCTTGTTAGTCTTGAATGTTAGTCTTGAATGTTAGTCTTGTTAGTCTTGAATGTTAGTCTTGTTAGTCTTGAACGTTAGTCTTGAATGTTAGTCTTGAATATATTTTTATTTTGTTTCAGAAAAACATTTTTGTGTATAAGTCTAATGGCAGAAATTACTCCGTGTGTTGATATTTATTTCATGTATCATCATTGGATACAAGTGAGGATATACAATTGTAAAAACAAGACTTGACTTTTCATTCACTCTGTAGTAGCGTCACGCTCCAGTCTACTCGGCTGTAAGTGGGTACCTGAATCTGCTCTTGAGCTAGGGAAGGAGAAGGCGGCGAGGAAGGGAACCGGTCACTCCCACATCCTAAAGCTGGACTTGTATTGTGGAATTCGATCTGTGGAGTCAGGGTCGAAGTCGTGGAGTCGGTTGTTTTTTTAGTGGAGTCGGTTGTTTTTTTAGTGGAGTCGGTTGTTTTTTTAGTGGAGTCGGTAAAAATGTCCTGACTCCGCCTTCGAATTTTATGCCATATGAGCAGTAAAAAACTGTAATCGCAGTAGGAGTCAGGAGTCGGAAAATGCGTTGGCCACAACCCTGGTGAAATCTCTAGCACTTCACTCCTCTACGGCAGTATCTGCTATGGGACTATCTTTACTTTCATCATCATCACCCATCAGCTCCCCAAGGAGCATAGGCTTTTAACAAACTTGTGTCAAGTCTTCCTGCCCCGTGCCATCCGCTCAAGGTTTTACCATGTCTCCTTTATCCCCTGTATTGTGTCTCTAGTTCTCTTCTCCGTGTATTCCTTGGTCTCCCGTTATCTCTCTAACCCTGTGGGTTCCAGAACAAGGACCTTTACTTTGCTTATTGTGTATATACAAATGTATTACCATTAAAAAATGTATGTGGTTCATTCTCTCTGCCAATTATCGTTCATGAAAAACAAGCTATGACGAAAGACAGACGTAATTATAGACGAATCATCATCATCATCATCAACACCACCATCACCAGCACAATCATCATAATCATAATCATCCCCATCACCATCATCATCATTATTATCATCATCACAATCCTCATCATCACCACCACCACCATCACTATAACCATCATAATCATCATTTATCATCATCCTCATCATCATCTCGATCCCCATCCTCATCATCACCCTCATTATCATCCTCATCGTCATGTTCGTCATCATCGACATACCGCGCCATTACCGCCATCATCATATTCCTCTGCACTCCTTATGGAGCATATCGCCACCATTAAAGATTGTCCCTCTGCAGGGAGCCTGCACCAATACTCTTGAAACAGTGGTTTCTGCTGCTGTTTGTTTTACAAGGTGAGGTTGCACAACCTTATATTGATCGCTTTTACGACATGCCTTGATAGACCTCGGGAACAACATGGGACTCTTCCAAGTATCGTACATGGAAACATAAAAGCTATGACGAGAGACAGAAGCAGTTATAGACGAATGTCATCAATTTAGATTGTCCTTGCCGCTGATTTCTTGTAGTAGTTGTGGTTGGCTTGTAGACGTGGCGGTCGTGGAAGAGAGGGAGAGATGCGGTAATAGATTATGGCTGTGACCTCATCATCATTGACAGAGTCACCATCATCATCGTCACCTTCACCCTTACCCTCATCCTCAACCTCATACTCCTCATCCTCCTCATTATCAACATTATAGCCATGTGATCGTCCTAATGCTTAGTATCATCATCATCTTCATCATCGCCACCCCTCACCCTCAACCTCACCCTCAACCTCATCCTGCTCATCCATCTCCTCCTCATCATCATTATCGTCCCGTGATCGTGATCATGCTTATTATCATCATCATCCTCATCGTCGCCACCATCATTATTTTCTGCGCTCATTATCTAGCATGGAGCCTCCCCTACAGACAGCCACCCAACAGAAAGCCTGGACCAAGCATTTACACGCACTTGCAACAGTGGTTTCCACGGTCATTTTTTTTACAGCATGAGGTGGACAGCCCAATACACAGGCTCATCTTAGTCGCCTATACGACATGCCTTCCGAGACCACCGGAAACTACAGGGACCCTTTCAAGTTTCGTACATGGAATAAATAAAAATTACGACGAGACAGAAGAAATTATAGACGAATGTCATATATTTAGATTGTCCTTGCTGCTGATTTCATGTAGTAATTATGTTTGGCTTGTAGACGTGGCGGTCGTGGAAGAGAGGGAGAGATGTGGTAATAGATTATGGCAGTGATCTCGAGGGAAGCAAAAATAATCGCGCAGATGTTAAAATGTTTGTCTGGACACTACGGCGACTGGAAGATATAGGCTGTCGTTTGATGGGGTGCAGTTCGTTAGAAAGGCATTTCTGCTGAACATTTTGGAACATGAGAATGAATTCATTATCAGTAGCAGTGTAAACAGCGCCAGCAGTATTGTCTGATTCTTCTTCTTCTTCTTCTTCCTCGTTCGTCCTGAAAAGGACGTTGGTTGCGTTGTGCCCGTTTACAGCAAAGCTGCGATATTTGCGCCTTTCGGCCGAAACATCCGACTTCCGCACGGCATTTTTGGGGACCGGGTTAGCCTTCCCTCTTCGATCCCTACTCTCTCAGCCAGACTGCAGTGATGCAGCCTGTTTCCAGGACCACCACTTGGAGGCGGAGTAGGGTCTTGGTCAGCTCTGGTTCGCTGACCCTGACGCAAGCAGTCAAGCTATGGGTGGCTGACTGCATTCTCTATTGCTGCATCTTTGGGTCCCGCCTCATTCTATTTCATCATCATCACCATCATAGTAATTGTCATCATCATCGTGACCATCATCTTCATCATCCACTTTTTCTTCTCCTTCTTGTTATTATTATTACTAATAATTTAGTAATTTTTTTCCGACGTCCTTGTGTCCATTATGTGTGTTATGCACGTAAAGAGTAAAGAAGTTCCCGACTGGCAGAGTGGTAAGACCGCTAACCTTTCGCGTCAAAGTTACGGGGTTCCTGTTTCAAATCTTGGTAGCGTCACGCTCCAGTCTACCCAGCTGTAAGTGGGTACCTGCTTCTGCTCTTGAATTAAGTAAAGAAAAGGCAACGAGGAGGGGGAAGTCTTCTAACACTTCACTCCCCAACGGAAATATCTGGTATAGAATTCCTTTACATTACTTACTGTGTATACATATTTACAATTTCATTTAAACAAGAATTTCGTTGGTTTATTCTCTCTGCTAATTATCGATCGTACTTTGTTACTTCAAATAGAAGGATGTGGCGATATATATATATATATATATATACACTTCATTACTGTATGGTGTGGAGGCCTAGACAATGAACATGCAGTAACATGATGAAATTTAGGACTCTGAAATGTGAATATGTAGAAGGATGTGGCGAATCTCACGGAAAAAGGGGGGGGGGGGGGGGGGGGGGGGGGGGGGGGGGGGATAGAAGTCATGGAAAATATAGAATTTTTTTTTTTTTTTTTTTTTTCGTACGCCCGCTATTTACTCGAGGCGAAATCTCAGGTTAATGTTTAACCTGAGACTGATTTTACGGGAGTATCCCTTTTTTCTTGCACAGAGACACGTGTCCCTCGCCATTCAGGCAGATACTCGCCGATTTCGGAGGTACCCATTAGAGATAGGTCGGCTCAGAAACCGCCAGTCCCTGGTCGATGACATTCTTTAAATGTACTCGCCAGGTCTCGAGTTAATCCAGTCCCAATCCCGGTCGACGAAAAATCTTAAAATGTCCTCGCCCGGGTTTGATCCTGAGTCACCCGGTCGCCAGCGCAGTGTGGTAACCACTACGCTAGCGCGGCTCCCAATATAGAAATGAAAAGAGAATGGACGAATTAGATCAAAATTAAAGAATTAAATGTTGTGCCCACATAAAAAGACGCTTGCTGAAAACAAATAATGGATTAAAACACACGAAGCCGTGATTTAGTATACCGAAGTCTCTAACATCCCCCGTCACGACAGCATCTGCTGTAGGACTACTTTCACGTTTTTCACCTTTATCCAGAGCTATGTTCTTTAGAGATTTCACGTTGACATTTATAGCAAACAGCAAGCATAAATATGTTAGTTAAAAGCCGTAGATTTTTTGTCTCCTTGAATACCAGTTCCAACAGTAAAGTCAGTCGGTTAGCCAAAGCGCTATCCTTTTCACATCTAATTTGTTTTCCTATTTTCGTTTTGCCATCTTGTGTTATCTCTTTTAGCTAGGTTTTTTTATTTTGTGAAATGTTAAAATTTGCATGTTGTTTTATATATTAAATTTTTTTTTTGACATTATAAAACCATTTTGCACTTATTGCGTGCATTTCGTTCCATGGCGATGCCTTACGTTCTGGTTACGTGGGTACTTTTTTACTTCCATATTTATGTCACATTTGACAAAAATATTATGACAAGAATAAGTAACCCGCCAAAACAAGAAGGAGGGGAATGAAATATGTTGTGCTTTTTCTACTGCATTTCCTGTTCACAACATACTTTCTCATGTGCAGGGCCCTAGGCTATTACAATATTTTGGGGCCCCTCTCCAATCTTCTAAATGGTAAAACTAGAAGAAAAAAAATGGATTTCAGATAAATATTTTTATTCATATATAATAATTTGTAAAAAAAATAAAAAAATGTTCTTTACAGCCCATAGAGTTTGTTAAAGGTAGTAGGGCCCCTGCAAAGAAAATATAATTTAAAAAAAGACCAGAAAAACGCGGGGGGTGGAAGCAACTAATAAACTGTTGTACAGATTCTATTACCCTGCACGCACGAGCGTACTATCGTTCACGTGCCGATGTTGTAGAGCTCTGTGCGTTATGACTAAGTTGCTTTTTTCGCGGGGGCCCCTGTGAGCCCAGGGCCCAAGGCCCGTGTCTAGTGGGCCTAATGAATAATTCGGAGCTGCTCATGTGGTCAATCCAGTCCTTCCGTTCAATTTCATCTTCATTGGATCTTTATAGACAAACGCACTCACAAGAGGGGAAAAAAGACGCACATACACGCAACTAAACTCCTAAAGATGTTATTACGCTGTCTCTGTAACATTATTTTAGGGTGTATCGACTTGGTCCACGTAATTGGTCGACTTACCATTAATGTTTTTGTCGAAATGGGACATATCCATCATCTTTTAACTCCCCGAGGAGCATAGGCCTTTAACAGACTTATGCCAGGTCTTCCTGTCCTGTGTTATCACATCTAGATTTTTCACTGTCTGTTTCATCCCCGCCATGTGTGTCTCTAGTTCTCTTCTCCCTGCATTCTTTGGTCTTCCTCTACTTCCTCTAACTTCCTCTACTTCCTCTAAGTTCATCTAACTTCCTCTAACTTCCTCTACTTCCTCTAACTTCCTCTACTTCCTTTAACTTCCTCTAACTTCCTCTACTTCCTGTAACTTCCTCTACTTCCTCTACGTCCTCTAACTTCCTCTAACTTCCTCTACTTCCTCTAACGTCCTCTACGTCCTCTAACTTCCTCTACTACCTCTAACGTCCTCTACGTCCTCTAACTTCCTCTACTTCCTCTAACGTCCTCTAACTTCCTCTAACTTCCTCTACTACCTCTAACTTCCTCTACTACCTCTAACTTCCTCTACTACCTCTACGTCCTCTACTACCTCTAACTTCCTCTAACTTCCTCTAACTTCTACTTCCTCTACTACTTCCTCTAACTTCCTCTACTTCCTCTAACTTCTTCTACTTCCACTACTTCCTCTGCTTCCTCTACTTCCTCTACGTCCTCTAACTTCCTCTACTTCTTCTACTTCCTTTAACTTCCTCTACGTCCTCTACTTCCTCTACTTCCTCTAACTTCCTCTACATCCTCTACTTTCTTTTCTTCCTCTAACTTCCTATACTTCCTTTTCTTCCTCTAACCTCCTCTACTTCCTCTAACTTCCTCTACTACTTCCTCTAACTTCCTCTACTTCTCTTGCCCCGGGGGTTCCAGACCAAGTACTGCCTGGTAATGCTATGAATAGGTTACTTCAATATGTGTCCTATCCATCTGCCACTAATGCGAAATGCGGCATGTGCCCCCCTAATTCCTTGGACCACCGAAAACGTATAATTGTGATAATTACTTACCTACAGCATATAGTGTATTGTATAGATCCGTTTGACTAAATATGTTCATGAACTCTATTAATGTTATGTATAAACCTAGGATAGATACATATTCATACGTACCATCGATGATTTAGCGAAGAAATCTGTGTCATATGTAGGGAAAAAAACAAACTCAAATTTTCCAGCAAAGGATGTGTGTGCGTGTTCTTTTAATGGGTGTACAGTTTATTTTCATGGAGCAATGCGCGCCTTTTACCGAAAAGCTGGCGGGATAGTTAATTGCTCTTTGCACTGTAGCGGAAGGTTTTATATGTGTGAGATGATAATGCTAGAGTAGAAATAGTATTCTCTCCAGAATGTGTGAGGTCCCAGTGACAGAGAAGTACACTGGTATCACTCGATAGTCACGGCTGTGAAAGTATCTGGACTGAAAATATTCAGAGAACAGTCAGACCTTACTGCGCCACCTCCGCTATGTGACCACCTGTGATATTAATAAACATTCAACCAAACTCACTATCAACTATATTGAATGAATAAAGCTGGTGAATACAATTTATATCCTCTTTATTTACATCTATCTAATTGTGGTGATTGTGTGTGACTGGGTGATACAAAAGTTATATTTATACAAAAAACCAAATTGGCGAAAACCCTTACAGTTTTTACAAGTTACACTAGAATGTCACTTCTTTAGACTTTTCCAATTAGTTAGGTAATAGACTTCTTCACTGTCTTATTCACTTTATAACTTTCACTAGTTTATCACGCAAATTGTCATCATAAAACTTTGATTGACAGTTATCACTTCTTGGTTGCACGATTGTCACAAATATCACTCATCTGTTAGGTTAATCAGTGTTCATATGAGATGTACAGCTTCAGTAGGTCTTGCTTCTACCAATCCAGACACTGCCGGGGCGATTCGCATTGATCATCGAGCAATTCTTGATCATTGACCTCTGACTTTTTGTTGACAAGTATGAACCTGCAGATAATTGTAGGATATGTGGCTATTTGTGGATAAAAATTACCACATTCCTATTGTAGGTGAGATGAATTTGTTTTCAGATGTATGCGTGAAAATGCATGATTATGGATCAGTGACAAGACAGGTGTCTACTGTGGAACATTTTATAAAATCAAATAATACAAAATAATATGTACACACATATATGGTATGAGGTTATAGTATCCCCCTGCCTGACACGTTAGCTCTGTAAAGTGCATTAACTTGATGACAGAATGCATAAGCCCTGATAATGATTGTTGGTAGTCCTGAAAAAATTGTTATTAGTCCTGAAAAGGATTGTGCTAGCCTTGATACGGACTCAGTCATGGTGGTTATATTTCGGGTTCCAATCTTCAACAATCATATCAAGTAATCAATTAATATGCATGATACTTTCATAACATAAAGATTAAACAAATCCTGAAATAAAAGTTGTAATTACTGTATTATTTTACATAGTAACTTTACATACCCTCGCAGGATCTAATTAAGATCAGTAAAGACTGGCTTTAGTGGAGTAACAGAACTGCCTGGCTGCAAATAACAAGATATTGGCCTCTGCACGTTCCTCTCTCTCCAGCCGTTGTCCTTCTGTCTTGCTTCGCTGTACAAGTGAATTTGAAATGTTGTTGTTGTTGTTGTTGTTTTGATGAGTTGGTGGGTTGAGATCTGGCATTCAACATCTGCTTATTGTTGCCTCTTCTCTTTCCATCTTGGTCTACCCTGTTCAACCTGAAAGTTGGTTATAATTGGGGTATTTAGTGTCATTTTATTTATTAATTTTGTATTCAATTTAAATAACTGTTGTCTTTTGCAGTTGCTGATTTTTATTTATATTAGTATTTGTCAATTTTATTTTCTCTTTTGTATTGTTTCTAGATAACTATTGTCCTTTACACTTGGTTTTAATTTGTATTAGTATTTGTTCTTTTTGAGTTGTTGTCCCTTTTTTTTTTAATACCTTGTCTTTCCTTGTCCTATGAGTAGTTATTTTTTTTGTTAATGCTTTGTTAGTTCTTGCTGCTTAATTTCTATTTAGTTGGATGGTTTTCCTGAAGTTCTAACCTTATATTTTTTCCTTTGTTTTATGTATATATCTTTTAAGTATTGATTGGGCATCTCTTGGGGCATCTATACTTAAAACCTTATCACTTGTTAAGTCTATATTGTGATTTCTATAGTAAGTTTTTAATTCAAGCCTTTGTTGTTCATACTTTTTACAGTGGATCAGGTAGTGGTCTATGTCATTCTCTTCCTGACACTCTTGGCAGTGTGGTTCTTCTACCATGAAGTATGCTGCACCGAGTCGGAGACGCCACAGTTTTTTGTTCGATGGTATCTTTAATTCGTCTCTGACCTGGCATGTCCTCGTTGGTTCTTTCAGCAGTTTGAACGCGTGTCTGCCTTTTCTACTTTTCTTCCATGTTGTCTTCCATTCCTCGTTTATAGTTTCCTTCACTTGGCTCTTGATCTCTGACCTTCCCAGTCCTGCTTTTATATTGTTTTTACTTGTTCTTCCCTTCTTGGCGTTCTGGTCCGCCAACTCGTTGCCAGCTATACCTATGTGTGCTGGAACCCACACTAGCCTCACACTACATCCTCTGTTCTCTAGTGATGTATTAATTGCTAGAATTTCTTCCTTTATGTCTGGCCGGCTACATTTACCTGGGTGTTCTAGTGCTTGTAGTGATGATAGTGAGTCTGTAAATATCGTAACAGCTTCTGGTGGGTTATCTTCGATTATTTCTAGACTTTTAAGAATTGCTATCATCTCTGCAGTAAAAATCGATGCCCCTTCCGTTACACTGTAGTTCTTTTTTATTCCCCATTGTGGTATTACAACTCCGGCACCTAGTTGCCCACTATCACCCTTGGATCCATCAGTGTAGACGGCCAGACTTTGTTTAGTTAGTTGCCCTATGAACTTTCTACTTATCATTTTGGCTTCCTTATCTTCTATGTTTTGTTTGATCTTTTCAGTAAGTGAGTAGTCTATGATTGGTGTTTTTAGTTCCCATGGTGGTATTTTGCTTCTGTATTTATTACTATTTTCAATTGTGTTTGATAGTTCTTTGAACTGTATGAGGTCTTCTATAGTTCTCCACCCTGTTGGATATCTATCTTTATCTAAGGGAACGTCCCATACACTTGGTTGGTTTTTGACAAATGCTTTATGTGCTGGGTGGGTCACTTCTTGTGCTACTTTACTCCAATAATTTAATCTCAGTTCTTTCCGTCTTAGACCAAGGGGAGGTATGCCGAGAGCTACTTCTAGAGCTTCTACTGGTGTCGATATAAATGCACCTGTAATGGTTCTCATGGCTGCATTTTGAATCCTGTCCAGTTTTGCTTTGTTAGAAGCTGCAGCTGAGTCATAGACTATGCTGGCATAATCCAGTTTCCCCCTGATGAAAGACTTGTAGAACATAAGCATTATTTTATTGCTGGCCCCCCATCCATTACCTTTTACAATCCTTAGTATATTTAGGGGTCCCCTACAGCTTTCTACCAAATTGTCTATATGTTTATTATAGTTTAGTTGTTTATCTAAAGTTATGCCCAGAAATCTTGTTGTTGAGGAGGTACATATTTTCTGTCCTTTAATGGTTATATTGATTTTGTTATTTTTTTTTAAAATTTCCTTTGCTGAAAATCATACCTACTGTTTTGTTTACATTAATTTGGAAGCCCCAACTTTTCATCCACTCTGAAACTTTGTCTATTTGATTTTGAAGTTTTTTGTAAACATGGTCCAAGTTTTTTCCAGATCGCCAAATGGCACAGTCATCTGCAAATTGTGATACTGCATTCTTTATGTCATTAAATTCATCTGCTAAATCATTTACAGCTATAGTGAAAATTGAAGGAGAGATCACTGATCCTTGAGGAATCCCATTCTGTTGTTCATATATTTCTGACCTATCATTATTCACCTGTACAGCAAAATACCTGTCCTGTAAAAAGTTTTCTAGGTACCTATAGGTTTTACCATTAATGCCAATCTTTTTCATTTTGTAAAGAGCTCCATCTCGCCAGCATTCATCATATGCTCTAGCTACATCTAGAAAGACTGCCACTGTTTTTTCTCTTTCCTCTTGAACCCTAGCTTTACATCGTGTTCTAATCTTACAAGCTGGTCTACTGTACTTCTGTCTGCTCTAAACCCTGACTGGTTTGGGCTATATAACTGGTTTTTTTCTAGGTAGAATTTAACTCTTTTATTCACAACAGTTTCCAGTATTTTACCTAGTTGTGATGTTAAGGAGATAGGCCTATATGAACTTACATCATGGGCTTCCTTATTGGGTTTTAGAATGGGTACTATCATAGCTACTTTCCATGCTTTTGGTATCTTTCCTAAGCTCCAGATTTTGTTATAAAGTGAAGTTATTATGTTTATAGTTCTTTTGGGTACTTTCTTAAGGATTTCATAACTAAGTATATCTTGCCCTGAGGCAGTATTAGATTTATCTTTTATTGCATTAGTTACTTCTTCCTCCGTTATATCAGCATCTAAATAGTTTGTTTCATCTATCTGGTCTGGTAGTTCTTTTAAAAACTGTATCCTAAGTCTTTCTCTTCTCTCATTTTCTTCCTGTCCAAGGCTACTTTTTGCACTGACTTTATAGAAATACTCGGCAAGGGCATTAGCTTTTTCTTTATCTGTTTCTGCTCTCTTTGGTAGTTTGATTGTTGGCATTATTGTTTTCTTATTGTTCCCTTTGATTGCCTTAAGCTTTCTCCATACTTCTCTAATTTGAGTGCTAGGTTTAAGTGACTGACAAAACTCCTTCCAGTTAGTTTCTTTGGCTTTGAATATTATTCTGTTAGATTCATTCCTAATAAGTTTATACTTATCATAATTTTCTTCTGTTCTGTTATTTCTATATTTTTGTAAGGCCCTTTTTCTTCTCTCATGAATTTCTGCACAGCTTTTATTCCACCAGGCAACTGGTTCTTTATTCCATTGAGTTTCTCTTTTCTTATTAATGTTATTTTTTTGTTTAAGGTGTTGTGGCATATTTTTATTTGGTATATACTTTATTGCTATTTTCAGAATTTCATTGGTCAGTGTTTCTGCCCACAAGTCAGTATCATCTGATTCCATGTCTTTATATTCCATCACCTCCAGCTCTGATTGGAAAGCTTCCCAGTTTGCTTTTTTATAGTTGAAGGTAGGTTTCTCTGGTTCTGGGTTTGGAATGACATTTTCATGCATGGTTATTACAATGGGCAGATGATCTGAGTTTGTGTCTTGTAACACTTCCCAATTTACATTCGCTAGGTTGTTAGTTGCTATACTTATGTCTATTGCTGAGTCTGCCCTATTAGCTTGTGGATTAATTCTTGTTGCAGATCCATCATTTAGTATTAGTAGTTCATTGTTTTCTATGAAGTCAAGTAGGCATTTTCCTGCATTATCTGTATGTTGTCCACCCCAAGCACAATGATGGGAATTAAAATCGCCTACTATGATTGTTTTGGGGCCTAGTCTGGTGCTTATGGCTAGTATTTCTTCATCTTTAATTATGCCATCTTTAGCATATACATTTAGAATTGTTAGATTGTTTGGTTCAGCTGCTATAGTAACCTGGATACCTTCTATATTGGTTGTATTAAAAACTTCCCAGTCTATGATTTTAAATTTTTCGCTAACTAAGACTGCGACACCACCTCCTCTACCTTCTTTCCTATCGTGTCTAAGTATCTTAAAGCCCTTACAACTATATCTACTATTTGGGTTTAAATGGGTCTCTTGAAGAGCATATATATCAGTAGTTAATCCTGTCTCTGATAGTAGGGGTGCAAAATTCTTTTTGATACCCCTACAATTCCACTGTATAATTTTAAATCTTTCTAAATTGAATTTTAACATCATCTATTATCCCTTTTATTTTGGTTAACTATCAATTTGCTCTTAATCTGTATTCCCTGCACTCGTGGACCCATCATCAATCAAGTTCTCTAGAAAAGCCTTATTAAAACTTATCATTGTATCCGTAACTTTTTCTGTTATGTATGGTAAAAGTGCATCAACGTGTTCTTTGATAGAGCTAGTTTCTTCTAGGTTGACCACTTTCCTATTTTCATCTAATGCTACATTCCCTTCTCTCCCTATGTTGATCTCCTGCCTTTCACTTTCCATTCTTTTTAGTATTATTTCACTTTCTTCTTTTAGTTCGGAAAGTTTGACTAGCATTATTTCATTTTCTTCTTTCAGTGCAGTCAGTTTAGCCACATCCTGGGTAATTTGGAACTGTATGGCTTTCACTTCTTGTAGCAATGCCTCTGCACTTTTCAGTGAATTCACATTTTCCAGAGTTGTAGCTGACCTGTCTGGCTTGCTGCTTTCTTTTGTTTTGTTAGTTATTTTCTGTTCTTTTGACTGCTGCGTTTTAATAGTTTTAATTTCTTCTTTAAGAGATTTTATTTCTTCTACAACTTTACTGTTTGTGTTTTTTGCGTTTTTTTTTATTTCTTTAATTACTGTTTTAAATGGTGTTCTTGTTATGATGGATTCTTTTAGTGCTTGTTTGGTTTGCTGGTACACTGGACAGCCCTGATACCTGGCACTGTGGTTCCCTTTGCAATTGGAACACTTTCTGTTCCCATTCGCCTTTTTGTAGTCGGTATCTGCCTTTGCCTTTTCACACTGTGTAGAGGGGTGGTTACTGGAGCAGTACCGACAAACTGTTCTCCCCTTACAATTGTTCCTTCCATGGCCGAATTTCAGACAGTTGGAGCACTGTAGCACAGGGGGAATGTAAGCTTCGGTGTGCTTCTTGGTTTTCCCAAATAGTAGTGTTTTAGGGGTTTCCCTCCCTTCTGCCGTTATTATAACCACTGGGGTTACAATGCTCCCTTTCACCATTATTCTGTCCACATGTACCAACTTTATGTCTGGGTTCTGTTTTGCGATGCTGTTCATAACTTCCTCGCTTGAAAGGTTAATGTTTATCCCTTTTAACACACACCTATTGGTCTCTTTTGCCAGCTCTATCTTTACTTTTATGTCGTGTGCCAGAGTCACTGTTTTTGCTTCTACTTTGAGTTCCTCTAACATCTCTTTTATTCTGTCGCTCTGATTTGGGGTAATTATTATGCCAAAATGGGTTTTTGAAATTTTGGCTATCGCCTTTTTGCCTAACACAGGATCAAGGATTTTTATAATTTTGTCTTCATCTAGTGCTTTGATCTTGACAACCTCACCAGCTACTTGTGTTATCTTTAACCGACATATGTTTACTACATCTTTATTTTGGGAAACTGCCTGGGATGCTTTATGTCTTGAGTCTTCTTTGGTACTTTCATTGCTATTTTTTTGGTTAGAAATTTCTTCTATGGGGGCCTGACTATTCTCTTCTAGTTTATCGTGCCTGGTGTCCCTATCTTTGTTTTTAACTGCTTCTGCCCACGTTTTGCCTTCACCTGACTGTGATCTAGTTAGGACTACAGGTGCCATGTTTGGTTATGAGCTATGTCCTAATTTCCTATTTGAATTTCTTTACTTATTGTTCTTTCCTATTTCTTTTAGCTCCCTTTCTTTTATTTTGTTATTAATTTAATTATTTTATTGTGCTATCTTGTTCTTATTCTTAGAAGTTTGGTCTATTTTGGTTCAAATCTTTCGATCTGGTCAAATTGTTGTTGTTGTTGTTTTGATGAAATGATGGGTGGAGATCGGGCACTCAACCTCTGATCATTGTTGCCTCTTCTCTTTCCATCTTGGTCTACCCTGTTCAACCTGAAAGTTGGTTATAATTGGGGTATTTAGTGTCATTTTCTTTACTAGTTTCAATGAAATAACTGTTGTCTTTTTTGCTATTTTTATTTATATTAGTATGAGTCAATTTTATTTTAAAGATAAAAATTGTCCTTTACACTTGGTTTTAATTTGTATTAGTATTTGTTCCCGCAATGGAAAGCACGTGTCTTTCCTTGTCCTATGAGTAGTTATTTTTTTTTTTGTTAATGCTTTGTTAGTTCTTGCTGCTTAATTTCTATTTAGTTGGATGATTTTCCTGAAGTTCTAACCTTATATTTTTTCCTTTGTTTTATGTATATATCTTTTAAGTATTGATTGGGCATCTCTTGCTAATAAATTAAATTCAACTTATCACCTGTTAAGTCTATATTGTTTTCTTTAAGTTTTTATTTCAAGCCCCGGTTGTGTTCGATACTTTTTTTTACAGTGGATCAGGTAGTGGTCTATGTCATTCTCTTCCTGACATTCTTGGCAGTGTGGTTCTTCTACCATGAAGTATGCTGCACCGAGTCGGAGACGCCACAGTTTTTTGTTCGATTGTTGTTGTTGTTGTTTTGATGAAATGATGGGTGGAGATCGGGCACTCAACCTCTGATCATTGTTGCCTCTTCTCTTTCCATCTTGGTCTACCCTGTTCAACCTGAAAGTTGGTTATAATTGGGGTATTTAGTGTCATTTTCTTTACTAATTTTGTATTCAATTTAAATAACTGTTGTCTTTTGCAGTTGCTGATTTTTATTTATATTAGTATTTGTCAATTTTATTTTCTCTTTTGTATTGTTTCTAGATAACTATTGTCCTTTACACTTGGTTTTAATTTGTATTAGTATTTGTTCTTTTTGAGTTGTTGTCCCTTTTTTTTTTTTTTTTTTATACCTTGTCTTTCCTTGTCCTATGAGTAGTTATTTTTTTTTTTTTTTTGTTAATGCTTTGTTAGTTCTTGCTGCTTAATTTCTATTTAGTTGGATGATTTTCCTGAAGTTCTAACCTTATATTTTTTCCTTTGTTTTATGTATATATCTTTTAAGTATTGATTGGGCATCTCTTGGGGCATCTATACTTAAAACCTTATCACCTGTTAAGTCTATATTGTGATTTCTATAGTAAGTTTTTAATTCAAGCCTTTGTTGTTCATACTTTTTACAGTGGATCAGGTAGTGGTCTATGTCATTCTCTTCCTGACATTCTTGGCAGTGTGGTTCTTCTACCATGAAGTATGCTGCACCGAGTCGGAGACGCCACAGTTTTTTGTTCGATGGTATCTTTAATTCTTCTCTGACCTGGCATGTCCTCGTTGGTTCTTTCAGCAGTTTGAACGCGTGTCTGCCTTTTCTACTTTCCTTCCATGTTGTCTTCCATTCCTCGTTTATAGTTTCCTTCACTTGGCTCTTGATCTCTGACCTTCCCAGTCCTGCTTTTATATTGTTTTTACTTGTTCTTCCCTTCTTGGCATTCTGGTCTGCCAACTCGTTGCCAGCTATACCTATGTGTGCTGGAACCCACACTAGCCTCACACTACATCCTCTGTTCTCTAGTGATGTATTAATTGCTAGAATTTCTTCCTTTATGTCTGGCCGGCTACATTTACCTGGGTGTTCTAGTGCTTGTAGTGATGATAGTGAGTCTGTAAATATCGTAACAGCTTCTGGTGGGTTATCTTCGATTATTTCTAGACTTTTAAGAATTGCTACCATCTCTGCAGTAAAAATCGATGCCCCTTCCGTTATACTGTAGCTCTTTTTTATTCCCCATTGTGGTATTACAACTCCGGCACCTAGTTGCCCACTATCACCCTTGGATCCATCAGTGTAGACGGCCAGACTTTGTTTAGTTAGTTGCTCTATGAACTTTCTACTTATCATTTTGGCTTCCTTATCTTCTATGTTTTGTTTGATCTTTTCAGTAAGTGAGTAGTCTATGATTGGTGATTTTAGTTCCCAGGGTGGTATTTTGCTTCTGTATTTATTACTATTTTCAATTGTGTTTGATAGTTCTTTGAATTGCATTAGGTCTTCTATAGTTCTCCATCCTGTTGGATATCTATCTTTATTTAAGGGGACGTCCCATACACTTGGTTGGTTTTTGACAAATGCTTTATGTGCTGGGTGGGTCACTTCTTGTGCTACTTTACTCCAATAATTTAATCTCAGTTCTTTCCGTCTCAGACCAAGGGGAGGTATGCCGAGAGCTACTTCTAGAGCTTCTACTGGTGTCGATATAAATGCACCTGTAATAGTTCTCATGGCTGCATTTTGAATCCTGTCCAGTTTTGCTTTGTTAGAAGCTGCAGCTGAGTCATAGACTATGCTGGCATAATCCAGTTTCCCCCTGATGAAGGACTTGTAGAACATAAGCATTATTTTATTGCTGGCCCCCCATCCATTACCTTTTACAATCCTTAGTATATTTAGGGGTCCCCTACAGCTTTCTACCAAATTGTCTATATGTTTATTATAATTTAGTTGTTTATCTAAAGTTACGCCCAGAAATCTAGTTGTTGAGGAGGTACATATTTTCTGTCCTTTAATGGTTATATTGATTTTGTTATTTTTTTTTTAAATTTCCTTTGCTGAAAATCATACCTACTGTTTTGTTTACATTAATTTGGAAGCCCCAACTTTTCATCCACTCTGAAACTTTGTCTATTTGATTTTGAAGTTTTTTGTAAACATGGTCCAAGTTTTTTCCAGAACGCCAAATGGCACAGTCATCTGCAAATTGTGATACTGCATTCTTTATATGTCATTAAATTCATCTGCTAAATCATTTACAGCTATAGTGAAAATTGAAGGAGAGATCACTGATCCTTGAGGAATCCCATTCTGTTGTTCATATATTTCTGACCTATCATTATTCACCTGTACAGCAAAATACCTGTCCTGTAAAAAGTTTTCTAGATACCTATAGGTTTTACCAGTAATGCCAATCTTTTTCATTTTGTAAAGAGCTCCATCGCGCCAGCATTCATCATATGCTCTAGCTACATCTAGAAAGACTGCTACTGTTTTCTCTTTCCTCTTGAACCCTAGCTTTACATCATGTTCTAATCTTACAAGCTGGTCTACTGTACTTCTGTCTGCTCTAAACCCTGACTGGTTTGGGCTATATAACTGGTTTTTTTCCAGGTAGAATTTAACTCTTTTATTCACAACAGTTTCCAGTATTTTACCTAGTTGTGATGTTAAGGAGATAGGCCTATATGAACTTACTTCATGGGCTTCCTTATATGCTTTTGGTATCTTTCCTAAGTTCCAGATTTTGTTATAAAGTGAAGTTATTATGTTTATAGTTCTTTTGGGTACTTTCTTAAGGATTTCATAACTAAGTATATCTTGCCCTGAGGCAGTATTAGATTTATCTTTTATTGCATTAGTTACTTCTTCCTCTGTTATATCAGCATCTAAATAGTTTGTTTCATCTATCTGGTCTGGTATTTCTTTTAAAAAACTGTATCCTAAGTCTTTCTCTTCTCTCATTTTCTTCCTGTCCAAGGCTACTTTTTGCACTGACTTTATAGAAATACTCGGCAAGGGCATTAGCTTTTTCTTTATCTGTTTCTGCTCTCTTTGGTAGTTTGATTGTTGGCATTATTGTTTTCTTATTGTTCCCTTTGATTGCCTTAAGCTTTCTCCATACTTCTCTAATTTGAGTGCTAGGTTTAAGTGACTGACAAAACTCCTTCCAGTTAGTTTCTTTGGCTTTGAATATTATTCTGTTAGATTCATTCCTAATAAGTTTATACTTATCATAATTTTCTTCTGTTCTGTTATTTCTATATTTTTGTAAGGCCCTTTTTCTTCTCTCATGAATTTCTGCACAGCTTTTATTCCACCAGGCAACTGGTTCTTTATTCCATTGAGTTTCTCTTTTCTTATTAATGTTATTTTTTTTGTTTAAGGTGTTGTGGCATATTTTTATTTGGTATATACTTTATTGCTATTTTCAGAATTTCATTGGTCAGTGTTTCTGCCCACAAGTCAGTATCATCTGATTCCATGTCTTTATATTCCATCACCTCCAGCTCTGATTGGAAAGCTTCCCAGTTTGCTTTTTTATAGTTGAAGGTAGGTTTCTCTGGTTCTGGGTTTGGAATGACATTTTCATGCATGGTTATTACAATGGGCAGATGATCTGAGTTTGTGTCTTGTAACACTTCCCAATTTACATTCGCTAGGTTGTTAGTTGCTATACTTATGTCTATTGCTGAGTCTGCCCTATTAGCTTGTGGATTAATTCTTGTTGCAGATCCATCATTTAGTATTAGTAGTTCATTGTTTTCTATGAAGTCAAGTAGGCATTTTCCTGCATTATCTGTATGTTGTCCACCCCAAGCACAATGATGGGAATTAAAAATCGCCTACTATGATTGTTTTGGGGCCTAGTCTGGTGCTTATGGCTAGTATTTCTTCATCTTTAATTATGCCATCTTTAGCATATACATTTAGAATTGTTAGATTGTTTGGTTCAGCTGCTATAGTAACCTGGATACCTTCTATATTGGTTGTATTAAAAACTTCCCAGTCTATGATTTTAAATTTTTCGCTAACTAAGACTGCGACACCACCTCCTCTACCTTCTTTCCTATCGTGTCTAAGTATCTTAAAGCCCTTACAACTATATCTACTATTTGGGTTTAAATGGGTCTCTTGAAGAGCATATATATCAGTAGTTAATCCTGTCTCTGATAGTAGGGGTGCAAAATTCTTTTTGATACCCCTACAATTCCACTGTATAATTTTAAATCTTTCTAAATTGAATTTTAACATCATCTATTATCCCTTTTATTTTGGTTAACTATCAATTTGCTCTTAATCTGTATTCCCTGCACTCGTGGACCCATCATCAATCAAGTTCTCTAGAAAAGCCTTATTAAAACTTATCATTGTATCCGTAACTTTTTCTGTTATGTATGGTAAAAGTGCATCAACGTGTTCTTTGATAGAGCTAGTTTCTTCTAGGTTGACCACTTTCCTATTTTCATCTAATGCTACATTCCCTTCTCTCCCTATGTTGATCTCCTGCCTTTCACTTTCCATTCTTTTTAGTATTATTTCACTTTCTTCTTTTAGTTCGGAAAGTTTGACTAGCATTATTTCATTTTCTTCTTTCAGTGCAGTCAGTTTAGCCACATCCTGGGTAATTTGGAACTGTATGGCTTTCACTTCTTGTAGCAATGCCTCTGCACTTTTCAGTGAATTCACATTTTCCAGAGTTGTAGCTGACCTGTCTGGCTTGCTGCTTTCTTTTGTTATTTTCTGTTCTTTTGACTGCTGCGTTTTAATAGTTTTAATTTCTTCTTTAAGAGATTTTATTTCTTCTACAACTTTACTGTTTGTGTTTTTTTGTTCGATTCATTTCCGTCCGCCCTTATATATGCAGCTACCGGACGTACAGGAAACAAGGCTCGCAACTCCATCAAACTTCCCAAAAAAGTTGTAACTTCGGGGGGTTTGTGCTAGAGGTGTTTCAAACCTTGGTCTCGTGCATTTCACCTAACCCAGTTCAAGCCTTTGGAGTTATATATTTCCGTTCTCCATGAGTTGACCTTTATATCCATATGTTGTTTTCCCATATCTGTCGTGTTAACGATTCTATATTGAATTATAAATAGGAAAAACACAGCATTTCTCAATGCACGGACACTATTCTTGCGAAATTCTTCACAACTACTTACTCCCTTCTGATTTCCTTGTACCTATACATAAATGAAGATATTCCCGTCAAAAGGAGACCATTCTCATCCTTATCTATCATTCCGTTCTCCTTCCCGATCGCTAATTCTAACCATGTTTCGGACGATTATTCTTCCTTATACAATCGCCGAAGTCGTTCTATCTGACCGTGGGAAACCCCTTCTCTGATTGGCTGCCCTAGATACACACAGGAAAATACCCCTGCATTCCTTTGTTCAGGTCAGCACACTGGTGTCCCACTTTTCGGTCTTCAAACATTTAACTAGGCAATGCGTAACATGCGACATGCACGATGGTTCATTAAAAAAATTAAGATATCGGGTATTAGGGTATATGGACACAAGACCTGCTGCGTACAAGACGTCAACAGGCGTGATGGCCGCTGACTGCTTTGAGAGTCGGCGGCTAAGGATCAAAGAAGAAGAAGGACACAAGAGCTATAATCTACACCAGATAATACCACTGAAATCGTTTTGCATAAATGAACTTCCTGGCATAACCCTTCTGGTTCACTTCCGGGCGTAAATGAGAGGAAATAAAATTACTACACGGGTCGTGGAGAATATTGACAGCCAGACGGCACAAAGCACGTTTCGCTAAATTTGGCCCGGTACGTTAAGACACACTTGTTGTCTCACCTACTTCTTCATGTCGGGACAACATCAGCAGCGCCAGGACATGGGAACTTCGCACCATCGCGTACTAAACAATCTGTGATGTCACTTTGCTTGTCTCCTGTTTATTATTTTTTTCTCCCACTTTTTGAAAATCCCGTGAAATTCAATCATGGATACAATGTCAAGAAACGGAATATTCTCGGCAAATATGCTACCTTTTTCTTTTATTACCATTCTTTTTCTGTTATTTCGAGTACTATTACTGCTACTACGACTATTACTACAACTACTACTACAACTGCTGCTACTACTACTACTGCTTCAACTACTACTACAATTACTATTTTTGCTACTACTGCTACTGCTGTTACTACTACTGCTGCTGCTGTTACTATGACTACTACTGCTGCAACTACTACTACTACTACTACTACTACTACTACTACTACTACTACTACTACTACTACTACTACTACTACTACTACTACTACTACTACTACTACTACTACTACTACTACTACTACTACTACTATTACTGCTACTGCGACTGCTACTGAGACTGCGACTGCGACTGCGACTACGACTACGACTACTACTACTACAACTACTACTACAACTACTACTACAACTACAACTACTACTACAATAACCCTCGACTACATAGATGGTTCCTCTTGGTCCAGGAATTTCATTTCGACATGAAGCCAATCAAGGTATCAAACAATTGGCTGGCTGACCTATTATCCCGAATGTCTGATATCTGTACATGACTGTTTATAGACCTTTTATTACGTATATCCAGACATTAAAAGAGAACTATAAATCTGGTTCTTAACATATGAACCCGGCGGAAACAACTACTACTACAACTACTACTACAACTACTACTACAACTACTACTACAACTACTACTACAACTGCTACTACAACTGCAACTAAAACTGCTACTACAACTGCTATTACAACTACTACTACAACTACTACTACAACTACTACTACAACTACTACTACAACTACTACGGCAACTACTACGACAACTACAACTGCTACTACAACTGCTACTACAACTGCTACTACAACTGCTACTACAACTACTACTACTACTACAACTACTACTACAATTACTACTACAACTCCTATTACAACTACTACTACAAATACTACTACAACTACTACTACAACTACTACTACAACTACCACTACAACTACTACTACAACAACTACTACAACTACCACTACAACTACTACTACAACTACTACTACAACAACTACTACTACTAAACTACTACTACTACTAAACTACCACCACTAAGGTTGTATGTTTGTATTTAATTTTTTTTCTATATGTATTTTATTTTATTTAAAAATAAATTACTGTATGTCTATTTAAGACTAAAAATAAAACACAATTAGAATTTCTAATTAACTGGCATCCAATACGGCATAAATACATAGGCAGCGTTGTGCCAGTAACATAATAGCGACTACTGACTGTTATACACATTTATTGACACAGTATATCTTAACATTAACCCATTAAGGGTTGAACAGGATATTTTGTCCATTAATTTAAAAAAAAAACTACTAGTATGACTATTTGTCGTGGAATATTCTAATCCACATATATAAATTATCAAGTAAATATAAAGCCTAATAAATACATATAATAAATAAAGGAAGAAGAATGGTAAAGAACAGTGCTGTCACAATGACTGTACTCGAAATCCCCTTGTTTTCTACTGCGTATGCAAATTGTAACGTTTCACGTTGATATTAAAGGCCTTCTGCAACATACACGCGTTTCCCAAACACACAATAAAATGTGCTGCCTTTCTAAGAAAAACCTTGAAATATGCAAGTTGACCTAAATTTTAAATTCCATTCATGTCTTTTTCTACACTATGTTACCAAGATCAAAAGACAGATGGACAAAAGGATAGCGAGAAGGGAGAGGCAGAAAGCCGAACACTAAACACGCTTCGCGCGATACACAAATGCTGCCATCACGCGTGTAAGACTACATGCACTAACTTTTTTTCAGACGGACAGTGATAAAATACATTACCCATCCCAGAGTTAGGTTTATAAATCCTGAAAAACTCTTATTAGAAAAGATAACATTAGATGGGTTTACGGTTGAAAACATAACAGTACCCAGACAGCACATCTTCGAAACAGGAGGTAGAAAATACATATTTTGAACGCAGCCACGTAGCTCTTTTAAATTTGGATATTTGGGTTCCTTAGGGCTTGCTGACCAAGAATATGTAAAACGTTACGCAAATAGTCCAGGAATTAATAAATTATACCCAAAATAAAATAGTGGGGATGCCTGACAGCATGGAATCATTTCTGCTCATAAAATGTTTTTATAACGTGTTTGAAAAAAATCTTACGTTACAGAATTAGCCTACCATGTAAACTCCAAATTGATTGGAGCGCAACAAATGAAAGACTAACCACGATTGGTCGGGCTATAAATACTATCTTTCGTTGTTAGGGGAGACGTGAAAAGGTAACATTTTTTCAAACACTTGTCGAAACGTGGCCTCATTGGCTAGACTCGCTGATATACTCACTTAGGAGCGTTAGTTCGAGACCACTAGTGCAAATAATCTTGATAAAGCAACAGTGCGTTGAAGCCAGCTCATATTTGTGTTAAATAAAAGCCTGGAACATAAGCAGATGGGAATTTGTGCCAGTAATTGTGCCAGAATTCATTGCTAATCAACGTATCTGTGTTTATTTCCATGAAATTGTGGGACCGTGGTCTTGATGGTACTGAGCAGCACCTGGTCAGAGCTTTGCTGAATCCAGAGTCGGACAGCATACTCCTTGGTCTTTTTAGCTATCAGTGAGGTGTCTCCAGAGCCCAGAGGAGAATTCGAGCAGAGGAGTCCTTCCCTGCCGCCATCACGCAAGATAAGCTGATTTGGCCAGCTGAGCTCAACATTATGTCCCCTCATCTTGAAATGACTTTGTAAAAATAACATTCAGAGGGGAATTTAATTGTCTTAATATCAGGAACTGAGAACATCTCCAATACTAGTCCCAAAAGACAAACTATTGAAGTCATGATGACAAATACCAACAGAGCTTGAACAAAACAAAACCAGTATTACCTCATATTACCACTACACAACTGACACACATAGGATATTTTAATAATATATGTCACTACAATATTCATATTGATAAAGTCTGTACATATACTTGTAATTAAAATTGATTGTGATTCCTGGTTCCTTTGTATTTGAATCAGGACACATATACCTTTATGATAACAGTGAATACATATTGTTATTTGAAAAGTTATCAGTGACTCCTTAAGATATTCTCATAGAGTGTTATATGTATGTGAGTGTCACAGTGTTGTCAAGAGTAGTGGATTAAATTAAATTGTTTATCTGTCTGTTGTTGTGACTTACACTTCATCATACACATACCCTAGACACATAACGTAGTCATCACACTATTCCAGAATAATTCTGACTGAGATATATAGATATGTGGTAGCAAGTAAGGTTATCTATAATACACTACTCTTAATAGATATAGATACCTTCACAGCTGATCTCAGTCAGTACACTAAGTCCCCTATAAATATTTATAACATCCCACTTCACCACATATATTGGGGTCTCGCTCTTGGGATTTTGAATCTTTCCCTATTAAAAATATTGGGGGTAATTCACTTCAGGGAATATAAGAATTAAAAGGTATCCTTGGGTGGAATTAAATAAGGTTGAGCTCACGGTGCCTGTGTTGTCCATTAGATATATTTAGAGATTAAATTGTTGGTTAGACATTGTAGAAACTTACCTGATAGACAATGGCGGACCTAGCCAAATTTCGATCTGCTGCTGTTCAGACTGCAAAGGAGTTAGGATTAGATGGGCAAGTTATGGTTGCCTATGTTACTACGGAATGTGACAAATTTATTGAACGCGAAGAAAGAAGGTTTGAAGCCGAAAGAAAGTTAGAGGCTGAAAGGGAAATTAAGAGGTTGCAGATTGAGGCTGAGACTAAGAAATTGGAAGCAGAAAGAGAAGACAAAAGATTAGCTGCAGAAAGAGAAGAGAAGAGATTAGCTGCAGAGAGGGAAGCAGAAAAGGAGGAGAAAAGATTACAAAGGGAACATGAATTACGACTAAAGGAGTTTGAGTTTCAAGGCCATGCTCCTGAAAATGGTGCCAGTCCCTTTGCCTCTGATGCTACGGTTACTCAGGGAGCCTCAACCTCAGCTATGAACTTTCATTTAGATCATTTTGTTGAGAAAGACGATGATATTGAGAGCTATATAAATAGATATGAACTATTAGCTACCACATATGGGTTAGAGAGAGAAAGGTGGAGCTTAAAGTTATCTCAGGGACTTCGTGGGGCAGCTTATGAAGTTTTTGCAAAAATGAGCAGAGGTGATCAGGAAAATTATGATATGCTAAAGCAGGCTCTTTTGTTAAGATATGAAAAGAATGCTGAATTTTATAGGAAAAAATTTAGGAATGCTAAACTACTGTCAGGTGAAACCTATCACCAGTTCTCTGCACGAATAGAGACATACTTGGAGAAATGGACTTCTCTGGGGAAAACCCAAGATCTTAAGGAAATGGTCCTTATAGAGCAATTAAGAGAGTCCATGGCTCCAGACCTGAGAAAGTTTCTCATGGAACAAGGTGCAGAGAGGCTGGATGAGTTGCTAAATGTTGCTGAAAGGTATCAAGCAGCTCAAGCAGAGGTAACAGGTAATAAAAAGAAACAAGTGGATAACTTTAGGGCACCACAGAACTTTAATAAATTTGATCCTAGGGATCAAAATAAAGGTAAGCACCAATTTGATAGGCCACGGTATGACAATAAAAATAAATTCCCACAATTCGATGAAAGGAAATATGATGAAAGAAAATCTTTCAACCAAGGAAAAAGGTGGTGTAAGAATTGTCAGATGGACAATCATGACACTGACCGGTGCAGAAGGAAACCTGTGTATATGGCAACCCTTCAGGTCAGGTCGACCTCAAGACAGGAGGAGGATATTATGTTAGATACCACTCCAGAAGAGATGAGGAAGGCACAGGCTGGGGATAAAACACTCAAGCCTTGTTTCAGAAAATTGTCAACTTGTCATACAACTCCAGGCAAGGGAGATTTTTACATGAAAAACAAGTTGATGTATAGGAAGACTGGAGCTAGATCCAAAGGTCAAGGACAGCTGGTACTTCCTAAAAGATATAGGGCAGACTTAATAAGGAGCCTACATGTGAAACCAGATGGGGACCATGAGAAAATAGGTACCATCATTCAAAAGGTGGCTCACAATTATTATTGGCCCAAAGCAAAATGGGACATTGAGAATTTTGTAGAAAGGTGTAGCATAGCACATGAGGGAACACCCACAAGTGGGAACATGGATCAGGACCTGGACACGCCCCGGGGCAAAATTAGGCCTGATAATAAAAAGAAATATAGATTTGATAAAGTGGACCAAATGGAATGGGAAGCCCCTTTTCACGGACAAGCTTCACTTAACTGTTTTACAATGGCCACTATGCGGAGAGTGCAAAAAGATGTCTTACCCCAGGATAAGCCGAAAATCCCTCAATCGGACTTAAACAAACTGGAGGAAGAGGATGTAGGGAGGAAATCTCTCATCAAGAATTTTAAGTGGGGAGAAAGCCCCAAAAGAAAAATTGGTAGCGGTCGTTTTGTGAATGATAATTCTGGGAGGAAAAATCATCACTATAAAGCTTCGAGTGGAAGAGACCATACCGGTGCATGGACAAATAGGTCCACACAATTAAAGGTCCATATGTAGCTTTGTTAAGAACGTGGACTGATGAAAAGGCAGAGGAAAACATTACATCTTCATACCAATATGTGAATGAGCTGACCACTCGGTTAAAAACTGGCTGGAAACTTGCCAATGAAAATTTGAAACAAGCCAGGAAGAAACATGCTGCCTATTATAACAGGAAGGCGAAGGACAGAAATCTGGCTGTGGGAGAGAAAGTACTGCTTCTTTTGCCCGGGAGTCAGAATAAGTTACAGATTGGATGGCAGGGTCCATATACAGTTCTAGAGAAGGTGTCTAGAACAAATTATAAGATAGATAAGAAGGGGAAAGAAAAAATCTATCATGTGAATCTCCTGAAGAAATATTTGGAAAGAGAACATCAGGAAGAGACACACTTGTTGACCTTGTCCATCGCCATGGAGATGAAAAAGGAACCACTTTCATCATTTGAATATCCATTACACCCCTGTGAGTCAGCAGCACAGGTGAAAATCAGTACACATTTAACGAAAACTCAGAAAGAGAGAGTGCAACAGGTTCTAAATAATCATGCAGAGGTGTTAACAGACCGACCAGGGCATACAAACCTATTGGAATATGATATGAAACTAATAGACTCCACACCTGTCTGTATGAAACCATATTCGATTCCGTTTGCTAAGGAGAAAGCTTTGAAGGAAGAGATAGACTATCTATTGAAGGAAGGAATTATTTCGCACAGTGAGTCTTCGTATAGTTCCGGTGTGGTACTCTTAAGGAAGCCCTCTGGAGAACATAGACTCTGTATAGATTACAGGAGACTGAATGCTATTACAGAAGGACAGGTGGATCCATTGCCGGATACAAATCAGCTGTTTGCCAGACTAAATAAAGCGAACTATTTCTCAAAAGTGGATCTGAGTAAAGGATACTATCAGATTCCAGTAAAGCCTGAGGTTAGACCATACCTAGCTTTTAGTACCTCAGAAGGACACTATGAGTTTAATAGATTGCCATTTGGATTGAAGAATGCGCCTAGTGTCTTCTCTAGAATGATGAGAAAATTATTGGATCCTCTGAATAATCCCTGTATAACAAATTGTATGGATGATATCCTTATAGCAACAGAAACATTTGAGGAACACATTGACTCTCTGAACATGCTGTTTGATCGACTTAGGGAGGCAAGTTTAACAGCCCGACCAACCAAATGTTGCGTTGGATGTAAAGAATTGGAATTTTTGGGACACACAGTTTATCAGGGAAACATGACCCCTGACCCAAAGAATTTAGAGAAACTACAGAAAGCCCCGAGACCACAAACCAAGAAGGACGTGAGATCCTTTGTCTCATTATGTGGTTTCTACCAGAAGTATATCAAAAACTTTAATTCCATATGTGCACCGTTAACTGAATTGACACGTAAAGGACATCCAGATCGCATTACATGGACACCACAATGTGAAATGACTTACCAAGAATTGAAGGAAAAGCTCACAAGTAAACCCATTTTGAAATTACCTGACTTAAGTCAAGAATTCATAGTAAGGACGGATGCAAGTAATATTGGGTTAGGTGCAACTCTACTACTACAGAAATCAGATGCATTGGATGGGGAATTAAGCCCAGTGGCATATGCTAGCAGAAAGTTGAATAAAGCTGAAATCAACTACTCAACTAGCGAAAAAGAATGTCTTGCAGTAATATGGGCGATAAAGAAATTCAATATTTATCTATATGGGAAGGCATTTAAGTTGCAAACAGACCACAAACCGTTATCGTTTCTAGCACAGGCTAAGCATGAGAACTCTAGGTTACTCCGATGGTCTTTACTTCTGGCTCCATATAATTTTAGCATTGAGTATATATCTGGAAAAACCAATTTGGGAGCGGATTTTTTAAGCCGCCATCCGTGTGATGAGAATCACCGTAAACCCCAGAAATAATAATAAATTTCTCTATGTGAATATACAATAAAGGACTGACATATAATGTCTGTTTTAAGAGGGGAGGTGTCGTGGAATATTCTAATCCACATATATAAATTATCAAGTAAATATAAAGCCTAATAAATACATATAATAAATAAAGGAAGAAGAATGGTAAAGAACAGTGCTGTCACAATGACTGTACTCGAAATCCCCTTGTTTTCTACTGCGTATGCAAATTGTAACGTTTCACGTTGATATTAAAGGCCTTCTGCAACATACACGCGTTTCCCAAACACACAATAAAATGTGCTGCCTTTCTAAGAAAAACCTTGAAATATGCAAGTTGACCTAAATTTTAAATTCCATTCATGTCTTTTTCTACACTATGTTACCAAGATCAAAAGACAGATGGACAAAAGGATAGCGAGAAGGGAGAGGCAGAAAGCCGAACACTAAACACGCTTCGCGCGATACACAAATGCTGCCATCACGCGTGTAAGACTACATGCACTAACTTTTTTTCAGACGGACAGTGATAAAATACATTACCCATCCCAGAGTTAGGTTTATAAATCCTGAAAAACTCTTATTAGAAAAGATAACATTAGATGGGTTTACGGTTGAAAACATAACAGTACCCAGACAGCACATCTTCGAAACAGGAGGTAGAAAATACATATTTTGAACGCAGCCACGTAGCTCTTTTAAATTTGGATATTTGGGTTCCTTAGGGCTTGCTGACCAAGAATATGTAAAACGTTACGCAAATAGTCCAGGAATTAATAAATTATACCCAAAATAAAATAGTGGGGATGCCTGACAGCATGGAATCATTTCTGCTCATAAAATTTTTTTATAACGTGTTTGAAAAAAATCTTACGTTACAGAATTAGCCTACCATGTAAACTCCAAATTGATTGGAGCGCAACAAATGAAAGACTAACCACGATTGGTCGGGCTATAAATACTATCTTTCGTTGTTAGGGGAGACGTGAAAAGGTAACATTTTTTCAAACACTTGTCGAAACGTGGCCTCATTGGCTAGACTCGCTGATATACTCACTTAGGAGCGTTAGTTCGAGACCACTAGTGCAAATAATCTTGATAAAGCAACAGTGCGTTGAAGCCAGCTCATATTTGTGTTAAATAAAAGCCTGGAACATAAGCAGATGGGAATTTGTGCCAGTAATTGTGCCAGAATTCATTGCTAATCAACGTATCTGTGTTTATTTCCATGAAATTGTGGGACCGTGGTCTTGATGGTACTGAGCAGCACCTGGTCAGAGCTTTGCTGAATCCAGAGTCGGACAGCATACTCCTTGGTCTTTTTAGCTATCAGTGAGGTGTCTCCAGAGCCCAGAGGAGAATTCGAGCAGAGGAGTCCTTCCCTGCCGCCATCACGCAAGATAAGCTGATTTGGCCAGCTGAGCTCAACATTATGTCCCCTCATCTTGAAATGACTTTGTAAAAATAACATTCAGAGGGGAATTTAATTGTCTTAATATCAGGAACTGAGAACATCTCCAATACTAGTCCCAAAAGACAAACTATTGAAGTCATGATGACAAATACCAACAGAGCTTGAACAAAACAAAACCAGTATTACCTCATATTACCACTACACAACTGACACACATAGGATATTTTAATAATATATGTCACTACAATATTCATATTGATAAAGTCTGTACATATACTTGTAATTAAAATTGATTGTGATTCCTGGTTCCTTTGTATTTGAATCAGGACACATATACCTTTATGATAACAGTGAATACATATTGTTATTTGAAAAGTTATCAGTGACTCCTTAAGATATTCTCATAGAGTGTTATATGTATGTGAGTGTCACAGTGTTGTCAAGAGTAGTGGATTAAATTAAATTGTTTATCTGTCTGTTGTTGTGACTTACACTTCATCATACACATACCCTAGACACATAACGTAGTCATCACACTATTCCAGAATAATTCTGACTGAGATATATAGATATGTGGTAGCAAGTAAGGTTATCTATAATACACTACTCTTAATAGATATAGATACCTTCACAGCTGATCTCAGTCAGTACACTAAGTCCCCTATAAATATTTATAACATCCCACTTCACCACACTATTTATATTATTACAACTGTTAGTTCTCCTTCTACCATCACAGTTGCATCAATCATCTTTTATATTATTACAACTGTTAGTTCTCCTACTACCACCAGAGTTACATCAATCATCTTTTATATTATTACAACTGTTAGTTCTCCTACTACCACCACAGATGCATCAATCATCATTTATATTATTACAACTGTTAGTTCTCCTACTACCACCAGAGTTACATCAATCATCATTTATATTATTACAACTGTTAGTTCTCCTACTACCACCAGAGTTACATCAATCATCATTTATATTATTACAACTGTTAGTTCTCCTACTACCACCAGAGTTACATCAATCATCATCATCAATTTCCTTTGCCCTCCTTATGGAGTCATCACTCCAGCTGGTCCCCTTACCGGAAGCCTTCAACAATCAATCATATACTCTTGCAGCAGTGGTTTCTGTGGCAATTTATTTTATATGATAAGTTTGCCAGCAACCTGCACAACCTCATATTAGTCGCCTATTACAACCTGCACAACCTCATATTAGTCGCCTATTACAACCTGCACAACCTCATATTAGTCGCCTATTACAACCTGCACAACCTCATACTAGTCGCCTATTACAACCTGCACAACCTCATATTAGTCGCCTATTACAACCTGCGCAACCTCATATTAGTCGCTTATTACAACCTGCACAACCTCATATTAGTCGCCTATTACAACCTGCACAACCTCATATTAGTCGCCTATTACAACCTGCACAACCTCATATTAGTCGCCTATTACAACCTGCACAACCTCATATTAGTCGCCTATTACAACCTGCACAACCTCATATTAGTCGCCTATTACAACCTGCACAACCTCATATTAGTCGCCTATTACAACCTGCACAACCTCATACTAGTCGCCTATTACAACCTGCACAACCTCATATTAGTCGCCTATTACAACCTGCGCAACCTCATATTAGTCGCCTATTACAACCTGCACAACCTCATATTAGTCGCCTATTACAACCTGCACAACCTCATATTAGTCGCCTATTACAACCTGCACAACCTCATATTAGTCGTCATTTACAACCTGCACAACCTCATATTAGTCGCCTATTACAACCTGCACAACCTCATATTAGTCGCCTATTACAACCTGCACAACCTCATATTAGTCGCCTATTACAACCTGCACAACCTCATATTAGTCGCCTATTACAACCTGCACAACCTCATATTAGTCGCCTATTACAACCTGCGCAACCTCATATTAGTCGCCTATTACAACCCTGCACAACCTCATATTAGTCGCCTATTACAACCTGCCGGAGAATGCAGTTGGCCTATTCTTTTTTGTCTCTTCAGAGACCCCCTGCCCCGGGGAACTACACAGACAGCTACATCTATCACTGCTTCTAAATTCACATCTGCATTACATTTGCAGATATTGATGTTCTTCGCATGAAGTCCACTTCTGCGCTCTTCTCTATTTATTGATCGTTTCTATGAAGTTCTGTCTGCCCACTAAATACATGTCCGGCTTTTACGTTGTTTAACCACATTTTCTGTCCCAGATATAAGCTCTGACGAGGTTTATTTCTTTTATATTTACATCTATTCCCTCTTTCCTTCTGTCTTTGTACAATATTTACATTCTTTATGTATCTGCACAACTTTCTATTGTTTGTAACTGTTGAGCAATTTGCGTCCGTTGATATATTTGCGATTTCTTCTGATTAAATCTAACTCAGGTATGATTTACCAGCGAGAGGCGAAGGCAACTCTCAACATTAAAGTTTCAACATCAATAATCAGACACTGAATACGTTCGGACTGTCCTCATCTTCTAATGATCATCTTTAGACACCCGATTATCACAGAAATACGTAAATTATTATTATTATTATTATACTATATAATTTTATTTGGCGTCACGTTACGGACGTCACAAACTTTTTCTAAACAAAGGTGCAGTCTGGAAATTATACAAACGTTGTCCGCTTCTTACCTTTGCACTAAACTGCACGACGCCCAAAATAGCGCGCATCTGTTTTTACACCAAAGTTGTAGTCTGAAAAGTATGTAAAAGTCGTGCGCTTCTGGCCATTGCACTCAATTGCACGACCCTTGAAATGGCGTGCATTTCTTGTTAATATTCTTCGGAATGCACTATCAAGGTAAATGGAACAGTTTTAAAACATGTCAATAGATTCAAAAACCTTGGCATATTAACAACATCGGATGGATGATGCATCTCAAAAGTGTTGTTTCGAATAACCCTGGCGAAAACAGCATTGTGTATGCAACAGCTCTTTGTCAATGGACATAAGAAAGAGATTTCTTCAGTCCTGACATATGGAAGTGAGTCATGAACATTTATTAAACAAGAAAGAAAAGAACTGGAGACCACAGAGACGTGGTTTTTTAAAAGAGTGTTAAAAATACCACGGAGTTAAAATGAGTGATGCGGTTGTCATGAAATTTACCAATGTGCAAAGAGAGTTTATTCCTCAGGTTTAGAAGGAAGCAGTGCTCTGTCTTTAGGCATGTTATGAGAAAAAGAAAGCTGAAGTATTTCGTGACAATAGGAAAGATAGAAGGCGACAAAGAGAGTAGATTTTTGACACTTTGACATCATGGCATATAAAGACGTCAACAGTTGAATTGATCAATAGTACTGTACACAGAAAGTTCTGGTGAGACACAAGCCGCCGTGCGTGGTACATGAAGAAGACGATTCTTCATAAAAGACGCTACAACACCACGAGCAAAGACTGACGACTAAAATCTGATATGTCACGCATCACAGTAAGCCAGCGGGACGTGACAAGATGCTGATGCAAGCCGTGCTGTAGCTACAGAAAGAAAAAGACTGATGTCAGTTGAAGCGAGCCACCGAAACGTCGAATAATACTGCAATTCGTTGAACTGCGTCTGAAGAGAGAACAAGACGCTGGTTTCAATCGAAGTTAGAAGTCGCTGAACTACGTCGAGCTGCAGATGCAAAAAGAAAAAGAATCTGGCGTCTATCGAAGCGAGCCACAGAAAAGTCTGAAGACGCTGCATTACGTTGAGCTGCAGCTTCCGCTAAATAGCAGAAATGTCACACATCACATCCAGCCAATATGTCGCCGGTGCAAAAGTTGTCATGAATCGCATTACTTCGTGCAGGTTCACAACTGTGGCCCGATGAGCGTTGAATCCCAGTTCTGCCACTCCTTAAACTTTGTTTCAGAACAATGAGCCGACAATGCCTTCAAATATTGTTTTCACAAAGGCACGTCTTTAATATAATTATTCAAGTCTTCTTATGATCTTGCGCCAAGTGATGCTAGGGTCTGTTCTATTTAGATAACGTTCATTGTCGAATGTCAAACAACAACACCAAGGTCAAGGAATAACGGTAAATATCCATCAATACTTGCAATGAATAAACTTCACCAAGAAGAAACGCCATCATAGACGACTGGTCACATTTACTATCGAATACAGTTGTTTTGTAACATATGCATTAGAACTTCACACTGTACTTTCTCATTAGATTTAGATCATATTCATAAACTCGCACCGACCATTGTGCATTAATTACAATTATAAGACTTTTAAAATCTTCACAGTTTATATATCTCTTATATCACCGCGTTAAAACTTATTCCATTATATTATTACATATTTTACTTGTGTCTGCATAATCATTCCAGCTTTGCTAGCCTTATTCGGTTCTGAGTTCATATTTTATTTTCATTTGGCGTACCACGCCATTTTTATTACTAACGTATCAATTATTGATTATTCTGGTAAGTTGGCCATCACAATAGCATTCGACGACTATCGAATTATTTATCCTTTTTACAAGGTACATTTAATCTCTGGACACTCAGGTCCTGAAATGCACAATAAATCTAAGTGGCAACGGCTGCACTTTGCTAAACACTGTAAGATGGTTAAAACCACATTAATTAAATACACTTCCGATCAACCCGAAGGGCATAACGCAGACTGTTTGTAACTATGTATTTCGCGTTATCGTCCTATACGTAACACGTCTTAGTGTGTCTCTAGTTGGGATGCTGAGTGGTGCAATCACCCTGGCCGAAACTAAACCAGACAAATTGATTACACACCATAAAGCAGTCCTCAACACTAATGCATGCAGATATATTTTACTACAAAAAAATCTAAAGATGGTGACATGGAATGTTTATGTATGCAATTCCCGAAAGTAGAAACAATTCCGTCATCAAGACATGTAACAGAAAGAGCACACTGTTACAGTATTGCCTCCCCTGCTCCGCAGAAGTGGTCAAACAATGGCCAAACGTGTATATTGATGAGTGTATTCAAAGGTATCAACTTTCGCTCAAGATTACTCTTGGCAGAAATATAAATATAAGAATAATGCTTCTACTTTAGGGAGGGTCACGCGATTTTAAAGAAAAGCAAGCGTGATAACAGATCATCCAAGCTGTCATGAATTTATTATTCTCCCGCCCTTCTGTGAGGTAATATATGTTCTGAGCCACTCAGCTGAAGGGGATTCAGCAAAATCTTAATCTAATAGCTCTATCTGGTTATGTATTTAGAACAATAAGAGTCATACGAGTGCAGATATACACTTCACTCAATAGTGATTAATCCATCTTTAGCTTTACAGTTGTGACCGCGCTATTTACTGATTATGTGTCCGTGGGTCAGTCGTTAATGATGGGGTCACTGCTGTATAAATACTGTGTGACAGTTTGCAGGTACAGTATTGCTTCTTACTTTCTGACAAGTTAGTTTACTAGCCGTCCGCTAGAGATGTTTATTCTTGTAGATGTATAACAGGTTCGTTGTCTCTCGATAGTTGTTATTGTGTGCTATAGTGGTGTACTAATTAATAGAACTGGAACTTTGAACTCAACTTGACAAAATCTGCATAATTCAGCGAAGTCAAATAACACAGTTTATTTACATAAAACATAATGAACAAATGCAGCTGGTACCAGATCAATTTCTTTCATTTGAAGGTGGTTTCTATATGTACCAGTATTTTTCCGTCTCTCACTATAAGCGTGTGAGATACAAAAATCATGTGTGGCTTCATGACCTAGGTTACCTTGACTTACTTCTCCATAACGTTCAGTAAAAGTAGTTGAGCCTCTGTTTTCTTAACTAAATTTTATATTTCTCCAGCTTTTGACCTTTCAACTGATTTATAGCAGTTCTTCGGTTTCTTCCTCTAACAAAATAAATTCTAGCTGGGGACTGAAATAAAATGGAGATGTACTTACTTCAGTTACTATCTTACTCAGTCTTTTCTTCTAGTTCAGAATATAGCGACTGCCGTTATTCTGTTCTTTGAATGATAGCATTAAACATTAACACAACCTAACTTCATTTTGAAGAACTTCAAGAATCAAAACTTAGAAATGCCTTGGTTGTTCTGCATAAATGAGACCGTTCAAACATGGCTTCTCAACACACATGTACAGACACAACCTTCGCCGAAGCCCTCTATCCGGAACTCTCCTTAGGATTTTTAAATTTTAGTTAGCTGGAAGGTGGTGTGAGTTCTTGCCACCGTCGATGGTTTCGATTAGTGCTACTAAAATGTATGAACTTATTTCATTGGCCACGGATAATGCTGGGGTAGTGGGCCTTACTGTCACACAGTTACAGATAAACAGGTTTAATAATCACTTATAGTTTAACAATGTAAACTAAATAAAGTTGTTTATAAAACAGAAACGATGATATTTATCATCATTGAATGATTGACACTGTGGTGGTAAATATATGAAATTGTGAAATGTTCGTTGGATAGCTCTGTTTTTATACTTAGTTTCAGGTGTGGGGTCGGTTGGCGTCTGCTCCAGCCGCTGTTGGTTCCCACAGATATTTTCTTCTCTACTAAAGTCCAATTCTGGTGGCTGTAGCACGTATTATGCATTAAGGTTGAGGTAAATATGATGATGATGGTGTCTAGCGTCGACTGCTGGCAACTTGTACCACAAAATTGATGTTGGGTTCCGTTACTGCTTGTAACTTGAACCACAGACTGAAAGGAGACAAATGGATCTGTTAAGAATTCGGTCTTCTGACAATAGTCATCAGACGATCTTCGCTTTCATCCACCATTTGATCTTCCTCAGAAATGTAACCCTCACCAAGCATTTATTTTAATCCCAGTGAATCGGATGAAATGCTTTGGACAGCGGAATACGACAATTGGATTATATATATATATATATATATATATATATATATATATATATATATATATATATATATATATATATATATATATATATATATATATATATATATATATATATATATATATATATATATATATATATATATATATATATATATATATATATGAGTGTGTGGGTGTGTCAATATATTCGTGTTCCCGGTTGTATATGATTTCTTCTTGACGAGATATCAAGTCAGTGAAGACTTGCAACCCTGTAAAATATAAGCGAAATTTTTGCTTACCTACCCAGGCTGCTACCTGGAGGAGAAGTTCAAGAAGGAGCAGTCTATCTTAGCATCTCAAACGCCAAACTAATTACGATTAAGTGTCTGATTTGGTAGAGATCCCCTCACTACCCTCATGTAAAACATTTGTGACAAAATCAGTTGTGCATTTTTCATAACTGTCGTTCTCTCCGGCAGTATCACTTCATTTCTTTATTTTCCTCACTCATCGTCCTATTATTTGGCATATTTTATGCCCTACATTTTTGCTCTGACCACTTCCTAGACTTGTTTACGTTTTGCCAGGTGAATGGTAATAATACAAGGCTAATTAGACAGCAGATAATACTTTTATCACTTAAGTCGTTTAGCTACCTTTGACGCAGATAGTAAACGTGAAGAGAAATAGCGACTTGGACGTAATTCATTTCCTGAGCCAGCGACAAACAGGCAAGTGACCACCTGGGTTCGCGGTCTGTCTGTCTGAGAAATCCGTCTGAGGAATTTACGCAAACACAGCTGATATACGTAATCGCTTCTGATGGACGTTCTGTATCAAGATTACAGATAACTTGTCAGAGGAGACAATATAGGAGGAAGGTATTAGCCAGGAAATGAGTTCACCGATGTGTTTGTGAGTTTGCATGAAAGTGTAATCGGAAGTATTACGACTTTTTCTTCTCTACCTCTCAAGAATGTCTCTCCGTTATCTTTTATCGCCAATATTTATAATACCATTGTCTAAGTCTCACTGTGTCATTATTTTCACACATTATCTTGATGATGTTGTGTTTTCATGGTCAATGGTAAATACATTTCACATAATGTGTCACAATATTCTTCTAACTGTATGAAGACAGCATCAGTAAATCAGCCTATTTTTCATTTTAGAGCACTTAGAGGTGAATGAAAGATGTCTGAGAATTAGATGCCAAGCTGGCTTTCACTCATTCTTGTTTTCAATGCTCGAAGATGTTTTTCGGCTTTAGAAGTATCTAGTAAGAAAATATTTTTTTTAATGCCCAAAGACGTTTTTCTGCTATAGTAATGTCTAGTAAGAAAAATCACTTTTATGTACAAGCTCGAAGAAGTTTTTCTGCTATAGTAGTGTCTAGTAAGAAAATCATTTTTTTAATGCTCAAAGATGTTTTTCTGCTAGAGTAGTGTCTAGTAAGAAAAAAATTATTTTTAAAATGCTCGAAAATGTTTTATCTGCTATAGTAGTGTCTAGTAAGTAAATCATTTTTTTAATGCTCAAAGATGTTTTTCTGCTATATAAGTGTTTAGTAAGAAAATCATTTTTTTAATGCTGAAAAATGTTGTTTCTGCTATATGTGTCTAGTAAGAAAATTATTTTTTTTCTAAATGCCTGAAGATGTTTTTCTACTACAGAAGTGTGTTGTAAGTAAGTCATTTTTTTCAGAATGTGTTGCTATATGCGAGAATATGCTTATATAGTTTTAGAGTACGGATGATATATGCAAGAATGTACAGATTACTTGTTAACTAGTTGACCGCACGAGTGAGTACCAATTTAGAGGATGAAAGTTAAGATAATGTGCAGGATTTCAGACCATTCCCAACTCTTTTAAAATAGAGTTCGTTTGTTTGCTCGTTACTTCACTCGTTCATTCCTTCCTTCCTTCGTTCGTTCCTTTGTTCCTTCGTTCGTTCCTTCGTTCGTTCTTTCATTCGTTGGTTCCCCCGTTCATTAATTCCTCCGTTCCTTCGTTATTTTATTCCTTCCTACCTTCGTTCTTTCAGTCGTTGGTTCGTTTGTCCTTTCATGCCTTCGTTCTTTCGTTCCTTCGTCTATTCGCTTTTTTTTCTTTAGCTCTTTCATTCGTTCGTTCTTACTATCGTTCGTTCTTACTATCGTTCGTTCATTTGCTCGTTCGTTCGAATATTCGTTCGTTTGTTCATTCGCTCGTTCGATCATTTGCTTTTTCGTGTTCTCGTTCGTTCGTTCAAAGCAAAGGGCTTGAAGTTTCTAGCATGTTCATCCTGTTTGTTGCTGACCTAAGCTTTTGATTGCACTGCCTAGAGGACATCTCGCGAACCCAACGTCAAGTTGCGTCGGCACTTTGTGAAAATCTTCGTGAAGAAATGTTGGGAAGTAGAGACGAATCGTGACGGTCCTTTACTGGTAAGACGAACCTGCAGTAGGGCTTTTGAAGCATTTTGATGTCCTGCTTTGGTTGTACGGGATGATTACAATTCTGACAAAATCTTCTCACAGAACGCGCAAAAAATGCTGATAAATCTTCGTTATAAAAAAAAAAAACAAAGTACTTAATGTTACAGAATAGGACTGTTGCACACTCAAGCATATCCTATAAGGTGACTAAAAGAATGTGTATGTAGCTTGCAGACTCATCGTGTAAAACAAATTGCCATAGAAACCACCGTTGCAAGTGTATGCGACTGCTTGGTGCAGACTTCCTGCAAGCGGACCAGCTGCAGTGGTCGTTCCATGTTCTATATGGGTCGTAAAGAATAATATCTACTTACTTAGTCGTTCTCCTTCTACCGTGAGGTGTAGAGGTTTGGAAGAGAGAGCGCCAGACCATCCTATCGGCTGTTTTCCTCCTGGCCTGGTTCCATTCTAGTCCTCGGTCCTTCAAAGATTGTCTAATGTTGTCCTCCCAGCGGATCTGGGTCGTCCTGGGGGTCTGGATCCCTGGCTCTTTGTTTCCCATGCTTGTCGTGGTAGCCGATCTTCTCCCATTCTGCAGACATGGCCAAACCATCTTAGTTGGGACTGTTCTACTTGGGTCTGCAGGGGGTGGGATTTAAGGCCTTGACGTATCGTCTGGTTGCGTACCATGTCTCTTCTTGTTACTTTAACCACTTTCCTCAGATACCTCATTTCTGAGGTTTGGATCTGGCTTTTGTGGGTTGTAGTCATTGCCCATGACTCGCATCCATATGTCAAGACTGGGACATAGGTTGAGCGATATACAGCCATTTTCGTTTTGTTACCAACCACTCTCTTGCTGAGGAATCCTCGATTTATGGCCTGAAAAAGTCTCCCAGCTGCTGCTTTTCGAGTGACCAACTCTTCTTTGATGCCTCCCTTTCGGTCTATAATAGCTCCGAGGTATTTAAAGTGGTCGACCTGCTCCAGGACCTGTTCTCCCAGCTTAATCTGATGTCTTCTTTCTTCTCGTGATATCACCATGGATTTTGCTTTAGAGCTGCTTATGACCATCCCTCTCTTCTCTAGCTTTTCCTTCCAGACTTGAAGGTTGGATTGGAGATGTGTCTCTGATTTAGCAATCAGGGCAACATCATCAGCAAATGCCAGCTCTGAAATACAGACCTGTCTCATCTTCCAGTACCCCACTGAATACTTTCTTGTTCTCTCCTTACATGCCTTAATGACATCGTCCATGAGGATTATGAAAAGGTAACGTGACAGGATATCACCTTGTCTTACACCAGTAGTGGTCCTGAACTCTCTGACTTATGGTTTGCTGTCCTCACATAATGTCTGCAAGACTTGTAGAAGCTCTGTATAGCATGAATCAGAGGTGCTGGAATGTTCTTCCTTGCCAAACAGTCCCAAAGTTTGCTCCAGGGGACCCTGTCAAACGCCTTTTCCAGATCTATGAAACAAAGATGGATCTCACTCTTATACTCAAGGGCCTTTTCACTCAGCTGTCTGAGTGTGAAGATTAGGTCTTGAGTACTTCGGTTCGCTCGGAATCCGGACTGGACCTCATCCAGTTGTGGCTCAGCTAGGCATCGGAGTCTCTGCTCTAGGATTCTAGAGTAGATTTTACCAGGGACACTGAGAAGGAATATGCCTCTATGGTTTCCACACTGTCGATTGTCACCCTTTTTGAAAATTGGTGTTATGATGGCAATTTCCCAATCCTTTGGTATGGTCTTGTTGTACCACGCTGCCTGTAGAACCCTTAAGAGTAATAGGTCGCCTGGTGCTCCCATGTACTTAACCATTTCTGGTGTTATACCATCATGCCGTGCTGCTTTGCCCATCTTGATTTTCTCCAGTGCTGCCTTCAGTTCTTCTATCTTTATGTCATCTTCACCATCATTGGTTTTCTCTTCTGTGCTAGTGGTTATCATTTCTGATGCTTCACCATGCTCACCATCCAGGAGTTCTGAGAAATATTCTTTCCATCTTTCCATTACTTCCTTCGGGGCAGTAAGCAATTTGCCTTGCTTGTCCTTCATAAATTTTAGAGGGCATTGTTTTTCCTTCCTCATGTTCTTTAGGGTAAGAATAATATCAATATATATAAAATCCCAGCTTTTTCTGTCACTAACGATAAGGGATGCAACTTTGGTTGAAAGTTAGACATTTATTGTATTGTTTCCCTTAAATGTATTCTCCCGAATATAGTAACACTCGACAAAGAAAAGTGCGCAAATGACGGTGTGCACAACAATATTTATAGAATGTGTGATCCTGTATACACACATTGGGATCCTCGCTGCTGCTACCTAGTATGTGTACTGTGATGATGCACAGTGGTTTAAAAAAAAATACTTTTGAATAAGTAAAATTGCCGTTAGGTATTGGTGCTTGTGAATTTAATTCCCGTCTTATGGCGGGCTTTTACACTAATGCTGAATGATGATGAATGTCTGTATATGTGGTGCATTCAACATTAGAAACGAAAGGTTGCTACATATCGAAACTCGTCCTGGGATAACCGACGAACCTCATGCTTTGTTTGATAAACGGGGCGTGCCATGCCAAAACAAGACGCGATGATTATGTGAAGATAGACTGTCTTCTCCTGTAATGAGAATACACCAGTTGTTCGTACAAGCAAAGATGCCATTTTTTTAATGGGTATATGCAAATGCTAAATACAGTTCATCGCGTCTTTATTCTGCGTTATAAGGAGCGTTCAGAATGTCAATCTTTACTCTTACTTGCCAATCTATGCTCTAAAATGAATTATTTAGCGGCTTTAAATCTCGGCTACCAGTACTTAACGGTCGTTACAACACTGCATAGCTTACGTGCACAACAAGAGATTTCACAATAGCGCTCTTCAAATCGGCATGACCGTTAAAAAATAATGACCACTCTTCTAATACTCCGAGAAAGGCGAGCGTATGAGAGAAGGTTTTAACATCTTTTCTTCATTGTGCTGCTTTCTTTTTTACCTATTTCTGTCGTTCCTTATGTCTGCTCTACAAACCCTCTTATTCCATCTCTCTTCCCGCTACTCCGGTAAGCTCTTCATGCCGGAATCTCTCAGCTCTGGACAATTGACAGACACGTGATTTCCGGTCGAGCATTTTAAGAACAATCTTTTCTCTCTGTCTTTCTTTTTTTCTATTCTGTAGAAAACTTTTAGCTGTTCTTCCTGTTTCAAGTCATTAATTGTTTTCCATTTTATTTATATGTTGTTTTCTCTTATCAAACTGCAATCCGCTCTTTACATTGATTTGCCTTCTAGACATTATTTTCCTTTTTTTTTCTAACGTTATTTTTCTCTTTCCCTTTCTCCAATTTCTCTCCCTTTCTCACGTTTTTCTCCCTTTCTCACATTTTTCTCCCTTCCTCACATTTTTCTCCCTTTCCTCACATTTTCCTTCTCGTCTCGCATATTTCTTGCTTCCTCATTTCCTTTTCTTTTAAATACTTTTCTTGCGTTTTTATTTCTCTGTTGCTAATAAACTCTCTTCACACGTGTTTCGTCCTTTTACTCAATTGGAATCATGCAAACGTTCTAAGCATTTCTTTCTTTCATTCCTCAATATGCGTTTAGCTAACTGTCTTCAAAGCATGTGTACACTGCTTAGACAGAGCAGACGACACTGGCTTGGCCATGTCCGCCGAATGGAAGATGGTCGCAACCCCAAAGATATTTTCTACGGGCAACTGCCAGATGGCAAAAGAACAGTCAAGCGACCGCATAGTCAGTCAAGACTGAAGGGGGTTTATAGGAGTAGTCGTCGTAGTAGTAGTAGTAGTGGTAGTAGTGGTGGTGGTAGTGGTGGTGCTGGTGGTGGTAGGTGGGGGTGGTAGGTGGTGGTGGCAGTAGGTGGTGGTAGTAGGTGGTGGTAGTAGGTGGTGGGTGTGGTAGGTGGTGGTGGTGGTGGTGGTGGGTGGTAGTAGGTGGTGGTAGTGGGTGGTGGTGGTAGGTGGTGGTGGTAGGAGGTGGTGGTAGGAAGTGGTGGTAGGAAATGGTAGTAGGAGGTGGTAGTAGGAGGTGGTAGTAAGTTGTTGGTAGTTAGTTGGTTGGTTGATACTTAGTTGGTTGGTACTTAGTTGGTTGGTAGTTAGTTAGTTGGTTGGTAGTTTGTTGGTTGGTAGTTTTTTGGTTGGCAGTTTGTTGGTTGGTTGGTAGTTTGTTGGTTTGTTGGTAGTTGGTTGGTTGGTAGTTGGTTGGTTGGTAGTTTGTTGGTTGGTGGTTGGTTGGTTGGTAGTTAGTTAGTTAGTTAGTAGTAGGTAGTTAGTAGTAGGTAGTTAGTTAGTTAGTTAGTTAGTAGTAGGTAGTTAGTTAGTTAGTTAGTAGTAGGTAGTTAGTTAGTTAGTTAGTAGTAGGTAGTTAGTAAGTTAGTTAGTAGAAGGTAGTTAGTTAGTTAGTTAGTAGTAGTTGGTTAGTTAGTTAGTAGTAGGTAGTTAGTTAGTTAGTAGTAGGTAGTTAGTTAGTTAGTTAGTAGTAGGTAGTTAGTTAGTTAGTAGTTGGTAGTTAGTTAGTTAGTCAGTAGTAGGTAGTTAGTTAGTTAGTAGTTGGTAGTTAGTTAGTTAGTTAGTAGTAGGTAGTTAGTTAGTTAGTTAGTAGTTGGTAGGTAGTTAGTCAGTTAGTAGTTGGTAGTTAGTTAGTTAGTCAGTAGTAGGTAGTTAGTTAGTTAGTAGTTGGTAGTTAGTTAGTTAGTTAGTTAGTAGTAGGTAGTTAGTTAGTTAGTTAGTTAGTAGTTGGTAGGTAGTTAGTTAGTTAGTAGTTGTTAGTTAGTTAGTAGTAGGTAGTTAGTTAGTTAGTAGTAGGTAGTTAGTTAGTTAGTAGTAGGTAGTTAGTTAGTTAGTTAGTTAGTAGTAGGTAGTTAGTTAGTTAGTAGTAGGTAGTTAGTTAGTTAGTAGTTGGTAGTTAGTTAGTTAGTAGTAGGTAGTTAGTTAGTTAGTAGTTGGTAGTTAGTTAGTTAGTTAGTTAGTTAGTAGTAGGTAGTTAGTTAGTTAGTAGTTGGTAGTTAGTTAGTTAGTAGTAGGTAGTTAGTTAGTTAGTTAGTTAGTAGTAGGTAGTTAGTTAGTTAGTTAGTAGTAGGTAGTTAGTTAGTTAGTCAGTAGTAGGTAGTTAGTTAGTTAGTAGTAGGTAGTTAGTTAGTTAGTTAATAGTAGGTAGTTAGTTAGTTACTTAGTAGTAGGTAGTTAGTTTGTTAGTTAGCAGTAGGTAGTTAGTTAGTAGTAGGCAGTTAGTTAGTTAGTAGTAGGTAGTTAGTTAGTTAGTAGTAGGTAGTTAGTTAGTTAGTTAGTAGTAGGTAGTTAGTTAGTTAGTAGTAGGTAGTTGGTTATTTAGTTAGCAGGATGTAGTTGGTTAGTTAGTTAGTAGTAGGTAGTTGGTTAGTTAGTTAGCAGTAGGTAGTTGGTTAGTTAGTTAGCAGTAGGTAGCTGGTTAGTTAGCAGTAGGTAGTTGGTTAGTTAGTTAGGAGTAGGTAGTTGGTTAGTTAGTTAGTAGTAGGTAGTTGGTTAGTTAGTTAGTAGTAGGTTAGTTAGTTAGCAGTAGGTAGTTGGTTAGTTAGTTAGCAGTAGGTAGTTGGTTAGTTAGTTAGCAGTAGGTAGTTGGTTAGTTAGTTAGCAGTAGGTAGTTGGTTAGTTAGCTAGTAGTAGGTAGTTGGTTAGTTAGTTAGCAGTAGGTAGTTGGTTAGTTAGTTAGCAGTAGGTAGTTGGTTAGTTAGTTAGCAGTAGGTAGTTGGTTAGTTAGTTAGTAGTAGGTAGTTGGTTAGTTAGTTAGTAGTAGGTAGTTGGTTAGTTAGTTAGTAGTAGGTTGTTGGTTAGTTAGTTAGTAGAAGGTAATAGTAGTATTTATAGTAGTATCTGTCTTATCGTTGCTTTCTTCCTTTCCGAAATTTGCAAACTTCCTTCAGATTTCTTCCCTTCCTCAATTCGCATTTCATAAACTTTCTTCCCATTTTTTGTTTCTCAACATGCATTCTGCAAAATTCTTTGCATTTTGTCTTCTTTTTTCCCAATGTGCATACTGCTAACCTTCTTCACATTTTTTTTTTTTTTTTTTTTCTCAATTTGCATTATGCAAACTTTCTTCACATTCATTTCTTTCTATACGTGCATTATGAACACTTTCTTCACATTTCTGTCCTGCGTCGGGAAAAGTATATTTTGCCAACATTTTACATGGTATGTGTTTTTTGGGGGTGGGGTTAACCAACTTGGTTTTATCCCTGGTTTTTCATGCATTCCTGCAGTTGTTGCGATCTGCCTACTCCTTGGTGGGTGTCTATGTTCTCCGCTGGGAGCGTTTTCCTGTGATGTGCACTTCTCGCTTTTGTCCGGTACTTCCGTTTGTGTGCCGACGTCTCTCCTTGTTTTCTATTTGCGTACCAACACAAACCATTCGTCTCTGCGTATTGTCATGTCTCTTGATTGTTGTCCTATCCTGAATGTGCCATGGTCTATTGCAAGGACTTTCATATTCTGTTGTAAACTTTCGTTGGTAAGAAGTGTTCTTGGTGTTCCACCATGATCCAACATATTTATGTATTGGTCTTTCTCCAAGTAATGTACTAGTTAATAAGTTGGTCACTCATGTCTACCCCTGTTATATACATTTTATAATCCCTTACAAGATTTGGCTATCAAACATTAAATTCTCGAAAAATTCTCATTACCTTAGCTCTACCGTACGCTTTGTACACACCAAACCAGTTTTATAGTGTTGACGGCACTATGTGCCTGGGAGGAGTTATAAGACAACTACACATAATTGATATATTTTGCATTACATGAAGAGATACGCGTTTTAACAAATACAGACTGCCCAAGTAAACAATCTAGTGTGTCAATTTATTGCTCTAATAAAGCACAATAATCTCTAAAAACAAAACCACACAGGACAGGAACATTATTATAATAATCTGATATTGCTTAATATGGTTTGGTATATCTTTAAAAAATAATGTTGATTTACTTCGCATTAAAATATGCATATCACTTAACTATTATAATTGCTCACAATTTTATTGTTTCCCTTGCAAAACAATTACCTCCCTTACATGTATTATGCTACATGTTTACATGGTTCACAGGATTCAGAGTTTCATTCCAGTCTCTAAACACATCACTGATCCATCTAGAGATATGTCTAAAATTAGTTCTATGATATGACATTAAATAACATCTTCTGTCATTATGATTAATAAGTTGAATTAAAATTAAATCCAGAGTGTTGAAGAACTAGTTGTCACACATCCCATCTTGCTAGTACTATATATTCAGACAATTTAATATTTTAAGTAAGACTTCACAAATAAGCAGAAAGTATTTTGAACTTACTGGTTCTGTCAGAGACTTGATTCGAAACTGATTAATACAACTGGACACAATAATCCAAATCTATATACAAAGTTTACGATGACAATATATTTAAGTCTTCACACCAGTTCAAAATGTCACGAAATTTGATAATATAAAATCAGGGAAAGGAGTGAGAAATGGTGAATGTAACAATGACTGTTGTTTACTAGTAAGGCACTATTGTAGCGGAAGGTAACCCAAGAGCTGTGGAGATCTACTTCAGATACACTGAGCTCTCTAAAGATCTACCTAGATAAAATCTGTCTGTTTTCAGGTTTCCTAATATTTTTAATTTAGAAAGCGTACAGCCTGGATGTAAATTTTATCTCTGCCAGACAATCTGTTTTCTACAGCCCCATCAACAGAATGGTAGAACATTCAAACTAAATGATATTTTACCGAAATGTCAAATTGACTTTAAAGAAAAGACCACGTTCCTATCTCACACAGTTTATAATTTTAGTGAATTTTTGTAACCGACCTAGTATGAGTTTTCAATAGGAAAAGGATGAGGGGGTGGGGGAAATACCTTTAATCCTGAGGATACTACAATTTTAAATGTCAGTGACAGACAGCTGAAGAAAGTAATATGAACTTACTGGTACTGTCAGAGATTAACTAAGAAACTAGTTAGTACAACTGAACACAATAATGCAAATCTATGTACTGATACTGTAGGAGACTAGCTAAGAAACTAGTTAGTACAACTGAATATAAAAATATAAATCTATGTACTGGTACTGTCGGAGACTAGCTAAGAATCTAGTTAGTACAACTGAACACAAAAATACAGATCTCTCTACTTTACACGCTTATTTAGTTTTCGTTTGGCCTCGTGTTATCTGTCTTTTTCGTGTTTATCTTTTTCTGTCGTTTGTGTTTTTATACTTTTTATTTCACCTATATTTCCCCACTCTTTTTTTGCCGTTTTCTCTTTACTCATTATCACCATTATCCTTCAATTCCTGAAGGAGCATAGACCTACTCAAAATGTGTGTCAGTGTTACCGGTGGTTTTTCTTTACTGGACTGTCACTGATGTTGTCAGGGCTGTCGGGCTTACAACATGTGGCCGACGTATTTCTTGGTAACGCGAATATAATGTGGGCCGTTTCTTTGGCGTATGATGATGATCTGGTTAATGATAATTGGACCCGGTAACGAAGCAAGATGGGTCAATACATGATGACCAGTTGGCACGGATAAACAATATACTCGTTGGAAGAGTTGGTGTTAACAACATATTTATTCATGACGAAACTTTTCATCAGTAGTTTACATACATTCTTCATCAGCAATGGTCATGGTAGGAAAACGTACATAGCACAATTACAATTCACCAAAGACGTTGACCGACTGCTCTAACCGTTACCACATCAAGGCTAACGGATTGGTAGTATACATGGTTGTGACGAAGTGACCATGTTAATATTCTTTACGTAGTTATCTATATTCCTTTACGCTTCAATCAGCTCCTAGCATTAGTGGGACGTACTAGCAACTGGACATATCTGGTCAAGTGGAAGCTCTGCCATAACGTTATAGGAGACCAAATATCGGAGGCAAGATACTTAAAACGAGCCGTTTCTGGCTACATATTCAAATTACAAACTTCCCGTGACTTGGGTAAGAACATCATAATCAATCACGTCTATACCCGACGCTAGTTATCTGGATCTGCCTCAAGTACGTTGCCCGTATAGCAACAAATCACCTCGACATACCGCGCCAAACCCGTTTAATAATGATGCACGGTCGTACGCAAATAATATAACATACAATTAACCTATATGCGCTCAAATGTGCGTCTAAAAATACTAGACGTGCACGCGAGGATCTCAAACATTTAGCTCATCCTCTATGAATATAAAATAACTTAACAGTCAGGTTCTCCCGTCTTGTGCCATCCTCTCAAGATCTTTCCATTGTCGTAGATTTCCGATAGGAGAATTAAGACTAGGTTTGGTCCCTTCTGAATAGGTTTGAATAGGTGATAGACTCAGTGAGAGTTAGTGAAAGGTAATAGAATTTCCACACACGTGAGATGATAGATTTGATATAGTGGCTGTCTCTGAAAGCGAAAAGAATTCTTCTCTCTCTCACCTATCTTCTACAACAGTTGTTACAGCGTCAGACAGACTACACCAATATACATATTACGTATATTTCTATCACTCACAGGCACGCACATACACGTGACGACAGGTAAACACACAGACGTGGGAAAACTATAACAATGATATATATATATTATCTAGAACGAGCTGACCAAACACGATTATTAAGTTCAAGAGCGATTTTATTATCAGGAAAAATCGGCTCACAACATCAAAGAAAGTACATCAAGGAAAATACATATACACATAGTCATAAAAAATCAAGGACATGTTGCAAGGATGATAGCCCCGTTATAGTGTTAACTCTAGGTTTAGCCCGGCCCCGTTAAGAGAACAGATGATGGCGCCCGAGTCACAGATACATAGAGTTTGAGTCTAAGAGTTGTCTTTGTTTTATCTCGTAATTATATGCACAGAGTTTGAAAAAAATCTGATTTAACCTAAGACAAAACACAAGAACTCTAGCCTTAGCAACAAATTATGCAGATTGAAAAAAAAATTAGGACAGCAACAGGGTGTCAAAGATAAAATAGTGAAAAATATCACTCAAACCAGCGTACACTCATTCATTCCGCCATGGCTTCTCATACTTGTACTCACGACTTTGCTTGCTGCCTCTTGGAACACATTGATTTTAGATTTTCACACAGACTCAAAAAATGCAGTCTTCTGCCAAGAAGTCCCCAGTTCCAAAAGACGTATTTAACTTGGAGTCTCCGGGAACGACTACTTGGGTATGCAAATTTGTTCAAATGTCTGATTAAGTCACCTAACAATTATTCCAGGCGCGGGAGTTAGCAGAGCACAGTGTCAATAGCGCAGGTTTCTAAAAAATGATGAATGTCAGGTCGGTGCCTTCCCTCAGTATAGGATTCACTTTAGTCACACCACAGATTTGTCCACAAGATATAATCTAGTCGGGAAATGATTGTTAATATTCACGCCACCAGGCAGCAAATTATATAGAGTTTCTAGAAGAAATTAAGTGCTGGCTCCAAGGTCCAGTATTTATCATTACAGTCTTTGGAAACCCGTTATAGGGATATTAGTATTTCTGTCTAACTTGCACCGTCAGATCAGTGTTACTTGAGAAAACCCACGTGGTTCAAAATAAGGACTGTCTATTTCTTCACAAGTATGGAAACTACTACTAGGTGCTGGTAAAGTTAGGGTCACCCCAAAACTTTCACTGTGTGGAGGAAAAATAACACATATAATATAATAAACAGAATCTGTACTGGTTAAAACTTACATTTAAACTTGCAAGCCGAGAGCTTTGCTTATCATTTAAACTTCCCGTGACGTAAGTTATATTTAAAAATCAGCAATCCTCATAAATTAAGAACACGTGCGTATTCCGTCACCATTCATGAGGCTGGATTCTAGAGTTTATACGTTAGTTTAGAAAAAATACACTCGACTGAGTATTAGCAGTTAAATTAAATTTATAAATAGCTACAATTGCCGTTATAAGCTAGAAATTTTAATTTTATTCTGCTTTCCACTGAATGCTTCCCTAGAAAATATAATAGCCTACCACTTTATTTCTCTTCTGCGCTAAAGAAATAGATTAAAATGAATTAAGCGATTTAACACTTTAACACTCACAAAATCTATATATCTATCATATTAATTACCTCAACCACAGAATTACAGGTAGTCGCACAACTTAAGAATAAAAATGCTGAAAATATTTCTGGAAGTCTAGAAGTTCGACAAATTGCCGAAACAAACTGAGATCTTCGCTAACAGCTATTCTGTTTTCGAGCGACCTATCTACTGTGGAGTCTATGAGCGAGAATGAAATTAAAGTTTCAAACTTGGCCAATATCTTAAAATCAGACAAAGGGCCCAAACTTATTTCGCCAAGCGAAATTATCTCCCCTACTCCCAACATTTACGTCCGCTTAACGCGTGTCGTAACTGTCACCTACTGACCACGATGTACGCGTGTCAGTTTCAAATCCCAGACAGCCTGACTCCATTGCAGGGCAGTTTTAGCACTACAGCTGACCATGGCCCACCGTGAGCGCCGTGTCAGTTTGGGATTTTCCAGACAAATGTCTGGATACTGACCGGTGCAGATGTAAAGTATCACACCTCACCGGGACTAATGCCGAGAAGAAGCTCGCGCGCTCGGTGAGAATGTAGACGATTTGCTACGTCCTATGTTCAGCGAACCGACTTATCACGCCTTCTGACGCCCTGCAGCCCTGACATCTACGTAATATCGTCCTAGCGCGATTCTCAGTTTAAGAGAAAGGAAAATAGGTAAAGTTTGCGAATTATATGAAAATAATATTCGCAAAACGAATGGATGAAAAATACACAGGAAAAAAAATACAGAGATAATAAAAGAGAGAATTTATGTGAAAGAATAGGAAGAAGATGTAGGAAATTAAATGAATATAAACCCTACGTGACATCCATCTTTACTTTATCACTTTTATTTTTGTCTCCAGTTAATGTCTACGTGTGTTATCTGGTCTATCTTTACATCTCTTACTCTGGTCATTCCAGAACATAGACTGTTTTGTAATGCTACCAGCAGGTTTCCTTAATGTGTGTCCTATCTAAGTCCAGCATCATCGTCTAATCTTTGTCTCATAACCTTTCTACACGAGTCAACTATGTCTCATAACCTATCTATGCGTGTCAACTTTGTCTCATAACCTATCTACACTTGTCAACTATGTCTCATAACCTATCTATACGTGTCAACTTTGTCTCATAACCTTTCTACACGAGTCAACTATGTCTCATCCAATCTACACTTGTCAACGTTCTCTCATAACCTATTTACACTTGTCATCTTAGTCTCCCGTTTGTGACTGTGGCTGATGAAGGGAGACAATAACAACAGTACCAATGCTTCTAGCGTACAGATATAAACGTAACTTTCCTTTAAATGAATAAATCAACACGTGTATCTATCGGATATTCATGTTACGGAGGTCAAAACAAGGGGCAATAAATACCATTTGGGTAATACATGTACATGTTAATTATTGTTTTATTTTGAGAAGCAAAATAAAATGAAAAAAATTTTTAAAATCAAAAGTGGAAATTATCTGTCGTTACATGAGACAACAAAAATGGCGGCCCACTATGACGTCATGAGTTAAACCCAGCAGCTCTCACTTTGAGCATTAATGTTAATGGTCACAGCATTTTATTTATTAATTGCCCATTAATTTTATTTACTTTGATATTTGTTTCATAAAAATTACTTTTGAAAGAGTCAAGAAATAAAAATTAAAAGTTTAAAGTAGGTTTTTTTTTAATCACCCTATCTATATATATATATATACGAGGGGCGTTCAGAAAGTAATGCACCACATCGTTTTTCTCAGCTAATAATAAAGATAGAAGCATGTAATTTTGCACATTTTAAATAATACGGCTGCCCTAAACCGTTGAAATGGAGCGTGTTAGCAACTTGCGTTATAAACAGCGAATCGTGATAGAATTTCTCGTTGCAGAGAAGGAAACTGTTGTGAATATTCACAAGCGTCTATGTGATGTGTATGGAAGTTTTGCAGTCGACAGGAGTACAGTCAGTCGCTGGGTTCAGAGAATCAAAGAATCAGGAAGTGGAGATACGGAGCTGCTTGATCGGCCGCGCTGTGGACGTCCTGTCACATAAATGTTGAAATGCGCTGAGGGCATTATTCTTACTGATAGGCGAATCACTACTCAACAATTGGCCTTACAGCTGTCAGTCAGTATTGGTAGTGCAAATGTAGTTATAAAAACTGTCGGATTTTCTAAGGTTTGCGCAAGATGGGTTCTTCGACGTCTCACAAATGACCACCGATTGCAAAGCAAAGCAATTTCTTCTGAATTGTTGGAGCGTTTCAATGCTGATGGAGATAACTTTTTGGCTAAGATCGTTACAGGTGATGAAACCTGGGCACATCATTTTGAACCTGAGACAAAAAGACAGTCAATGGAGTGGCATCATCCGCAATCACCAAGAAGAAAGAAATTCATGACAATTCCTTCAGCTGGAAAGGTCATGATCACTGTCTTTTGGGACATTGAAGGTGTGATTCTTGTGGACGTTATGCAAAGAAGAGAGACGATCAATTCGCAAGCTTACATTAAGACATTGAAAAAACTCAATCAACGTTGTCGCAGAGTTCGGCCGCACAAGAATCCAGCAGACCTGCTTCTCCTTCACGACAATGCGCTCCATCACACAAGTCTGGAACAACGGGAAGCAATCTTCAAATTGGGTTGGACTGTACTACCCCATCCACCCTATAGTCCCGATTTGGTACCCTCTGATTTTCAGCTATTTGGTTCACTTAAAGATGCACTCCGTGGGACAAGGTTTGAAGATGATGAAGGAGTGATTCATGCAGCGAAGAAATTGCTACATGGTCAAGACAAAATCGGGTACGGGCTAGGAATACATGCACTTGTTTCGCACAGGCATAAAGCCGTACAAGTTGATAGGGATTATGTTGAATAATACCGATGTTTACATGACATATCCATGTATATTGTGTATAAATTTCATGCTTTTTGAATAAACAGCTCCTGAGAAAAACGATGTGGTGCATTACTTTCTGAACCCCCCTCGTGTATATATATATATATATATATATATATATATATATATATATATATATATATATATATATATATATATATATATATATATATATATATATATATATATATATATATATATATATATATATATATATATATATATATATTGAAGCACATTAAAAACGCACCACTATTATATACACTGATGCCGAGAAGCTGGAAAAAAAGTGTGGGAATGGATTTTTCCCGTGTTTGTCATGAGGTAGAGAGCGAATGGCTGCTGGAATGGAAAGTGCATGATTCAACCCATGGGTTTGTGTACAGACTACATGAAAACAATGAAAGTTACACGTGCAACACGATTCCCAACAGCTATGACCCTGAAAATGTGTACGCGTTGTGGCAGTATACTCGGTATAAAAAGGCCGTTGAGACAAAACACCCAGTACATGTGCTTGAAATGTCACGACTATCTGAAAACGACCGCCAACGAGCCATTGGTATGTTGGAGACCGGAATGAGCTCGCGGGCCATTGCCACCACAGCACTATTGTACGTCTCAATGAACGTTACGGAACCACTGGCATTGCCCGGGATAGACTTCGTAGTGGCCAACCACGAGTTACTACTCCTGCGCAAGATCGTCATATTGTGCTGAGTCACCTAAGGAATCGTTCTCTCCCGGCAAGTCAAATAGCAAGAGCAATAGTGGGTAGACGTGTGCAAGTCTCTCATACGACGACTCAGAGATACAGGCCTTACTGCAAGGCGACCTTATGTTGGGCCAAACTTGACTCTGCAATGGACTAGACTGCAGTGGAATGCTGTCCTATTTACAGACGAGAGCAGATTCAACATATCCTTTGCTGATGGATGTATGCGGATTTGGCGACGGTGTGGAGAGCGCTTTGCAGATTGCTGTGTTCGTCAGCACAACCGATTTGGAGGTGGCAGTATTCACATTTGGGGAGGATTCAGTTTTCACCATCGCTTGCCTCTTCACGTCTTTCGTGGAAATGTTAATGCTGTGACATATCGAGATGAGGTTCTGGATGCATTGGTTGCTCCTGCGTTCACAAATTATCCAGACTTGCAGCTTCTCCAGCAGGACAACGCACGTGCGCACACCGCATGCATTACACAGCAATATCTACAGCAGCAGAACATTGTGACGATTGATTGGCCTGCCCTATCACCAGACATGTCCCCTATAGAACATCTGTGGGACGAGCTTGGACGCAGAGTCTACAGTCAAGGTTCTCCAGCTAATCTGCAACAGCTCGAAGCTGCTGTTACACGTGAATGGGACTTGATTCCCCGGAATTTCCTTCAGAGACTTGTGCGTTCCATGCTGCCAATCTTGTGTGCAAGCACACGGTGGACATACCAGATACTGAGGATAGTGTGAATGAATTTTTTTATTGGTTGCATTTTTGGTTTTCTCCCTTGCCTGCGCAGAATGCAATGAATTTCATAACAATCAAATGCACAATTAATGACCAGCATGGATTCATACCGTGTGTTACCGGGGCCCGAAAGGGGAGCAAAGAATAGTAACACTGCACCCTACAACGCATGTCGTAAAAAGCGACTAAGGAGGGTTGGGCATGGGGCTGTTTACCCCATCCCATAAAAACTTCGCACAGTGGGCTGATCACCTGCTTGCCAACCAATCTGATTACGGAAACAATGATAGATTGTTTGGTCTGTTTTTGTTCCACAAAGACGCCACTAGGCGTGGTGGAAACAGCAATAGATTGATCAGTTTGTTGTTGCCCTAAGATGCCACTAGGCGTACTGGCCACACACTGCTTTGCCGGTTGGTGGCTAAGGATGGAAGAAGAAGAAGATGGATTCATAGGAAAATGAATAAAGATTCCAAATATGTAAACTTGTAAACACTTATATTTGCATTTCACACTCTGTTCCTGGATTATACAGGTGGTGCGTTTTTAATGTGCTTTAGTATATATAGCCTTTGATGATTCTCACTTTGAATTTGTGAGTTAGCTGTCAGATGTTAGTATCTTGTCATATGTTGTTGAATATACCTTTGGACATTCCTATTATCTTTTTGATTTCTGTTTTGCATCTGCCATCATCAGTTATTATACATGATATGAGAAACTCTTGACATATTCCAGGATTTTCTCACTTAATCTTATCTTTAACGTTGGCTTATCGCCTGCTTTGCTAATTATCATAGTATTCGTTTTCTCTGTGTTAATGTTCAATCCATATTCGTGACTTATGCTGTTCACAAGCTCTTGCAACTCCTGTTCGCTTTCAGCTAAAAAGAACCGTATCATCCGCATATCTAGGGTTGTTTATTGATCGTCCACCGATGGTCAGTCCTGGCAGGTCCTGTATCTATCTGGAAATATTCTCTGTGTAGATGTTAAATAGGCAGGGGGACAATTCGCAAAGCTTGTAAACACACACTTACACACACACACGCACACACACACACACACACACACGCACGCACGCACGCACACACACATATATTTATATAAACTTGGATGAGCCAAATGATCTGTGGGCCTAGCGACACCATACACAATGCTTGCCCTGTGGCGCCAAATACCGTCGCACCGACCGTGCGCATATGCGCATAATTATTCTGAAGCCTTAAAAATTATCCATGAGTGAATATGGCTATCAATGAATCAACGATGTTACTAATCAGTGGAATTATCTCCGTATCTGTTATATTCAGGACTGCTTCAAATATACGGTGTTGTGTGATGCTGTGCTCAGCCAACTTTCACATTTCAGAGAGGCAGAACAACAAAATAACTATCAAGCTAAACCAATAATTAGAAGCCTTCGAGATATGCTTGTTAACACGTGACAGATCCGATCGAAAGGTCAATTCTGGAAAATCGACTGCCTGTAATTAAATGACCTAATGTCAGGACGGAACCTGGGATGTCTAGCTAAGTCTGGGCTTGGTTTATTCCACATACGATGGAAGATTCCAGAGTAGTTTCGAATTTTAAACAAATAAAGAGGGTAACCCGAGGCTTGTAAACAGTAAATAAATAAATATTACACACATAAAGTTATGTTTCAGGCACTCGTGAAAAATAAAGAAGTAGAAAACTAGACAATAGAAAAACAGCAGAAGTGATAGGTTCGCCGGAGAAAGAAGGGAAGTGTGATTCGCTTCCGTAGCTAGGCGTTGTTTTCGTTCAGATGGTCTTGTGTCCGATATTCCGGCCAGCCTATCACTTCTGTAGTTTTTCTATTGTCTAGATTTCTACTTCTTTATTTCTCACGAGTGTCTGAAACATACCTTTATGTGTGTGATATTTTCATAGTTTCGAATTTATTTCACAAGACTAACGTTTATATGTTCAAACTAAAAGCTCCCTAACCCAGTTGGCCCTCCGGTAGGAACAGTAATGAGATGATACATTTTTTTCCTGTTCTATTTCTGCTAGCCAGACACACACTTTGTGGATATTGTACAAGCCACCATTTAATTCATTCATTGGCAAATAAAACAAGTTAACTGCAAGATCGATAGAGTTAGAGGTCTGCACCCGCAGTTTTATGGAAATAGCTTGGGGCCGTATTTTGATGACGCTCACTGTTCACGGATTAAAAAAAAAAAAACCCATTGCTTAGTATACTTTAAAAAAAATTTTCCATTGAAAAGAGAACGATATTAACGGGGGCACCAGTCGAACCACCTCGCCTGAAATGGGACAGAGCGAAGACGATGTTTGAAGAATAATCATTTTTTTTAAAATAGATGTGTTATGTTGTCACTTTGGCTGGCATACTTTCATACAGCCGTTCCGCAGTTACAAAAAAAAAAATAAACTCTCCTGACGACAGGGGTTCCCGCTTTCATTCGAGAAACCCTATCAGGTAGTATATAATCATACAGCAAACAATGTTGTCCGCAAGGTCTACTGGTTTTCTGTGTAGGTATTCACTAGGTAGTATGTATCATTTACTATGTATTGCAATATAACCGAGCAACACAGCTGCGAAGTACAGGACAGAGATTAGCGATGGAAATGCTGAAGGAACCAGTATGTCAAACATCAAAAGAAATTACGCTAGAATTTAAACTGACAAAACGTTAGAAGTAGATTATGTAAAATTTTACAGTTAATGGACACAAAAACATAGAAGAAGCAAATCACAGAGGCATATGAAACACGAAATGAAATAACAGTAGATAAATGCAACGAAGAGAAGCCTTTGCCAACCAAGAGGTGCGGAGAGCTGGAATGCAACACAGAAAAGAAGCATAATCAGATTGCAAGAATATGAAAAAAAAAAAAAAACAACAACAACGACAACAACAAAATGTAAGGCAGCATCTTCGGGCAATTCTTTGGTTCGATGTGAAGCATGACATCTCTGATATTTATCAAAATCTGCAGCTCGACGTAATCTAACGTCTTTTCGACGTTTCCGTGGCGCGGTTTCGATTGACGCTAGTCTTGCTCTTTCTGCGTCAGCTGTTCGACGTAGTGCAGCTTATTCCGGGGTTTCTATAGCTGTCATATGGATTGCCTCCCCTTAGCTCTGCAGCAGTGGTCCACCAGGGGCCAAAACTCAAGAGTATCTAAAATGGGTCGTCAAAGGTGTCTACCTTAGCACACGATTACTCTTGGCAGAGTTGTAGATAGAAGGGTAATGACGCTTCTATCCCCAGAGAGCTTATTCACAAGATAATTCAGAAGTCAAGAACAATGCTGCATAGGGCAGAACACTATTAACATATCTGATCCGTCGCCTTTTATGAAGAACTAAGCAATGGTTTTATCCCGTTCAAGCCCCCAGCTGGTGTAAATGCAGAGACATTCTTTTCTAAGAATTAGCTCTATATATGTAAATATATGTCTAAGTGTATATATATTAAATAGTCTTGCTCATTGTCACGGATTGGCTCCCCTGCTTTGCAGTAGTGGTCCACCGGTGGCCAAAATTCAAGAGTATCTAACGTGGGTCGCCAAAGGTGTCTCCCTTCGCACAAGATTACTCTTGGCAGAGTTGTAGATAGAAGGGTAATGATGGTTCTATCATAAGTGAGTGTTCATTAGATATTTCCAAAGACAAGAACAATGCGGCATTGGCTGAGCAATTGTTAACTTTTATCGGTCCGTCGCCTTTTATGAAGAATTAAGCAATGTATCTAGCCCGTACAAGACGTCAGTTGGTGTATTCCAATGAAATTCTTTTATAATTATTGGCTCTATAAATGTAAATATATCTCTAGATGTCTATTTGTATGTATATATTAAAGAATCTTGATCATACGTTTGCTTTCATACTTCTAATAACTTAAAAAACCATGTAACAGATTTAAAAGTCAATTAGTTTTAACAAGTTAAAATAAGGATGAAATGATGGTGAAATTTAGATAAAAGTCCTCATAGAGACTTAATAGGGGAGTTATGAAAGTCCGTTTGCTGGTGCCCCCTTTTTTTTTACAAGATCTTAACTCTAGGTGAGTACTGTCGCCGTATTTCCGTCACTTCTTTTTGGTGATGAGTGCACTTCTCCACATAACTCGTCCAATGTAGGCGGTCAGTGTTGATGCTCTTTTCTCACACTAGCTGCGTAGTAACGTTAGTACTTCAAACCGTCTGATAGCTTGTAAACACGAACTTTTGGAAAAAATAGAAAGGACAAATTATTCTGCTAAGTACACTGAGTTGGAAGCTTAACATGCGCATTGTCTCGCTGTCCACCAACCAATGTTAATCTCTCAGAATAATTAAATTCTTGAGTACACAGCGTTGCTCAAGGAAGATGATTAAAAATTACCAGTACTCTTCTGGGTTTTTACTGGGAAACTATGTGCTTGGACAGCGCGAACAATTATTTGTGCCTGAACTAACATTAACAAGTTACAGATATCTCACAAAATGATATGATACACTTAAGGCACATGTGATGTAATCATCACCCATCACTGCTCCAGTCGGAGTCTGGGGTTGCTGCTGCTTTCCCGTTTCTGGTCGAATTAGCATAAAACAAACTCAGCGCTTGCTGTAGTGGTTTATAAATATACTATTTTCATATGCTGAGGTTGCCAGCCTCATATATAACCACTAAGCAAGAAAAACATGTCAAATTCGCATTTGTAAAATAAATGTTCACAGGTTACCCCAAATTGGTTATACAATCTCCTCGCACAGTGTAGAATGGACACAAGCAATTTAGGTTAAATGCTTTCGGATCACTTGGCCTGGAAATTGCTCTTATGACGGATGTTCTGCGAATCACTTGGTCTGGAAATATTTTGATTCCTCTTATGACGGGTGTTCTGCGAATCACTTATCTGGAAATATTTTGATTCCTCTTATGACGGGTGTTCAGCTATCACTTGGTCTGGTAATATTATCTATTCCTCTTATGGCGGGTGATCTGATTCATTATGACTACAGTCTTTGTATTTATAAATGTGGGCTTACTTTTTTGAGTTTTAAAGTTTCCCAAATACTTCGAGCTGTCCTGGTCCTTTTAAGTTTTCAGTCTTGGTATTTATAAAGGCGGCCTTGTTTTTTTAAGGTTTAATGTTTCCCAAATACTTCGATCTTTCACTTATAATATAGGAATTCTTAGTCCGATCCTTCTCTCTCTCTCTCTCTCTCTCTCTCTCTCTCTCTCTCTCTCTCTCTCTCTCTCTCTCTGGCTTCTGGAAGTCGCTAGTTTTAAGTTCGCTATATTAAATCTCTCATTCTAAGTTCGAATCCCAGATTGCGCTTCCGCCGAATTTCCGATGAAATCCATTGTCTATTCCGGCTTCTCAAATCGAAAATGTTAGTTAGCTCTGTAGCACGGGGTTGGGGTGTTTTAATTCAAAATATGCCTGACGTTTTTTTAAATATTAAATTTAATATTCCAACGCGTTACCTCTTCATAATAAGCCGTAATATTTTCGCCAGCATCTTGTGAAATATCACAAAATAAATATGTGCACTGATTACCTGTCTAAATGCCTTCCGTCAAGATTGTCTACCCAGACAGATTATCTGTAATAATCTCACAGGGATGGTCCAGCGAAAGCTATTATCTCATTAACGCCTGTATTTTCGCACACCTCAGACGGCTCTCTCAGACAGACAATATTGGCTTACTATTCATCCTCTTACGAGACCAGCGTGTGTCAATAGAGTGTCTTTAACAAAAGTGGCTAAGCGCCTCGATTGATAAGCTTATCACGCGCTGACCGGGGTAATGACTGGGAATTGTTACGATAATATCACTATTCACCTGGCGGAAAGTAAATACGTCTGGGGAGTCGTCACAGTAAAATAATGTAGTGCATAAAATATGCCAAATAATAGGACGATGAGTGAGAAAAATGAAGAAATGAAGTAATACTGCCGGAGTGGAGGAGAGTTAGAAAAACTGCACCACTGATTTCGTCACACTCATATGTTTGCTGTCATACTGAAAATAACTGAATAAACAATGTTTGTTTAGTTTTAAAATAACATGTAACAAATTTCATAATCAATTAGTTTTAACAGGTTGAAATATCGATGAAATGATGGTGAATTTTAGATTTAAATAAAATTTGTCTTCGCTCAGTCGGATTTGAGGATTTATATAAATAAAAACTGTTGTCCTTTTTGCTGTTTCCTTTTAATCAGAACTTAACCGATCTAAGTGAGTCCTGCAGCGTGGTTTCGTCAATTCGTCTGTGGTGAGGGCACTTCTCCACACAACATTTCCAATTTAGGCGGTTAGTGTTGATTCCCTGCATTTAGCGTAGAACTTTCGTCTTTCAGCTTCGTATCACGAACAGTCTGATAGCTTCGTTCCACGAACTTTCTTATAGCTTCGTTCCACGAACTTTAGACAAAAATAAAAGAACAAATGCACCTGTTAAGTACACTTGGTTGGAATATTAACAGGCGCATTGTCTCGCTGTTCACCCACCAATGTTAGTCTGTCTGTATAATTATATTCTTGAGTATACACAGCGGAACTCAGGGGAGATGATTAGACATCACCAATATTCTTCTGGGTATTAAACTGAGAAAATATGTCCTTGGACAGCGCAAAATGCAATGATTTGCTTGAATTACAATTAACAAGGTACATATATCTTATAACATGATATTGTACACTTGATGCACATGAGATGAAATCATCACTCATCACTGCTCCATTCGGAGTCTGGAGTTGCTGCTGCTTTCACGTTTCTGCGCGAATTAGCATAAAACCAACACCAGCGCTTGTTGTAGTGGTTTATGAACACACTGTTTTCATATGTTGAGGTTGCCAGCCTCATATATAACCTTAACAAGGAAAACATGTCAAATTCACATTTGTAAAATAAATGTTACACTTACCCCAAAGTAACTTTTGGGAACAAAATCTCCCGGCACAGTTTAAATGGACACAGCACGTTGATGCTTTCGAATCATTTGGTCTGGGAAATTTCAGTATTCCTCTTATGACGGGTGATCTGATTCCTTAGGGCTCCAGTCTTTGTATTTAAAAATGCGGGTTTTTTTTCAGTTTTAAAGGTACCCAAATACTTCGATCTGTCATTCATAATTTTGGAATTCTTAGTCCGATCCTTCTCTGGCTCCTGGTGAATTGCTGGCTCGACGTGGCGATGCAGTCTGATCTGTGACTGGGATTTCTTACTTACTTAGTCGTTCCCCTTCTACCGTGATGTGTAGAGGTTTGGAAGAGCGAGCGCCAGACTATCCTATCGGCAGTCTTCCTCCTGGCCTGGTTCCATTCTAGTCCTCGGTCCTTCAAAGATTGTCTAATGTTGTCCTCCCAGCGGACTCTGGGTCATCCTGCGGGTATGGATCCCTGGCTCTTTGTTTCCCATGCTGGTCGTGGTAGCCGATCTCCCATTCTGCAGACATGGCCTAACCATCTTAGTTGGGACTGTTCTGTGACCGTGGGGTGTGTAGATTCTTTTATAAGATATATATGTTCAAGTTTCTTGTGTGTTTGTTTATTGTATCACTCAAGTCATGATACTGGTATACAGCCAGAGATAGTTATTCTTGATGATGATTGTGCCCAAGTTCGTTCCAGAATTCCTCTGTGGTGTTTTATGTTTTGTGACAATCATTAGCATACTTTATGTTCACTATTTACTGCAAAAACCCTCAACAGGAGGCAGTCAGAAAGTCTTCAGGGATCCAGTAAAACAGTTTATTATCTTATATATACAATCCAGAAAAAGTCACTTGCATGCATTCACAAAATCCTCATAAAAATGCGTCTTTGTGGTTATTTATTATTTCTCCCTGATTTGATGTCCAAGTTGAGGTAAGTATTTTTTGCTTAGTTCCTTTGCGTTTGCTTCTTAGATTTATCCGACTCAGGGGTAAATACAGTGGAGCCTCTTCTATGATTTGAGCTAATTTGACATTAAAGAGCTCCGTTTCATTTCTTATAAGTTCAGCTCGTTCTCCCGACATTTATTCATTTCTGGCCTAACTAGGTTTTATTCTGAAAAATGAAAAAGTCACACGAAGCTGTACTTACAAGTAATATGAAATCCCAACTTTATAAAAATTATCTGCTTCACGCAGAGTTGATATCTTGATAACTTCAAGACCAGCAGTCATATGGACTAGGGCTACGTCCGTACAAACTGGCTTCTGTGGATCAACTGATTTCGGATATCGAAATCTGCCATCGCAGCGTGGTGCGCGCTTTTACCACTTTTCTGGTTAGTTAATCTAATAATTCTTTATTTATTTTATTGAGTCTCAAATGCCTACCGATGGAGGGTCTCGGCTATTCCGATTTACGTCATCGGTTGCTAAGCAACTCCCGCCAAAAAATAGCGTTGAGTCGCTATTTAACCTAGTTTCAGTTTCAATCTGATACTAGCATAACTGAATCTTTATTTCAATAAAACCTCGTAACTATTCTTCCTAATCTAACTGATAACTATTAGCACGAATGAAGCTATGGTGTCAGTTGTAGGCCTTTCGGGGACAGTTCTATTTGGGTCTGCAAGTGGTGGGATTTTAGGCCTTGACATATCGTCTGGTTGCGGACCATGTCTCTTCTTGTTACTTCAACCACCTTCCTCAGATACCTCATTTCTGAGGTTTGGATCTGGCTTTTGTGGGTTGTAGTCATTGCCCATGACTCGCATCCATATGTCAAGACTGGGACATAGGTGCAGCGATATACAGCCATCTTCGTTTTCTTACCAACCTCTCTCTTGCTGAGGAATCCTCGATTTATGGCCTGAAAAAGTCTCCCAGCTGCTGCTTTACGAGTGGCCAACTCTTCTTTGATGCCTCCCTTTCGGTCTGTAATAGCTCCGATGTATTTAACGTGGTCGACCTGCTCCAGGACCTGTTCTCCCGGCTTAATCTGATGTCTTCTTTCTTCTCATGATATCACCATGGATTTTGTTTTAGAGCTGCTTATGACCATCCCTCTCTTCTCCAGCTCTTCCTTCCAGACTTGCAGGTTGGATTGGAGATGTGCCTCTGATTTAGCAGTCAGGGCAACATCATTGTCACGAAGTGTATTCGCCTTCTTTTCTCTCTGTCAATCTTTTCTCATACCAAACCATTCCTTTTCTGTAAATTCTCTAGAATATTTACCTCTTGTCAAAACATCAGGAGATCTCCCATTTCCTTCTGAAATTCCTTTTTCTTAAATCGAGGTTACCAGCAAACCACTGTGACCTTTTAAAGCTGTGAACTTTAAATCGCGCCCTGAATAATTATAGTTTAGCCAATGGATAGGAGCGCTGTATATTGTCGTTTGACCGTAGCAACCACCATGGAGTATGGCCAGTTTGGGGGGATGGAACGTAATGTTAAAAATAGGTCAGGCGCCCCACCCCTCACGTATGCAAATTGAAGGCCACCAAACAGAAAACTAGCACATTAACTACCGCAAGCCGCTGTCAGCGGCTCACGAAATAAACACATTTGGACCGCAAGCCGCTCAGAGCGCCAATCTAATTTTAGTAATAAAACGAATGAAAAATGTACTGAAACACTTTCTGATCTGGTTCGAGATTTTAAGTTGCCACCGGAAAACAAATTCCTAAAGCATGGTTGTTGTAGAACACTGGAAAATTGATATTATGTTCATATTTTTCAGCGTTTTCGGGTTAGTTACCAAATCCTGCAAAACTGTTTACCGTGGCAACTAGTGATAGGACTACAAAAAATGCGTGTACATCTCGTCTAAGGGCTGAATAGGATAGAAACGTGTTTCAACAATTGACTGATAGATCTAGCGACAAGGACAAGAGTGAAAACGGTGTGCACATTGATTGAAATTGTGATTTTGATAGAGATGGGGCGCAAGCAGTTATAATTGTGAAAATATTGCAAGTCCTCGGCCATCGGAGGGCAGTTAAATAGCAACAACTTCTATTAGAGTTACAAACGGTGCTTATTGTAATAGTACAATTCATTTATCTTTAAAATGACGTGTAATTCATAAAAAGCTGTAAACAATTACAAAAACTACAGCTTACTTTGTGCAAACACCTACAGAATGAAAATGGGAAAAAAATTTAATTCGGCCACAGAGAGTTTTTCAATTCGGTAGTTAAAGGATTTTGGCGCGATTCTCAAAGCAAAGGCATATTCTAAAAGCGCATTCTCTCACTAGCGGCGGACCGACCAGCCGGGACAAGATGGTCCTGTCTAAGAAATACAGAGAGGCCCGATCATTTTAACCAGCAATGGATCTTAGCTGAGCGAGTAAGTGATCTATATTGTTATATGAATAACATGAATTAATCATATGTTTATCTACAACATATCATGTCAGTATCTTTTGTTTTTCACTGTGACAGAAATTAATATCCTTGATTTTGTACAGGAGACAACAACATTATGTATACTGAAAGTTTCATGTATGAACTACCCTTGTCCTGTTTTATACTGAATGATTTCTACTAATTCTACTGTATGATTTCAGCCATGATTATCCTTGTCATATTTTAATCCTGAACTGATTTCTGCAAATATCCTTATTATATTTTTATGTGTTAATGTGCATGTATCCTATGTTATGATGGTATTATCAAGGTATATGAATGCCTATCACATAAACTTAGAACTATGTAATAATGGGCAACAGCACTATAGCCAAATTTCATAAATGAATATGTTGACTGACTTGTAATTCAGTGGTTCTCAAACCTTGGCAGCAATGACACCCCAACATGTTACAGAAGAATAGAAAACTATTACCCAGTGGTTCTCAAACCATGGTTGACAGTGACCCCACCTTAAATGTATTGCTCTATGGGCACAAGGTAGACCAGTGGTTCTCAAATTTTTGATGACCACAGCCCCAAACTTCACAGTTGGTGAAGCTAACAGCCCATATGCTGGAAATCACTGCGGTAAACAAGCTGGAAGCCGGATATAGGTTGAGACCCACCTGTATGCTTATAATGTCAGTTATGCTATAATAGATAATAGGTAGCAATTTGTTATTGATGTTAGCTATGAATGTTTGTTAGATTTCTGATGGACGATTAGCACCCAGCAGATATGGGAAATGACTTCTCTGGCATGATTACTTATGGAGCTCCAATTGTTTGTCAATCCAGTCCTATCAGGTTGTCATACCAGAAGACTAAAGCATATGCAGTGTTCTCAAGGGCAGACATACTCCATCCCAGTTGGTGATGAGCCCTGTGTCAAGACGGAGAAGAAGCAACTTGCCATCCTCTGAAACCCTAAAAAGAACTTGCGGGACCTGGAGTGCTGGGACATATTGAACCCCTGGCAACAAGACTACATCAGCATTTGAGATGAGTATCTGAACATGCCAGCAGAACCACTAAAGAATATTCCCTTTGTCCAATGATGATAAATTAATTCTGACATGGTTCAGAACCATTCATAGATTAGGGAACATATAGTTGTATATTTGAATATATTGTGAGATTCTATTTTCATTTTTGTAAACTTTACATAACAGAGTCTGTTGTTATTTTCTTTGTAATATTTAATTGGGTTGTATAGTTTTAGTAACATAAATCTACACCCTGGGGGCAGAGCCAAAATTAATAAACACTATTGGGTCGGGATATTTTTAATGTGGCTGGGCACCAAATCTCTTATCCATCTATATGTACTATACATAGTCCTTTGTAGGATATCGGATAAAGAATTTATCGCCTAGAGAATATCCTGTTTAGTTTCACTAGAATTCTCTTAGAAAGTTTTTTGAGTGGACTAATTCCCGAGGAGAGACTGTGCATTTAACTTGCAGTCTGGAAGAGTTTCCTCTAGAGATTATCTTTTATTCTTCCATCAAGTCTGTCATACGTACACCTTCTCCCTCTAAACGAAAACATTTCGCTACAATCATTAGCAAATGCTAGCTCTGAAAACAGACCTGTCTCATCTTCCAGTACCCCACTGAATACTTTCTTGTTCTCTCCTTACATGCCTTGATGACATCGTCCATGAGGAGTATGAAAAGATAAGGTGACAGGATATCACCTTGTTTTACACCAGTGGTGGTCCTGAACTCTTCTGACTTATGGTTTGCTGTCCTCACATAATTTCTGCCAGACTTATAGAAGCTCTGTATAGCATGAATCAGAGGTTCTGGAATATTCTTTCTTGCCAAATAGTCCCAAAGTTTGCTCCAGGAGACCCTGTCAAACGCCCTTTCCAGACCTATGAAACAAAGATGGATCTCACTCTTATACTCAAGGGCCTTTTCACTCAGCTGCCTGCGTGTGAAGATTAGGTCTTGAGTACTTCGGTTAGCTCAGAATCCGCACTGGACCTAATCCAATTGTGGCTCAGCTAGGCGTCGGAGTCTCTGCTCTAGGATTCTAGAGTAGATTTTACCAGGGACACTGAGAAGGGATATGCCTCTTTGGTTTCCACATTGTCGATTGTCACCCTTTTTGAAAATTGGTGTTATGATGGCAATCTCCCAATCCTTTGGTATGGTCTTGTTGCACCACGCTGCCTGTAGGACTCTTGAGAATAATAGGTTGCCTGATGCTCCCATGTACTTAACCATTTCTGGTGTTATACCATCATGCCCTGCTGCTTTGCCCATCTCGATTTTCTCCAGTGCTACCTTCAGTTCTTCCATCTTTATGTCATCTTCATCTTCACTGGTGTCCTCTTCTGTACTAGTGGTTATTATTTCTGATGCTTGACCTTGCTCACCATCAAGGAGTTCTGAGAAATATTCTTTCCATCTTTCCATTACTTCCTTCACGGCAATAAGCAATTTGCCTTGTTTGTCCTTTATAAATATGAGAGGGCATTGTTTTCCCTTCCTCGGGTTCTTTGGGGTCTTATAGAACAATTTCTGGTTTTCTTGCTGATCTTTTTCTAGCTTTTCTCCAAATTCTTCCCAGGACTTCTATTTTGCCGCTAGCACCTTGCTCTTTGCTTCTGTTCTGAGTATCACATATTCTCTATATTTCTCTATTTGTCCCGCTGTATTTTTAGCTCCTAAGTATTGTTTCCATGCCATTTTCTTCTCTCTTATCTTCTCGTTGACTTCCTCTGTCCACCAAGATGTCCGGTTTCTCTTGTTCCCAAGTCGGACTTCACCACATGCTTCTGCAGCAGCTGTCTTTTATGATGTCCATGAATTTAAGCCAGAGGGTTTCCAAGTCATCAGGTTGTTCTTCTGTGGTGCTTACCGCTGCAGCAATAAGCCCCTAATATCTGGTCTTAATTTCTGGCTCTCTCAGCTTGAAGGTCTTAATGCACATTTCTCCCGTTCGTTTACTTAGTTTCTTGCATGATGTTGGGCAGTTCCTAGGCTGAGCAACTCTTTCAGTTGTTCTTTTGTTTATAAGCAGGTAGTCATCACTTCCAATCTCTGGCCACCTCCAGACTCTAGAATCCCGGACATATTTGAATGAGCTTCTCCTAACAATGGCATAGTCGATCACTGACATCTCATTCTTGGTTGTTCACATCTAGTGTATGTATGTATGCGCTTATTGGGGAACTTTGTGTTTGTAATGATCAGATGATTCTGCTCACTGCAGAATCTAAAGAGTCACTTTCCATTGTCATTGAGAGTATCTTCTCCATATCATCCGATAACTCCTTCCCATCAAGCATGGTCATTTCCAACTCTGGCATTGAAATCTCCAAGCATGATAATTTCATCTAGGCAGTCATCCACTGTCCTTTGAAGCAGCTCGAAGAATTCCTCCTTGACCTCTGCTCTCTCATCCTTATGTAGCCCATACACTATGACCAGGTTGATTATGGTTTCTCCTTCTTTTAGTTTTACAACCATTATGCTCTTCGAGACAAAGTTCCATCCCTTGATACTATCTTTTTGGTTTTTAGCCACAATGCAACCTACGTCCCCTTTAGCTCTTTCAGATGTGGGTACACCACTACAGATCAGCGTGTTACCATCGAGATCCATGATTCCTTGTCCCTTGTTCTTTGTTTCCGTTATAGCCAGGATTTCTAATTTGGCTTTCCTCATCTCTTCCACCAGCTCCTCTTTTTTCCCATTTATACTTCTTGTGTTCCACGTTCCATAAGTCGTAGTCCGTTCCAGTTCGTCGCCTTTAGAATCAGTCCGGTTTTCTCTCTTGTAGTTCGCGTAATCATATTTTAAAGCAAATAGGTGATTGGCCTGTTGTGCCTTTGCATGGTTGAGGGGTTGCCTTTTGACGGCCTCCATGCAGGCCGCCGTCTTCCTTTGTCAGCTGGGCTTGGGACCGCCCTAGGCGGAGTTGACTGGGATTTTGCTAGATTATATGTCAAATTCTCAGTTCAAATCCCAGAATGTGCTTCCGATGAATTTGCCAATGGAAGTCGAAGTCTATTACGGCTCTCAAATTAAGACAATGGTAAGATCTTTAGAACTAAAGGGGTCGGGGTGTTAAATCATAATTTACCCCTGCGTGTTTTTAAAATCTCAAATTGTAAAATTCAAACGCTTGACCGCTTTTTAATAGGGCTGTAATACTTCCACTTGCATTTTTATGCAAACTCACAAACACTTCTGTGAACTCATTCCTGCCCCAAAATAATCTCCCCAGACAGGTTATCGGCAGTACTGATGCCAAGATGAGTCAGCGGAAGCGATTATGTAATCACCTGTGTTGGCGTAGATCCCGAAGACGGATCTCTCCGACAGACAATATGGCTTTCTTTTTATAGATCGTGCGCGACCAGCTTGCGTCAATAAAGAACGTCTCTAACAAAGGTGGCTAGACGCCTAATGTGATAAACGTATTAACCGCTGACCAGTCTAATTAACCTCGATAATAATTCAGTTCACCTGGTGAAACGTAACCAAGTCTGGGAGCGGCGAGGCTTAATGCAGGGTATAAAATATGCCGAATAATAGAAGGATGAATGAAGTAATGAAGTGATACTGCCGGAGAGAACGGCAGTCACGAAAAGTGCACCCAATTAATATGACGATGAAGGAGAGAAAGAAGGGCGCCAAAGTACATGCACAAACCGTTTTGTCACAAGCTCGCTGCTATTGAAGCCGGTTTCTTGTTCTTTCTTCATCTATAGCTCGACATACAGCATCAGCATCTTCCGACGTTTCGGTGTCTAGCTTCGATTGAGGCCATTCTTTTTCTTTCTGCATCTACAGCATGGTTTGCATCAGCGTCATGTAACGACTGAACAACTCTTTCTTACTTCCGCTGACAAAGAGTTGTTACATAAAATACATTTAATTTTATATAACGCTGCTTTTGCCTGGGCTGTCCTTCTGTTGTATATTATACAACACTTTGCCACTCCGACCGGAGGTAAGGCGTCCGCTTCTAATTCTAAAAGTACCGTGTTCGCTTCCGAGTACAGGGAAATAATTCATGGGAAATGTTTTTTTCAGAACCAGTGATTCCTAATGATATCATACTCTCCCCTGAACTCCTGAGTAGTGAGATCGGATGCCTAGCCTTCTCGGATAAGGGCAAAACAATAGGAGGGCCTATGCGCAAGTTGCGAACGTTAAAAAATCCTCGGCAGTTGGAAATCATATGGCCGCCGCGCTGGCAAAATTAAAAAAAAAAAAGAAAAAAAATTAGGAAACCTACACATCATAAAAATCTTTATAGAAAGGATAGTATAATATACATAGTATAGTATATTATATAGTAAATGGGAAGGTGAAGGTCTGATTATATTCTTATAATACATATGACTTATAACAAATGAAAGTCATTTAAATATCCACTAAACACACCAGGCCTTTACACGGCTTCCCACCCCCTCCGTTTATTTTTTGTGTTTTCTGTTCCTCTTTGTTTTGTTTTGTTTACTTTTATATTTGTTTTTATATACTATAAATATAGAAGAGGTGTTAAGAACAGACAGACCTAGGAAACTGCATAATATAGTCAAACAATATTTAACACGAACATATGTTAATATATAGTGGCTGGGAATGTGAAGGTCCGATGCTTGCTTTTAACAGGCGAAAGTCAATTAAATATCTGTTAAAGTCAGTTATATAACTGGAACCACCAGGCCTTTACACCCCTCCACTTTAATATTATTCTTGTTTAGAGTTTCTTCTTGATTTAGTTTGTTTTTAATTTTTTTAATTTTTTTAAATTTATTTAACATATAAGCACAATTGTGATTGTCCCTATTTACAATGATTTGACAAATGTGATGCCACTTTCTCATATCGGCAGTTGTTCATATTATTTGGAATTGAAAACAATATATATGTTTAGGATTCTTGCAAGGTCTGCGAGCATTTTGGTTTGAACTTAATTCTGATGGTCGCACCATGTAACACCCCTACTGAATAAAAATAAAAAAGGTTCGCGTATAACGTTGTATGACGCGTTAGGCTAGTAACAGTAGTCTTATGTGTAGCCTTCGGGCATAGAACAGTGTTTTATAATTGTGTGGTATAACCACTAAAGGAATATGTCTAACCGTTAAGATAGTGCTGGTAAAGCAATCAAGTAATAATGTGTAAGGACCATTGAGTCCGAAGTTATATAAGTCGGTATTATTAACCGCAATAATTATTAGACGCGAAAGTCTTGAAATACGAACGCAGATATAATATGTAACGGCTGATAGAGCCCGGCTATGAATGCCAAAATTGAAATGATATTATAGACAAGTTTTTCGATGTGTGTATTAGGATCACTCCTTCATGAAACTATTAGCAGCAAGATTAATACTGCATAAATATAATAATTATGCCAAATGCTTGATAAATAGCTTTGGTCAAAGACATGAAAGATATGTAAAACGGTTACCTGACAGACGTGCAATGTCTGATAAGATACAAACTCTGAAATGTGATAGCAAGTGTCTTTAGTGTGAAATATATTATTGTCAATACTACATTATAAACGATGAATGATCATTAAAAATGTTTAGTTTTTCGAACGAGACTTGTTCACTGAAGTCTTCTGCAAGTTTCAATTATGTTATATGACTATTGACCGTTTACCTTCAAGTTTGGTTCAAGAATACAAAACTCTGTCAAGCCACTAATAATTCAAAGAACATAACACTGACAGTCAAATATATATAAAGTTTAATGAAAGAAACGCTGATACTCAACTATAAAATAACGAAGATGAATCCCATGTTGCAGCAGAAAGATACTCCGTGATATCGCATACAGTGAAACATAATATAACCCCAACAATCTAAGACGAAAGTCTGCAACAATATATCCTAATTATAACCCATCCGAGGTTGAACAGGATATTTTCTTCATTAATTTAAAATTTTTTTTTTTTTTTTTTTTTTTTTTTTTTTTTTGTGTTTTTGTATGTTTGTTTATTTTTTTATATATTTTACATGCACACAAAATTGATATTTTGATTTGCCTTTTTTATAATGACTGGACAGGAAATGTGATGCCACTTTCATGTATCAGCAATTATTCATATTATTTGGAATTGAAAACAGTATGTATCCTAATTATAACCCATCAGAGGTTGAACGGGATATTTCTCATCAAATTAAAAAAAAACAAAAAACATAAAAACTCTGCACTTCACTTTAGAGACGCATCATCCTTCCAATATTATTAACATGCCCAGGTATTTTCTTCTTTTTCGTCCACTCTTAGACGTCACTTGAATGTCTTCAAAGAAAGCAGTAATCAGTTTGAGGCTATTTGTTTTTAAATTAATGAAGAAAAAATATCCCGTTCAATCTCTGATGGGTTATAATTAGGATATATATTGTTTTAAATTCCAAATAATATGAACTGTCAGTATGAGAAAGTGGCATCACATTTGTCAAATCATTGTATATAGGGACAATCACAATTGTGCTTATACGTTAAATACAAAAAAAAAAAAAAAAAAAAAAAAAAATACAAACAAACAAAATCTAGAAGAAACTCTGAACAAGAACAATATTAAAGTGGAGGGGTGTAAAGGCCTGGTGGTTCCAGTTATATAACTGACTTTAACAGATATTTAATTGACTTTCATCTGTTAAAAGTCAAATGCATTGTAAGAACAGTGTCGTAGATTTTTGATAGGGAAATTAAGACTTGGGTTGGTCCCTTCTGAATAGGTTAGAATGAGTGATAGCCACAGTGAGATGTGATAATAGAAATAGAGTTCCACGAGTGAGATGGTAGAAATTTATAGAGGCTGTCCCGGAAATCGAGAATCTCTCTCTCTTTCCGCCTATCTTCTACAACAGATCCAAAGGAGTCAGACAGTCTATAAAAAATATGTATATTAATATATATTTATCCACTCACGTGCCCGCTCATACAAGTGACGACAGTTAGACACACAGACGTGGGAAAAACTATAACAATGATTATATATATATTATGGGAACGAACTGACCACCACACTGAAATAAATGTAGGTATAGTTTATTTATCACAGTAAACTTACATCACAACATATAAAATACATCAAAAGCATACACATAGTCATAAAATCAAGGACTGCTACAATAGTGATAGACCCGTTAGTATGGTCCTCCCCTGGATATATAGCTCACAGTCCCGTTTGAAGAAAGTGATAACCCCAAGGAGTTACAGATACATATGATTGAGTCTATGGTTTCCCCCTTTTAAGGTATGGACAGACTTGATACTCTGCTTTATTCTAATGGTAAATATTTTTAGCAATAACTTGCATAAAGGAAGTTACAACATGGGTGACTCAGACAAAGAACATCCTTCAGTCTACTTTCACTCAGTTCTTTCATCAGGGCACTGATATACTAACAATCGTGCTGTGGTTCGCCGTCTGGCGCAAACTTTGGGACACTCACACTTTTTATCTGTTACTGTCGTTTAATGAAGCGGATCCCAGCTCTGCAGATTTGTTTGTTGCTTTCATCAAAATGGATCAGGGGAGCGTCTGCTTCATGCGATAGTTATTTCAGACTAAAGTTAGTGTCACTTGACTCACGAGGTAAGAATTAGGCTTAAACGAGCACACAATGTCAGAACACGAGGTTTCCCTTAATTAGAAAGATGACCGGTGGACAACTTCTCTCAACAGATAATCTTGGTTCACCACACACTTGTCAACAATGTCGGAAAGTTAATGTTTTAGATTTCTGTAATTTTTTTCGCCACAAGGCAGCATGTACATTAGAGTTAGTGTAGAAATATGCACTGGCTCAAAGGCCCAGTATAAGCATTTATTAGGTATGTCTCTGTACAAAACGCCGGCAAAGTTTGGGTTACCCCAGTATTCACTGAATAAAGAAAAAACACATATGAAATATGTTACATATTATGTACTCAATATAACTTACGTTTTTAAAAATGCAAGCGTACAGCTTGACTTATCATTTAAAACTTCCCGTGCAATAAGTTATACATTTAAAAATCATCAATCCTCATGAATTAGGAATGCATACGTATTCCGTCAACACTCATGAGGCATCTAGCATTTATAAGTTAGTTTAGAAAAATTGTTCCCTTCTGATTATTTAACAGTAAAATGAAATTCCTTATAGCTACATTGTTGTTTAAGCTAGAAATTATAATTTATTATGCTTTCCACTGAAACACGTCACTAGAAAATAATACAGACTATATAAATTAAGCACTCTGCACCAAATCTAACTAATGAAATATGAAATAAGCGATTATCACTTTAAACACCACAAAATATTAGATAATTATTATAATATATATATACCTCAACACACAGAACTACAGGTAATCGCACACTTTAGAATTATACGCTGATATATTTGTTTGAAGTCTAGAGCTCGGTAAATTTCCGAACAAACTAGGGCTTCGCTATACAGCTTATTCTATTCACGAACAACCTGTCTACTGCGAATTATTGAGGACTGAATGAAAATGAAGTTTAACATTCTGGTTATATCTATTACCAGACAAAGCGTCCCAACTTTATTTCGCCAAACGAAATAATCTCCCCTTTCCGTCTAAAACACCTTACATCAACTAGAAGACTACCATGAACTGACACTCGTGCGTTTTCACACCTCACGCTGACCAGGCCAACAGTGAGTGCCTTGTCAGCTGGGATTTCCAGACAAATGTCTCAAACTGCGCCGAGGAGATGTCGGCTATCGCGCCTCACTGGGCGCTCAGCCGATGCAACTCGTTGTGGCAGGTGAAAATGCAGACAAATTTGTCGCCTATAGGTCTGGCGAAAGCGAATATTCACAGTGTATTTCGTCTGGTGCAGGGAATGCTGTAGACATATGTCTGCTCCTATGTCTGGCCAGACGAATATATTCACAGTTTCGTCCACTGACACCCAATGCAATAGAATGCATTTTACGCTCTCTCTCTGACACGTTATGTCATAAATGCGTTTACCAGTATGAGAAAGAAAACGGTAAAGTTGAGAATGGGGAAGAAAATATTTTTCGCAAACGAATGGATGCGAAAAATACAGGAAAAAGGTAAAGAGTGATAATAAAAAAAGAGGATACGGGTGGAAGAAAAAGAAGAGGATATAGGCAATTTATGATCAATAAACTCTCTGTGACAATCAGCATCAGACCTTCACATTCCCAGCCACTTTATATTAACATTTGTTCGTGTTAAATATTGTTTGACTATACTATGCAGTTCCCTAGGTCTGTCTATTCTTAACACCTCTTCTATATTTATAGGTAAGTTGGATGCTTGCAAATAATCTAATATTGGTATTCTCATTTGTTCATACCTCTTACATTTTAACAAGAAATGTTCTATATTATTGTCTTCAAGACTGTCACGTAGGTCTTTATATCATTAAATTACCTACGTCTTCTTCCTATTCTCTCACCCAAATCCTTTCATTTTATTATCTTTCCTTACCTGTTTTTCCTGTATTTTTCGCATCACTCGTTTGCGAAAAATATTTTCTTCAGTATTCTAAAACTTTACCGGGGTTTTTTCTCATACTGGGATGCGTAATTTTATTACATAGATGTCAGTCAGACGTGAAGTGCGATTTAGTTGCAGTCCATCTCAGACATCGAGCCGACTTGGGTCTGCACCTTCAGATGACACGACACTCCTGAGTTAGATTCTCGACGTAAACGCGTGAGAATGCTAGGAGAGAGCCGACATCCGTCTGCATTTTCAACGGTCAACAAATAGTTGCATCGGCCAAACGCTTAAGCAGGAGCGAATATTTACACCTTATAGTCGCAGTTTCAGACATCTGTCGTCGGGAAATCCCAGCTGACACGGCTCACTGTTGGCCGGGTCAGCGCGAGGTGCGGAAATGCAGAAGTGTCAGTTATGTAAGACGTCTAGTAATGGTAATGTTAAATGTAAGGTGTTGTACACGTAAAGGGGAGATGATTTCGGAGTTTGAGAAAATGTGGGATTGTTTGCCCTTGTTTTCAAATATCCACCCAGGAGCTGAAATTTGATTTCATTTGAGTCTCCAACATCTCCAGTAGACGGAACACACGTGCTTAGCGAATGAAGCTTGTATAGAAAATTTCATAGTTCTCGTCAGATTTGTGACGAGCTTCTAAATACCTATCTAGTGAATTATCCTAGTCGTGGCGTTACCGTAGTGCTGAGGTGAATATTATATATAATAGATATCTAGTATTTTGGAAAGTGATTTAGTGTTAAAATCGCCGATCTCATTTTAAACTAGTTCTGTGTCCAGAGTGCTTAATTTATAGTTTGTATGATTTTTCTAGTGACGCATACAGTGGAAATACATAATAAATTATATCTTTAGCTTACTAAAACTAGTAGCTATAAGGAATTTAATTTAACGGCTAATACTCAGTCGAGAATATTTTAAAACTAAACTTATAAATGCTAGATGCGACATCAGTGAATAGTGACGGAATACGCAAATATTCCTGAATTCATGATGATTGATTTTATATAACTTACTTTACGGGAAGTTTTAAATATAAGTCAAGCTGTAGGCCTGCTATTTAAAATGTAAGTTATAATGAGTACATATATGTAAATTATTTGATATGTGTTCTTTCTTTTATATAGTGAAACGGTGGTACCCAACTTTACCAGCGTTCTAGTACGTGAACTTTATTTGGGAAGAAACAAATTACTTTCATTACCTGAACTGTAACAGTTAAATGAAGTAAGAGGCCTTCGCGCCAGAATTAATTCTTCCAGAATAACTCTTCAGTACAATTCAGCCCGTTGTGGCAAGCAAAGATCAGAAACATTCCGACAGAGTTTTGACTAGTACTGTGGTGACCAAATATAGTAACTTCCTGAAAGTAGACACCGATCTGACATTCCCTAAATTCTAGAAACCAAAGCTAATGACATTGTGCTCTGCTAACTTTCGTGCCTGGACAATATTTTATGTGACTTAATCAGACATTCGAAAAAATTAGAACACCCAAGGAATCGTTCCCTGAGAGTTTAGTACGTCTTTTGGAACTGGGGATTTCTTGGTCAAGGACTGCATTTTCGGGTCTGTGTGAAGGTCCTAGAATTGAGTATGTTCCCAGAGGCAGCGAGCAAAGTTGTGAGTATAACTGTGTACCCATGGCCATGGCTGAATGAATGAGTGCACGCAGATCAGAGTGTTATTTTACAGTTATAGATTGTCACCCATTTACTGTCTTAATTCTTTTTGTTTAACCTGCAGAAGTTGTTACTATTTGCTAGAGTTTCTTTACTTCTTAGGCTAAATCAGATTATTCAACTCTGTGCATACATTTACGAGAAAAGAAGAAAAACTCTTAGCCTCAACCCTACGTATCTATAACTCTTTGGGCCATCATCTGTTCTCTTAACGGGGCTGTGGGCTAAACCTAGAGTAAGATTTTAACGGGCTATCATCCTTGTAGCATTTTCTTAAATTTTATGACTATGTGTATATGTTTTTCCTTGATGTAATTTTTTGGTGTTGTGAGAAATTTTGATATGATAATTAAAATATCTCTCTTGAACAAAAAAAAAAAAAATCAGTGCGTTGGTCAGCTCGATCAAAATATCTGTATATCAGTGTTATAGTTTTCCCACGTCTGTGTGTTTACCTGTCGTCACGTGTATGTGCGTGCCCGTGAGTAGATAGAGATATATTAATATATATATTTCTGTGTGTAGACTGTCTGACGCCTTTAAAAACGGTCGTAGAAGATAGGTGAGAGAGAGAAGATTATCTCGATTCTCAAAGACAGCCTCTATATCACATCCTATCATCTCACGTGGGGAAATTCTATTGTGGTTTTTTTTTCACCAGCTCTCACCGTAACTATCACTCATTCCAACCTATTCAGAAGGGACCAAATCCAAGTCTTAATACTCCTATCCAAAATCTACGACAAAGACATCCTGCACAGTAAGGTTCTTATATTCAGAAATAGCCTTTTCTCAGCTGTAGTCTGAGAAGTTTCTTATTACTGGGAATTGAGGCTATTTGAATTTGTATATATGTGTGTATATATATATATATATATATATATGTATATATATATATATATATATATATATATATATATATATATATATATATATATATATATATATATATATATATATATATATATATATATATTGTGACGTACGTCTAAGTATGACAAATGAATTTCCCTGACTCGATCGATGATAACAGAATATTGGCCTCTCATAACTTTAGAACCCCTGATCATCTGTTGTGACTTTTACCGACATGCAGCATTTCCACGAGAACCTTACACGCTGGATCATTAATATGTAGCCTGCTATCTTATGCGAACGTTTGAGATCGCATGGCCTTTGATGGGAGACTAAAATCACGCCCACAACCATTTCTGAGAACGATTTATAGTAATCTTTTCCTTAACGCCGGCCCAAAGAGGACGGGCCACAGACTCACTCCTGTTTCTAGAGCAATAAACAGCAGATCATTTTCTTACCTGGCTGTCACCCCGCCTGGTGGGAGTTGCCAAAGCTCTCAGAACAGCGGTACCATCAAAGAACAGGCTGATCTTCAGAATTCAACGTGGAGCGGCCGCGATCTAAAGAATCAGGGAACTCGGTGCTCACAGAGTTAGCTTCTCGGAAACTTTTCACACCCTCATGCAAGCAAGCCTGAGACGGAAGAAAACCGGGAGACCGGGGAAAACGTAGGAATCGCAGCGGTTAACACATCGGTGAGGTACCTCGGTTTTTGCTCAACTTCAAGAAAGGTGCGAAAATTTAACACGCCCCATTCAAGTTACATTCGGGAAGTATAAATAGTCAACTCCGAAAAACTGCATTTTATCGTTCGCTCTGACAGAATCCTAGTTACACTAGCATAGTCGGATTTCTGCTGGATTTCATCTACCTTCGTGACTATTGGAGTGTATTCTTTCTGTGCAGACGGTAATTTATACATTAGCTTCGAGTGATCAGTGGTCGAGTTATTTCAAATTTATTTTAATGGATTGTGGTGTAAATTTAACCTTATTAAATAAACCCATTTTCAAAGTTCTAGTGCAAACTAATGTTACAGCTAAAAGTATTTCCTAATACAATTGACGCGTAAATTTATTTTGCAGACGTTAAAAAGAATTATAACTTTAATACAGTTTAGTTCTGTATAGATAGGTGTGCTTTTAATTATTTTTAACTCACGGGAAGTTTTCCTGATTTGTTAATTGACGACGCTAATAAGTAAATAGGCTAACTGTAATTTATCGCGTCAGATTATAATATGATTTGTAATGCATTTCTTGTTTTGATTATCTTTCATTCAGAACGATCATTCAACCTGCATCCCAGCAATTATTAATTATATACAGAGTTCTGCCAAACTCAATTCGATAACTCCAGTAACATATGAACTTTTTTAAAGCTAAACTTGTGGCGACCTGTAATGGGCCCCGCTCCTCTGAACGTAAATGAGAATAAAGCCATTCAAGAAACAGTTTAAAAATATTAGTTCATATAGAGTCCTTAAAGAAAACTGGAAGCAGAACATAATTTATTCACTGCCCTGTGTTGTGAAGAAAAACCATAGATCTACCTGAACGCTGTTTGTCAAGTATATTCAGTGGATTTTCCCCCCCCCCCCCCCCCCCACCCGAAGAAGAACTTACCTCAGTGTTTTTCTTAACTCGTGACATTACGGAAAAAGGAAGTTATCTCCACCAGCTGTGCCAATTTTAGGAACCACACCATACCTCACGCTTAGCCCAGTGCCTGTGCCTTTCTTTAGGAACTTTATCTAATAAACAAACAGTACCGTTAAACTTCAACGTCCAGCGATTTCGGAACACTTTGTTAACTTCAACAACTCGCAAATCTGGGGCTGTACACGGAAGAAAAATACGTTTACCTAAGCCAAGGTTTAGTGCTGTTTTTTTGTGATGTATTTCCTATGAAGTGCCAGAATTCACCTTTCGGTAAGTCTGCGTGTGTGTTTGTGGGGATGGCCAGCCCTAGTGTGTTTTTTTGAATGAAAGGAGATTTATCTTTTCTTTCCCCTTTTAATTAGTTCGACCTTGTACTAAGGTGCATTATATTCCTGGTACGAGATCTCTCCTAGCGGGATTGGGTAACTGTGTTCATTTCCCCTCCCGTAAAATGTGTTGATTTAAAGGGAGACAATTGAGAACCCTAGCTTTCCTCTACACCCCCCCCCCTTCTTCTGTAACCCCTTGCCTCAGAGTAATAAATTTACCAGTGGGTTAAATTGCCTATCTCTGATCACTCCCCCCCCCCTTTCTTGTCTTTGGGACCGGGTCTTGTCTGTTAGTAAATATAAACGGGAAACGGTGGATGGGATATTTCTCCTCAAAACCCCCTCTTCCCTAGTTATATTTGTATTCTGTAACCTTTGATTTTTTTGACTGTAAATGTACAATTATGTATGAGTCCTTTATGATAATAAAGGTATTAATCATTAATTGTGTTGGTTGTCGGTTGGCCTAAAACTCCAAACATTTCCATCTGTGTAGGCTGTATTCATGTACGTTGAGCGACTGGAACTGACAAACAATTGTTTGTTCAGAAGAGAGATAGGAATAGTCTGTGAGAAAACAGAGATTGTCGTAATAAGAGACTGTCCTTGCTCCTTCCCAGCGCTTGTGAATCTACTACCTCATTCTCCTAAATCCTTATTCTCACAGAGCCTTCAATATCACTTTACACTCTAAAGGGACCAATATTCATCAGCACCCTCTCAGATAAAAATTACGACAATATATGGTTAGCTCGTTCGGGATTCTGAACTTAGTTAAAATAGAGTGTGGTTGATTGTCTTTGTGAAGTAGGGTAAAATCTTTAAAAGTATTACTTCGCCTAGACCAAGCCGTTCAGTATTTTGGGCCAACCACACAATAATTAAGACAGGTTTGTTTTTCCACAGGAACAGGCAGTTAGTGATAATAAAAGATTGTCACATTTGTATTCTCTGGCAGAGGGAATTGAAAATTTTTGGTTATATAATTGCTGGGACTGCGTGATTGTTTTACAATCACTAAAGGTTATGAAGCGTTTGAGTTGAGCTAAGCTAAAGACGGATTGTTCTGATTTTTTAAAATTAAGTTAACTACGTCTCATCTCAAAAATTGTCTTCAGGGACGGAGTTTGTTGTTAGAGAATTAACATTTTCTGGGAAAATTTTTTTTTTTTCCTTTTAAATTGTTTAATATAAAATTTTCTCTACTGTTAGTAAGAGTAGATTCTTTTCTAGTGTAACTTACCATTTAATTGGCATAGTTGCTTGCGTTACGAGTCTTAAGTGACAATAATAGCGGCGATAAGTTAACACACGAGGTCATTCAGTAAATTTTTTACTTTGTTTTTCTCGTAGCGGCTTTGAGTTTTTTCCCCTTCTTGTTCCATCTTACTATTCTCTAGTCTTAGAAGCATCCAGTTCTTTGACAATGGCTGAGAGAATTAGGATAAGATCCATTTTGAGACAGGAAGCGAAAGACTCAGGATTAGACACAGAAGCCGCGAATCTGTTTATCACCCAGGAACTGCAAATATATGACGCGGAGCAACAAAGAGCAGAAGCAGAGAGGAAGGAAGAGAAACAAAGGGCAGAAGCTGAGAGGAAGGAAGAAAAAGAGAGAGAAGAGAGGGCAGAAGCTAGGAAGAAAGAAGCGGACGATCGTCAATTGGAACAGAAGAAAATTGAGGCAGAAATGGAAGCCCGCAGAGAGAGAGAAAGAGAGAGGGAAAGACAACATGAATTAGCGCTCAAGGCTTTAGAGAGTCGGAGTGCCTCTACTTCAAATAATGGAGAGCCGTCTTCGCCCCAGTCTCAAACAATGGATCTCTCCAGCACTCAGTCTGCCCAATTAACTGCGATGTCTTTTGCTTTAGAGTCTTTTCCTAGCCCTAACGAAAAAATTGACAGCTACCTAGAAAAATTCGAAAGGCTCGCAAATCTGTATGGGTTAGAGAGTTCCCGCTGGGCACTTAAACTCTCGACGTCACTAAAAGCGAATGCTTATGACGTATACACCAATCTGGGACCGAACCAACATGATTACGACATGCTTAAGAAGGCCTTGCTAGAGCGGTTCGAAATGACCGCCCGAAAATTTCTGCAAATGTTCAGAAACAGCCGAAAAGAGAGCACGGAAACATTCCCACAATTCTCTTCACGTCTCACGGGCTATTTGACAAAGTGCATTGAATTATCTGACCTACCTCTTACATATGAGGGACTACTTGAACTTGTTCTTGTGGAACAGATAAAGGCAACTCTGTCAAACGAAACCCGTAGATTTTTGGCTGAACAGGGCGCAGTCAGGCTTGAGGACATACTCAATAAGGCCGAACGCTATAGCAATGCAATGGCCGAACTTCCCAGCACTAACCGTAAACCCACAGATGAGCCATCTCGTAAACAAAATCTAGAGCAGTCATCCTATTCCTCTAATTCCTCTCAGAATTATAACCAACGAGAAAATAATACCCAGAGACCTCCCCAGGAAAAATCGAAATTCTACAAAACCCGATACCCCCCCCAACAACAATTCTGATCACCCCACCAAGCCTTCGTGGCAGCGCGGCCACCAAGGTCAAGGAAAAGGAAAGACCCCTACACCAGGAACGTCTGATCAGGGCAAACAAACCGGTCTCAACCGCGTTGGATGTTTGCATACAGCCTCGAAAGGTAGAGTCAATGTCAGTGATTCTCAACCTGAGGGGGACCGACCCTCTACTCTAGGAACTGTATTTTTGAATGGTACCTCAACCACTTGTCTCTTTGACACTGGATTAAGTATTAGTTGTATTGTTGCTAGACACCTAGTCAAACCAGGTCAGGAGACAGAGGAAACCGTCAAACTTAGTGGAGTGTTTAAGAGTGATGCGCCCAGGACGCTGCCTATCACACTGGTAGAAATACACTCTGACTTTATCAGAGGAGTTATAAAAGCGGCCATTATGGATGATCCTATCTACCCAGTTATCCTGGGATGTAGATATGTGTTTATTGGGAGACCAAAGGAGCCGATTGTGGCAGCGGTAACCACAAGAGGGCAAGCCAAGAAGGAGAGGGAGCCTGCGCCAAATGTGTTGCCGAACGAACTGAAGGAGGCGCAACAAAAGGACCCTACTCTGGAGCTCTGCTTTAAAAAAACTGCCCATGGCTAAGGACCCCAGACACAACGGAGACATCTTTTCTAAGAGTGGCGTATTGTATCGTAGAACGGGCAACCCGGACACGGGGAATAACCAGCTCCTAGTTCCGACGCAGTACCGAAGCCAGATCTTAGAGATGGGGCACTCTCTTCCCTTTAGCGGACATATGGGACAAAACGCCACTATTCAGCGAATAAAAACCCACTATTGGTGGCCAGGAATGAACTCTGACATTGTCAGGTATGTGAAATCCTGCGCCCAGTGCCAACGGGTAGCACCCAAGCACTTGACACCCCCAGTACCCATGGGGCAAATGCCAATAGTAGGGACTCCATTTGAACGGGTTGCTGTCGACATCATTGGTCCTCTGGAAAAGACCAAAAGAAGGAACAGGTTCATCCTGACCTTAGTTGACACTTGCACTATGTGGGCCGAAGCCGTACCGCTAACATGCATAGATTCCAAGCATGTTGCAGAAGCCCTCGTGCAAATCTTTACGCGGTTGGGATTCCCTCAACAAGTTTTGACGGACAATGGATCCCAATTCCGTAGCCTGTTAATGGAGGAGATCTTTAAGATCTTGAGGGCCAAACATATCCACACAAGTCCCTACCATCCGGCCGGAAATGGGCTCGTGAAACGTTTTAATGGCAGCCTCACCACCATGTTACGTAAGCTGGGTCAGGAGAAACCGGAAGACTGGGACCTATATATATCGGCTGCCTTATTCGCCTACCGAGAGGTTCCCCAAGCGTCTACGGGATTCCGGCCTGCTACACTTTTATTTGGCAGACCTATAAAGGGGCCATTAGAAGCCTTACTTCGGTCCCTGACAGACCAAAAGGCTGACGAGACAGTCGTCTCTGCAAGCAAGTATGTATCTGAGCTCAAGGAAAGGCTAAAGCTAGGATGGGATCTAGCTACAACCAACCTTACGAAAGCCCGCGCCAAACATGCTAAAAGATACAACAAAGCTGCAAAAGAGAGAGAGCTCCAACCAGGGGAGAAAGTTTTGTTGCTACTCCCAACCGGAAGCAATAAACTTCGCATCGGATGGCAAGGGCCGTTTACCGTCCTTAAAAAGATCTCACGTACCAATTACAAGATCTCCATCAAAGGAAAGGAGAAGGTCTTCCACATAAATCTGCTAAAGAAATATTTGGAAAGACCGGTGCCATCCTCCGAGCATCTCCTGGCTGTCGCCATAGCAACGGAAGACGAAGAAGATGATGATGGTTGCATGGAGTATCCACTGCAACCCACAGAATCCTTTAAAGATGTCAAGTTCGGCGACAATCTCTCACCAGAACAACAAACAGAAACCAGGGCTCTACTAAAACAGTACAGTGCAGTCTTAACGGATGTACCTGGTCGAACAAATCTCATTGAATTTGATATGAAATTAACAAACGAGACCCCTGTTCAAACCAGAGTTTACCCCATCCCGTACGCTAAAGCGGACGCACTTCGCGGAGAAATAGACAAGCTGCGTCAGGCAGGAATTATCAGTGAGTCTACATCTCCTTACAGCTCGAGTGTAGTGCTGTTGCAGAAGCCCAATAAGGAAGTTCGGCTGTGCATTGATTACAGGTTGCTAAACGCTGTAACGGAATTCCAGCCCGAACCTCTCCAAACTGTTTCTGAGTTGTTCACCAAGCTCAGCAAAGCAAAGATCTTCTCCAAGATTGACCTCAGTAAAGGTTATTATCAAATACCAGTCAAGGAGGAAATTAAACCTTTGTTAGCTTTCAGCACTAGCGAAGGACATTACACATTTAATGTGATGCCGTTCGGTTTGCATAACGCACCAGGAGTGTTCACCAGGATGATGAGGAAGCTTCTAGAGCCTTTGCAAAGTCCCCATATCCATAATTTCATGGATGACATATTAATTGCATCGGAAACCTATGAAGAACATATTGCTACGGTTGCTATGCTCCTCAGGAGACTACAGGAAACGGGTCTCACAGCCAGACCTAGCAAATGTCTCATCGGGTTTGAACAGTTAGACTTCCTGGGGCATACTATTTCTCACGGATGCAGTTGGCCTATTAAGAAGAACGTGGAGAAAATAGTGGCAGCAAAAAGACCCCGAACGAAGAAAGACGTACGTTCCTTCATATCGCTATGTGCATAGTATCAGAAGTACATCCAGAACTTCAACGGACTGACGGCACCTCTGACTGACCTCACAAAGAAAGGTTGTCCTGATAAGGTCATATGGGATCAAAAGTGCGAACACGCGTATAGCACTTTGAAAGGACAGTTGTCTGCATACCCCATTTTGAGGTTGCCTGACCTCAAGAAACCTTTCGTACTGAGAGTTGACGCGTCAGGTCAGGGCATCGGGTCAACATTGCTGCAAGCCGAGGACAGTGACCCGAACATGCTATTCCCAGTAGCCTATGGCAGTCGGAAACTGAATAAAGCGGAACGCAACTACAGTGTCGTTGAAAGAGAATGTCTCGCTCTGATTCATGGCATCAGACGCCATCATGAGTTTCTGTATGGTACTTCTTTCACGGTGCAAACAGACCATGCTCCACTAGCTTTCCTTTGTGCCAATAAGGAATTCAACGCAAGGATAATGCGTTGGGCCTTGCTATTGAGTGTTTATTCCTTCAAAGTGGAATATATTCCAGGAAAACAGAATGTCGGAGCTGACTTCTTGAGTAGAAACTGGACCACGGAGGAAGAGGAGAAAATCGACGATGCCAATCATCCTAAAGCTACCGATCAGGGCAACTTCATTGTCATAAATGAAACATGAAAACGAGTTTCCATGTCTCAAAAGTGGGGACGATTGTGACGTACGTCTAAGTATGACAAATGAATTTCCCTGACTCGATCGATGATAACAGAATATTGGCCTCTCATAACTTTAGAACCCCTGATCATCTGTTGTGACTTTTATTGACATGCAGCATTTCCACGAGAACCTTACACGCTGGATCATTAATATGTAGCCTGCTATCTTATGCGAACGTTTGAGATCGCATGGCCTTTGATGGGAGACTAAAATGACGCCCACAACCATTTCTGAGAACGATTTATAGTAAGCTTTTCCTTAACGCCGGCCCAAAGAGGACGGGCCACAGACTCACTCCTGTTTCTAGAGCAATAAACAGCAGATCATTTTCTTACCTGGCTGTCACCCCGCCTGGTGGGAGTTGCCAAAGCTCTCAGAACAGCGGTACCATCAAAGAACAGGCTGATCTTCAGAATTCAACATGGAGCGGCCGCGATCTAATGAATCAGGGAACTCGGTGCTCACAGAGTTAGCTTCTCGGAAACTTTTCACACCCTCATGCAAGCAAGCCTGAGACGGAAGAAAACCGGGAGACCGGGGAAAACGTAGGAATCGCAGCGGTTAACACATCGGTGAGGTACCTCGGTTTTTGCTCAACTTCAAGAAAGGTGCGAAAATTTAACACGCCCCATTCAAGTTACATTCGGGAAGTATAAATAGTCAACTCCGAAAAACTGCATTTTATCGTTCGCTCTGACAGAATCCTAGTTACACTAGCATAGTCGGATTTCTGCTGGATTTCATCTACCTTCGTGACTATTGGAGTGTATTCTTTCTGTGCAGACGGTAATTTATACATTAGCTTCGAGTGATCAGTGGTCGAGTTATTTCAAATTTATTTTAATGGATTGTGGTGTAAATTTAACCTTATTAAATAAACCCATTTTCAAAGTTCTAGTGCAAACTAATGTTACAGCTAAAAGTATTTCCTAATACAATTGACGCGTAAATTTATTTTGCAGACGTTAAAAAGAATTATAACTTTAATACAGTTTAGTTCTGTATAGATAGGTGTGCTTTTAATTATTTTTAACTCACGGGAAGTTTTCCTGATTTGTTAATTGACGACGCTAATAAGTAAATAGGCTAACTGTAATTTATCGCGTCAGATTATAATATGATTTGTAATGCATTTCTTGTTTTGATTATCTTTCATTCAGAACGATCATTCAACCTGCATCCCAGCAATTATTAATTATATACAGAGTTCTGCCAAACTCAATTCGATAACTCCAGTAACATATGAACTTTTTTAAAGCTAAACTTGTGGCGACCTGTAATGGGCCCCGCTCCTCTGAACGTAAATGAGAATAAAGCCATTCAAGAAACAGGTTAAAAATATTAGTTCATATAGAGTCCTTAAAGAAAACTGGAAGCAGAACATAATTTATTCACTGCCCTGTGTTGTGAAGAAAAACCATAGATCTACCTGAACGCTGTTTGTCAAGTATATTCAGTGGATTTTATACCCCCCCCCCCCCCCCCCCCCCCCCCCCCCCCCCCACACCCCCCACCCACCCGAAGAAGAACTTACCTCAGTGTTTTTCTTAACTCGTGACATTACGGAAAAAGGAAGTTATCTCCACCAGCTGTGCCAATTTTAGGAACCACACCATACCTCACGCTTAGCCCAGTGCCTGTGCCTTTCTTTAGGAACTTTATCTAATAAACAAACAGTACCGTTAAACTTCAACGTCCAGCGATTTCGGGACACTTTGTTAACTTCAACAACTCGCAAATCTGGGGCTGTACACGGAAGAAAAATACGTTTACCTAAGCCAAGGTTTAGTGCTGTTTTTTTGTGATGTATTTCCTATGAAGGGCCAGAATTCACCTTTCGGTAAGTCTGCGTGTGTGTTTGTGGGGATGGCCAGCCCTAGTGTGTTTTTTTGAATGAAAGGAGATTTATCTTTTCTTTCCCCTTTTAATTAGCTCGACCTTGTACTAAGGTGCATTATATTCCTTGTACGGGATCTCTCCTAGCGGGATTGGGTAACTGTGTTCATTTCCCCTCCCGTAAAATTTGTTGATTTAAAGGGAGACAATTGAGAACCCTAGCTTTCCTCTCCCCCCCCCCCCCCCCCATCTTCTGTAATCCCTTGCCTCAGAGTAATAAATTTACCAGTGGGTTAAATTGCCTATCTCTGATCACTCCCCCCCCCCTTTCTTGTCTTTGGGACCGGGTCTTGTCAGTTAGTAAATATAAACGGGAAACGGTGGATGGGATATTTCTCCTCAAAACCTCCTCTTCCCTAGTTATATTTGTATTCTGTAACCTTTGATTTTTTTGACTGTAAATGTACAATTATGTATGAGTCCTTTATGATAATAAAGGTATTAATCATTAATTGTGTTGGTTGTCGGTTGGCCTAAAACTCCAAACATTTCCATCTGTGTAGGCTGTATTCATGTACGTTGAGCGACTGGAACTGACAAACAATTGTTTGTTCAGAAGAGAGATAGGAATAGTCTGTGAGAAAACAGAGATTGTCGTAATAAGAGACTGTCCTTGCTCCTTCCCAGCGCTTGTGAATCTACTACCTCATTCTCCTAAATCCTTATTCTCACAGAGCCTTCAATATCACTTTACACTCTAAAGGGACCAATATTCATCAGCACCCTCTCAGATAAAAATTACGACATATATATATATATATATATATATATATATATATATATATATATATATATATATATATATATATATATATATATATATATATATATATATATATATATAAACAAATAAACGGGATTGAATCAGTTTCACAAATTAACGGTACACAGGAAACACGGAACGTTTTTAACCAGTTTTACAGCAGCCCCCTTATTTGTTTACTTACATAGATAGTGCATAATATTTGTGTGAAAAACGCGCTATTTCAGGGATCCTGCAGTTTAGTGCAATGGCCAGAAGCGCACCACATTTACGTAATTTCCACACTGCAACTTAGGTAGGATAAAGTTAATGCTAGTTTTTTTTCAGGGATGTAATTTATCCGGTTCCAAAGGGAAACAATCAAGTAATTAATAAAAAAAATAACAGTAAAATATATAGAAGATGTTTGACACTTTACTTGTGTTTTGTATTTATTATTTAAAATATAGCTGCAATTTTGATGGGAACAAGATGTGCACTAAATTAAGTGTTGTGCGGTTAGTGCAAAGGCCAGAAGCGCACGAGTTTCATATAATTTTAAGACTTCAACAAAGAGTTTGTCTAGCACGCACGGGACGGGTCGCTTTAAAAAACATTACATTATTCCTCCAGACCTAAGGGTCTTTTATATTTGGACATGCGCCCTAATATAACCATGTGCCCGGCACAAAAGATCAATACAGTGGCACTTATGTGTCATTAGATCTTTTGTGTGAAAACACAGAGGATCATTGGTGATACTTGTTTGTCATTGGGTCTTTTTGTGTTGGGACATGCGTTTTATGTTGGCCGTGTTCCAATGCGACCTCATGCGAGGAAATAATATGCGACCTCATGCGAGGAAACAAAAAAAAAAAGCGCCCTAATATAACCGACTAGGTTGAACGGGACGCGCCTCGCCAAAAGGAGGCAAAAGGTTTATATATATATATATATATATATATATATATATATATATATATATATATATATATATATATATATATATATATATAAAGGTCATGATCACTGTCTTTTGGGTCATTGAAGGTGTGATTCTTGTGGACGTTATGCCAAGAGGAGAGACAATCAATTCGCAAGCTTACATTAAGACATTGAAAAAACTCAATCAACGTTTTCTCAGAGTTCAGCCGCACAAGAATCCAGCAGACCTGCTTCTCCTTCACGACAATGCGCGCCCTCACACAAGTCTGGCAACACGGGAATCAATCACCAAATTGGGTTGGACTGTACTATCCCATCCACCCTATAGTCCCGATTTGGCACACTCTGATTTTCATCTATTTGGTCCACTTAAAGATGCACTCTGTTGGACAAGGTTTGAAGATGATGAAGGAGTGATTCATGCAGCGAAGAAATGGCTACATGATCAAGACAAAATCTGGTACGGGCTAGGAATACATGCACTTGTTTCGCGCTGGCATAAAGCCGTACAAGTTGATGGGGATTATGTTGAATAATACCGATGTTTACAATACATATCCATGTATATTTTGTATAAATTTCATGCTTTTTGAATAAACAGCTACTGAGAAAAACGATGTGGTGCATTACTTTCTGAACGCCCCCTCGTATATAAAACTAATCAAAATAAAGGATAAACAATAAAATAATACATACAACACGGCAGGTGAAAACTATCAATAAGAAAAGTAAGACAAGAACAAATTTTAATGTGAACTGTCACCACCAACAACAATCAATTGCAAATAAAGATAGATATGTTAAATTTAGACAAATCTGAAAATAAACTGACACTAAATTCTCTAATTATAACCGACAATTAGGATGAACGGAGTAGACCAAAATGGTGGATGAGCGAAGAAAAAGGATCATCTGACGTTAGTCTGCTCTCCTCCCATCTCCTTAAAAAAAATTAGGATCTCCATTATGATCTCCATTATGATCATTACGATCTCCATTATGATCAAACATTAGTAATAAATATTCAAGACAACCATAACGGATTAACAATAATGAGGAAAACGTTGAATGATGGCACAAGTCAAAAGAAGAAAGGCAAGGCTTCTAGATCAGTTGATTACATTATAGGTAAAGCGGATATAATACAAGGATAGACATAATACTTATATATCTCTATTATGATGAAAAATCAGAAATAAATATTCAAGACAACAATAAACCATAGAGGCATATCCCTTCTCAGTGTCCCTGGTAAAATCTACTCTAGAATCCTAGAGCAGAGACTCCGACGCCTAGCTGAGCCACAATTGGATGAGGTCCAGTGCGGATTCCGAGCAAACCGAAGTACTCAAGACCTAATTGATAAGGTTGATAACGTTGGATTTTTATTCCCGTTAATGATATCCACCAAAAGATAGATATGAGTGGATGGAAGCAGACATCATCATCATCATCAGTTGATAAGATCTCTATGGTGTTGTTTGCTCCACTGTAGTGTATGGAATGTCAACTTGACCTACGCAGTGGTGTGTAGACATGGATTGAGTGTATAATGTGCGAATGATGAGAAAGGTTCGTGGTGTTGACAAAAAATGTTCTTTTCTCACACTCATGTATGGCTGGAAGTCATCGACACCAACGACTGTGTACCTTTTCTAAAGTTTAATTGGACGTACACACTCGACAGCACAGATAGTGACAAATCACAGGTTGCCATAATACATCATAGTACAGTGGATAAATGGTCTTGCAATGTTACATGGGCACTCATGTAGAATAAGTGTATAATGGACTGTCAGTAGCCAAGCACTCAGTATCGCCCATACATATATCATCTGACTTCACTGACTGAGCACGTCAGCTTATAAACAATATTTCAGATGGCTTCTAAACCTAATCTCGTCTAGCGACGATTCTTCAACATAATGTTCAGCACATATTTTTCCATATAATAATATTGAACCGCTAATAACGGGTTCTCATGTGTAGCAGTGATCTCTGGACTAAACAAGCGATAATACGGGCATCCCTTTTCTCTTCTTGAAAGTCACTACATGTTTTGGTTCCAAGATGGCTTCACTCGTGAGCTGTCACTCACGTTTGGATACAGATAATGAATCTGTCCTAAAGTTAGTCATTCATAAAACATTTCATTGCTCTGTAGATTTGATCATGAACAATTGACTGCAATCTACAGGATATAGTGCTGCTAGGAATCGAAGTCGTTTTCATCGAGTCAAATATATTCTCTTAGACATTCAAATCGTAACTATCGAAAATGGTGGCTTCGATCGAGAGTTCATAAGAGTATCTTTGATTACCTTGGTATAGGAAATATGAAACTGCCATTCCTTGGCAATACGACTAAACACTGGGGTAAAGCATACACGATAGGTTTAGACGACTATCACCTTCCCCACAAATACTGAGATCACTTTTTCCCCGGCGACAGGCCGACATGGAAAACACACAGTCCCTATCAGGACGAAGCCAAATCACACCCCACTCTCTAGCGACACATCCGCCGAATAGCCTTCGACCTCTCTAGAGACAACAGAACATATAGTTCGACTTAGATATGTAAAGATATACAGATATAAGACAGACTCGTCCTACTCAGACAAACAATACACATAAATTCAGGCCATAGATATTCTGAAGCAAGAATAATCTATTATTACCCAAACAACGAATAAATCGCAGTAAAATGGATTTATCCGCGGAGTTTGATCGAAAGAGCCGACACAACTTTCAAGGGAAGTAACTCAATAATGACTTTCCCTTAAGCACTAAAAAATTACCTATGTATAATATTGTAAGATATCAAAGACTGCACGTAACACTAATCTTCACACTCAGACAGCTGAGTGAAAAGGCCCTTGAGTATAAGAGTGAGATGCATCTTTGTTTCATAGATCTGGAAAAGGCGTTTGACAGGGTCCCCTGGAGCAAACTTTGGGACTGTTTGGCAAAGAAGAATATTCCAGCACCTCTGATTCATGCTATACAGAGCTTCTACAAGTCTTGCAGAAATTATGTGAGGACAGCAAACCATAAGTCGGAAGAGTTCAGGACCACCACTGGTGTAAGACAAGGTGATATCCTATCACCTTACCTCTTCATACTCCTTATGGACGATGTCATCAAGGCATGTAAGGAGAGAACAAGAAAGTATTCAGGGGGGTACTGGAAGATGAGACAGGTCTATATTTCAGAGCTGGCATTTGCTGATGATGTTGCCCTGATTGCTAAATCAGAGGCACATCTCCAATCCAACCTGCAAGTCTGGAAGGAAGAGCTGGAGAAGAGAGGGATGGTCATAAGCAGCTCTAAAACAAAATCCATGGTGATATCACGAGAAGAAAGAATACATCAGATTAAGCTGGGAGAACAGGTCCTGGAGCAGGTCGACCACTTTAAATACCTCGAAGCTATTATAGACCGAAAGGGAGGCATCAAAGAAGAGTTGGCCACTCGAAAAGCAGCAGCTGGGAGACTTTTTCAGGCCATAAATCGAGGATTCCTCAGCAAGAGAGAGGTTGGTAAGAAAACGAAGATGGCTGTATACCGCTCCACCTATGTCCCAGTCTTGACATACGGATGCGAGTCATGGGCAATGACTACAACCCATAAAAGCCAGATCCAAACCTCAGAAATGAGATATCTGAGGAAGGTGGTTGAAGTAACAAGAAGAGACATGGTACGCAACCAGACGATACGTCAAGGCCTTAAATCCTACCCCCTGCAGACCCAAGTAGAACAGTCCCAATTAAGATGGTTTGGCCATGTCTGCAGAATGGGAGAAGATCGGATACCACGACAAGCATGGGAAACAAATAGCCAAAGATCCAGACCCCGAGGATGACCCAGAGTCCGCTGGGAGGACAACATTAGACAATCTTTGAAGGATCGAGGACTAGAATGGAACCAGGCCAGGAGGAAGACAGCCGATAGGATAGTCTGGCGCTCTCTCTTCCAAACCTCTACACCTCACGGTAGAAGGGGAACGACTAAGTAAGTAAGTAAGACAACAATAAAGAATGACCAATCCGTGAGGCAGACATTGAGAATGGCATGTGTGAAATGAAGAAATGTGCAAGGTCTCTACGTCAGATAATATAAGATAGATGAAATCGCATCTCTGCGAGCATATTGATTAGACTTGATTTTTTTTTTAAAACTGCTAAAAGACGCCCGCAGCAGTTACAGATACTTTTGATCTCCTTGTAACGAGATTGTACGGCGCCCACAGTGTGACTAGAGTGAAGGTACCCACTGTGTGACTAGAGTGAAGGTACCCACAGTGTGACTAGAGTGAAGGTACCCACAGTGTGACTAGAGTGAAGGTACCCACTGTGTAACTAGATAGTGACTGTCATATAGAGATGATACTAAAAGATAGTTCCAGAGATAGATTACTGGATTATATAGAATACCCCAGTCCCAGAAATGAGCACTGGTGTATGGATGGCACAGGTTATAGTCAGACAGTAAAGAGCTCTTGTCCAGATGGTAATAAGAAGATCAAGAGTCCAGCTTGTCCTCTGGTTACGACTACCATATGCTTTAAAACAATGTAATTCAAATATAAAAATTCAAACTGTAACCATAAGGAATTGACAAAGTCCAAAGTTACAGTTAATAATCAATTTATTTATATTTGATCTCTTTTCTTCTTTCTTAGAATGTGAAATGATGAAAAAAATATATACACAATGTGCACAATGCACAATGTTGTTTACACTTAATAAAATGACACTGACTTAGTTTTTCTGTTTACTGACTTTGGTATAAAAATAGTCTATTTACTTGACTCTCTTCTCCATAAATTGTTCGAAATGAGTTTATTCACTTAACTTGAAACGTTCCTGGACCGATAGACAGCAATGAGCCAGACCAGCTATGGTAATGGTTGATAATGCAGAACACACTAATATATATAGTCTCTATTGATCTCCCAATACAATATGGATATCAGCACATCTGAGTGAACCAGCTGTAGTGCTCCGTGTCGTAGTGCAGGGTAATACTGATGGTTTATACTTTTGACTTTCCGAGTCTATATATTTGATGTGCCAAGTTAATCTCAAGCCATCAAATGTGAAACTAGTTAGTCAAGTGGGGTATATGACTCAAATACAAGAAAACATTAATTTGTGAAAGGTGAGAAGTAAATTAAAGTCAGACAGTGGTGATGGCAATGGTGATTTGTAGAAGGCAAATGGACAAACTATACCAAATATATTAATGAGAATAGTAATACAAGGGGCTCTAAAAGCAAAAACAGAATCTATTATTGTGTTGTATAAACTACAATTAGGCATTCGATGAGATGAAAGGTTAAAAAAAATTAACAAAATTTTAGAAAGCATAAATATCGAAAAAAAACATGTCTTGATAACATGTAGCAAAATAAGAATCGGCAACCAAACGTGAACGTTACGACAGATGATTAAAAAACAGGGTGTTAGGCAGAGATGTGTGCTGTCACCTGATCTGCTTCCTCTGTACAGTGACGCTATGGCGAGCTACAGAGTATATGCTAGGAAAATCAGTGTTACGTGCAGTCTTTGATATCTTACAATATAATACATTTGTATGCTTGTTATGTTCGCAAATATTTTGTAAACAAAATAGATACTTTTTAGTGCTTAAGGAAAAGTCATTATTGAGTTACTTCCCTGAGGTGTGATTTGGCTTCGCCCTGATGGGGGCTGTGTTTTTCTATATCGGCTTGTCGCCGGGAAAAGTGTTCTCAAGATGGTTGGGGAAAGTGATAGTCGTTTAGACCTATCCTGTATGCTTTACCCCAGTGTTTATTCTTATTGCCAAGGAATGGCAGAATCATATTTCTGATACCAAGGTAACAAAAGATACTTCTTACGAACTCTCTTACGAAGCCACCGTTTTTCGATAGGCACGATTTGTACGTCTGAGAGAATATATTTAACTAGATGAAAACGACATTCATTCCTAGCAGCACTATATCTTGTATGATGAAGTCAATTGTATCATGATAGAATCTACAGAGCAATGAGAACATTTAATGAATGACTAACTTTAATACAGATTCATTATCTCTATCCAAACGTGAGTGACAGCTCACGAGAGAAGCCATCTTGTATCCAAATATTTTGTGACTTTCAAGAAGAGAAAGGGATGCCCCGTATTATCGCTTGATGAGTCCAGAGATCACTGCTACACATGAGAACCCATTACTAGCGGTTCAATATGATTATATGAAAAATATGTGCTGAACATTATTTTTAAGGAATCTTCGCTAGACGAGGTTAGGTCTAGAAGCCATCTTGAATATTGTTTATAATCTGACGTGCTTTGTCAGTAAACTCGGATGATATATATATATATATATGGGCAATACTGAGTGCTTGTCTACTGACACTCCATTATGCTATTATTCTACATGAGTGCCCATGTATCATTGCAAGACCATTTATCCACTGTACCATGATGTATTATGCCAACCTGTGATTTGTCACTATTCGTGCTGTCGAGTGTGTACGTCCAATTAAACTGTAGCAAAGGTACACAGTCGTTGGTGTCGATGACTTTCAGCCATACATGAGTGAAAGAAAAAGACCATTTGTCAACACCACGAACTCTTCTTATCATTCGCATATTATACTCTCACTCTATGTCTACACACCACTGCGTAGGTCGAGTTGACATTCCATACTCAAACCACGAGCAACACAACAACACAGCATTTAACTCTGGTGATGTTCTAGTGGGCTTATATTTATCAATTGATGATGATGAAAAAAGAGAGAGTTATCAACTAGAGATAAACTTTATCAATCAGTCGTTGGGCACACAATATAAACAACTTTAGTTACGTTGATGATAGTCTTAAAAGCGAAACGGACATGAAACAAGTCACTTATCAAAAATAATGAAACACAAAGAGAACCTTGATAAGGATGTAGTTTCTTGCAGTTTAATAGGGTTATGAATGGTCAACTCGTTCCGACACAGTGTTAAGTAGTTAGGTCACCTTGTACCTCAAGTGTTGGAGCGCTGACAAGGGACCGTGTTGACATAGAGTGAGAGTGTAGATGTAAATAACGCGAATGGGTGTATAGTTCTGTTAAGTTGACAAGTCACTCACTCAATCATAGTTTGAAGTCAATAAAGGGCAGACTACTGACGGCGTTTCATACATTTAATAATGGACGTACACTTTGACATCACGATTACAGTCATTTTGAACAGGTTGACACAAAACCATCGTATACTTGATAAATGGGTGACAATATCACAAATGTCAGGTAGCATGTAAATATAATGGAACGATAGTAGGCAAGCACTCAATATTCTGGTTGTCTATCGTCTCATGCTTCAACTGACTAATCGCGTCAGTTGAGGTGGATACATAATCATCAACAATGGTTCACTGTCAGAACCTTCTCCTGGCTAAGTTTCTCAAGCCGTGAATTCATCCAATGTTTATAGCAGCAATGTTAAACCACAGTAGTGGGTTTTCATAATATATAGATCTCTGTACCATCATCAGATAATAGGACCTTTCCTGTTCTCCGACGATGATCCGCTTACAATGGCGGGAATCCAAAATGGCTCTCCTCCGTGAGCTTCGCTCACCCAGGATGGAAAATTATGAAGCAGAATTACTCCGTTATTCATACGTAAATGTCCTCATTGGGCTTCTATACATATCTGCTATCAATAAGGCTGGTTACATCAAGTGATCTAGTGCTGCTAGATATCACGTCATCTTCATCTGTAATCAACAATTCTAGATGTACGATAATACGTCTCCCATCTAGGCTTAGCAAAAAAGTTCAGCAAAAAGATTGTGGTTTTACCTGGCTTTAGGAAAACACACACTAGCGAATAACGCACGCCATTCCTTGGCGTTAATAATCAACATTAGGAGAATCTCTGACACTACAGTCATACAGAGAAACAATCTCCTTCCTAGAATAAATCACAGAGATCAATCTTCAGACATTCTAGTCGAACCAGCCCATAGCAGCGACGACATGACAGCCTTCTCTGTTCACACCCCAAATCGACGCACGCGCAGAAAATCTTTTGACCCCAGAGTTCAGCTCAAAAAATAGTCCGACATAGAAATAGAACCGAATACAACATCGACCAATCCGGGTTCTGTCCCTTAAGCTAAGAATCGTTGATTCTCAAATAAATACTTTTCATCAGACAAATAGTTATTCTTTACATTTGTATGCCTACCAACAGTAATCTGTGCGTCACACAAAAGAATATGTGCGCAACAAACCTCATCTTTATCGCCGAAAGGGCATGGTTGATCTTTCATTGCTTGGAAATACACTCGTACATATCGTATCGAACTTAGCTGTAAAGTACAGATAACTTAAAAACACAAATGAGCAGGGAAATACAACATATAAAACATTTTGTTTTTTAGGTCGTTAACTGTTGTAGTTCCTTCCAGATGCCTTTAGGAGGCCATAAAACCCGTGAATATTTAAGAATATTTCTGTGGTCCTGAGGATTTCTAATGACTTCTACCACAGTGACAACATATATTCTTATTTATATAACCGGGCTGTGTTTACTGCATCAATGTGAGAATGAATGTGTCCGTCAGTTGGTCGGGTCAGTTCAGTTAATCGTGTTGTGCGCAGGTAAATATTTTGACGTGAGCTAACTCTTGTACGTTCTGGTTCAAGTCGTTACAGGCCTTTCGCCTGAGGTGGAAATTCTTGACCTTAGTTTATTCTTCTTCCAAGTATTCGTTCGTACCCTTTTTATGTTTAGTGAAAAGCAACCTCGTATAATGGTTTGTCAAAGTAATCCACTGTAATATTCCAAAGGAAACTCAGCAATGTAGAAAAATAAAATATAGTTTATTAACGTCATTGGAACAGTAATGTTATTGGCACAATGGTGAAGTACTTATTTCTTGCTTACACAAAGTAGTGAGTATCCAAAAATGAAAAAGATATATCCAACATGAAAATGTATCCAACAGAAGAAAATATAAACTGGTCTACTTAAGAATACTTGTCTAACTTGAAAAAAAACTTGTCAAGTTAAAAACTTGTCTTGATAATCTCAAAGACGAAGTTCTGTAAAATCCTCTAGTCTAATATCATGGAATCATTGGAATTATAAATCCTGGAATCATGCCCTTTCTCGCATTTCTCTCCTATTTATACAGCCCACTCTTTTTCCCCGCCAATTTTCACACGATGCGTTATTTTTCACACGGTACAAAACATCTACATTTGCACACGTTTTCTCATCTTTTCGACTTTTCCCACACGTCTCTCACTCTAACAACGGAAAAAAACCCAGATTAGCAACTTCTCACAAAACTTTCCATTCAAAAACATGCATTTACTATTTTGTTGTTCTGGGACAGCTTCTCTCAAAGCCGTGAACTTTTCATGATACTGTGGTTTGTGCACGTATGCCTTAACTGCTTTTAACGTTGTTATTGTGTGTGGTTTTTAACACGTATTAATAGTAATGTATGTCAAGCGGTCACATTTACGCCTCGTACATACTTTTTTATATGCATTTGGATTAGCTCTATTTAGTTTCTGTTACGTTTTCATGTTTTGTCCACAACGAAAACCGTGTGTTCGTGACGTAAAATCCTTTTTGTCTTTTGTCCTACTTTTTGAGCGTCAACTGACAGTAGGTAGAGCGCTAGTCTCTCGCAGCAAAGGTGATGGGTTCGATTCAAGGTATCGTCACGCTCCAGTCTACCCAGCTGTAAATGAGTTCCTGATTTTGCTTTTGAGTTAGGGAAGGAAAAGGCAGCGAGGAAGAGAGCAGGTTACCCAACCTCTCGATGCTGGACCTAGTTTGGTGAAGTCTGTAACACTTCGATCCCCTACGGCAGTATATGCTATGGGACTACCGTAACCTTTGACCTAGTAAGACATAACACCACTTATTTTCATTTATACAACTATTCCAGGGTACTCGTATATTTCACAGCGGAATTATACTGAGCTATTGCTGTAAGCACAACTCTACGAATATTTTCAGAAGTTTTAAAAAATGCGAGACAAAAGCATACTATACGTGTGATTATGGACTGAACGACTTCTTTCGGTATGAATGCATAGCCTCAGGACTTCCAGGCATGAAATACTCCCCTACTGAATACATAGATGTTGACAATCTTCACGCAACTTTTTTTTATTTTATTAAATACAATTTTGCACCTTTTGACGAGGCGCGCTCCGTTCAATTTAGACGCAGGGACCGTCGGTTATATTAGGGCGTATGTCAAATTGCGAAAGACTATGTAGCCTGGTTTACGTAACTTGTCCTTATGGAGAGAAACTACCTTTGTTAGAGGAACTCACTACTCTGTCAGCAATGATGAGAAGCCGTAATAGTGAGCCGCATCTTCATGAGATTTCGGTCAACAAACAAATTAACAATTAATGTTTACTTACAGGAAAAAAATTCATGGGACTCTGTGCAACAATAGAGAGTAGGACAAATGAAAGTAGACAGAAAATGGCGCAGAGAAGAGAGCTGGAGATAGAAATGATGAAAAAAAGGCATGTTTGACCTTGAGTTGAAAGCACGTTAAAGAACTAGCACGCGGTTGTTGAAGGCCTATGCTCTTTGGGGGAAGTTGAAGTGTAAAGAAGGCATTATAAGTATGGATATAAATGCATGCGGGTGTTTTTGTCAGACTTCGCACGCGTAAGTATATTCACTAAAACATTTTTTTGTAAATGTATGCAGGCTCTGATCTATTTTGGAATTGTTCAAACCGTTTCTTAAAGCACTGAACATTTTACACTCGCCACGCCTCCACTTACTCGAACCCACTTTACATCCTCGTGTTTACAATACAAGTATAGTCCGTTCGGAAATTCGTGCCCACAAAAAGCGTCAATTTTCTCCAAAACTGTTTGTTGTATGGACAGGAATTTTTGCATGCAGTCTTAGATTTTCCATGCAGTTATTAATATATTTTTTGCTCTTACAAAACTCATGTCATGTTCGAATATTCTTCTTTACGTTATATAAAAAAAACTCTTACTGTTGTCTGGGTTAATTTTTAGTAGTTTTACAGGAAAGTTACAAGATCCGTTCAAAAATATTTTTTTTGTTTGAATTAGTTACTCGCGACTGTGTACAATAGGTGCGCACTCGTGCGGACATGTAGTCCCTACACTAATTCAAACCAAAGAAAATATTTTTAAACTGATCGTGTAACTTTGCTGTAAAACTAATAGAAATTAACCCAGACAACGGTAAGAGTTTTTTATATAACGTAAAGAAGAAAATTCGAACATGACATGAGTTTTGAAAGGGCAAAAAATATATTAATAACTGCATGGAAAATCTAAGACTGCATGCAAAAATTCATGTCCATACAACAAACAGTTTTGGAGAAAATTGACACTTTCTGTGGGCACGAATTTCCGAACGGACTATAGCAACATACTGAGTGGGGTTCTTTTTTTTAAAAACTCTTTGAACGCAAATGTTTGCTCAGAAATTACAGTAGAATCTTCACATCCTTATATTCTGTAGTGCTACATGATTGATCTTGGTAACAATATATTGACTGGTCAGACAGAATATGTTGATTTCCTGGAGACGTGTCTGTGGTAATCACTGACCTAGATATACGTGTTTTCTTCTCAGACTAAAATATATTTGTAATTTAAGTGTTGATTATCGTTTTCATCTTTCGTTTCTTTCTAATGTTTTGTCCACTCTTTTTTCTCCTTTCTCGTCTTTATACATCATTATTTTCTTTCTTTCTTTCTTCTTCTTCTTCTTCTTCTTCCATCTCATTGTTATTCCTTTTCATCTTCTTCCCCCTGCTTCAGCTTCTTTCTATACTGCTTCTTCTCCCCCCCCCCCCAACCCCCCACACTATCTCTTATACATTTCGTTTTCGGTTTCCTTCCTCTCCCACTCCTTTTCATTTCCTTCTTTCTTCATATTCTTTCCTTTCCCTCTACGCTCGTCTGCTGTACCATTATTCTTAGTTTCTCATTTCTACCCATACTTCTTTTATTTTCTTGTTATTTTATTTTTGTATGTGATCTTCTTCCTATTCATCTTTCTTCTTCTCTTTTTCCGCTGTCTTCATTTGTCCCTCTCCTTAGACTGTGCTCCGGGTCTTAAGTTTTTTATGCAGTCGGATTGTTAGACGAATGTACAGTTGCTACATGCATTGTGTATCTGTGCTGTATTTAAATACATATGTCTGCCCTTACGTTATATATATATATATATATATATATATATATATATATATATATATATATATATATATATATATATATATATATCCATATGGTTCTGCGTAACTTTTATCTAACGATTTTGTCCTTCGACTAACGCAATAACTGTTTTATCGAACGGCAGACAAATGGTTTTCTAACTCTCCTACTGTCTACCTTAATTACATTAATAGAAACAGACGACCTCTCTTGGTCCCAATAGAAAAAGCCACGCCAGACATTGTCTAAGCTTGTCTACATAAGGGAAATAATCGCATCTACTACTTTTTTGAATCCTTCCAGAAAACAAGAAGAATTTCCCAGCTTGACTTCGATTCTGTCTTCAACATTGCTCAATTTGTAAGTCCCTGGCAGGACCGGGGGATATCTCCGTTGTCTAGCACCACCAAATCAAGATGCTATTGCAAGAGGAAATGTTTTTTAGGACTGTGTAACCTTCAACGATTTGGGGTCTATTTTCTCAGCAAGTCTGTGTTTTTAGAGAGATTATAAGGATAGATTTTATTATTCTGTCTATTTCAAAGTGCGTGTTTGTTGACGAATGCATAACATTTTTGTGTGTCTATTTCTTCTTTGATCCTTAGCCGCCGAATGTCAGTGGACATCACGCCTGGTGGCGTATTGTAGGTGTAGCGTAGCAACAAACTGCGTCCACTTTGCTTGGTCGGCCGCCACCCTTATTGCAATGCCCAAGCTCTGGTTCATTCTTTGCATCTCGGCCTTCACAGTACTCCGCCAAGTTATTTTTGGTTGGCCTCTCTTTTGTTTTCGTTCAGGGGGTCCATAGCATAGCTGTTCTTGTGATTGCATCATTTTTGTGTGTGCCTATGTCATATTAGCGTAGTATGCGCACAAGGTTTAGGCAGTTTTTGCCTATCTCACCTCTGAAGGTGCAGTGCTGTTGAGCATTCTTCATAGAATTTTGTTCACCAAACGCAGTGTTTCACAAACTTGCAGTAGTAACAGAACTCATATCAAGAGTTTAATCTATTCGTTGTGCTCACTTTTAATAGTTTAGTCTTACCTGTGTACACCTCTCGGGTATTACTAATTTGGGGGTCGATTTAATAATACTAGTATATGTACACTAACGTATATTATATATATATATATATATATATATATATATATATATATATATATATATATATATATATATATATATATATATATATATATATATATATATCAATCATCGTCGTTATCGTCATCATCATCATCAACATAATCACCGCCATCATCATCAGGTGGTAACACTGTAACAATAGTTGCTTTTTAAAAAGTTATCTTTATTTACTAACCTTCTGTTGCGATTGCTTGTAACTCTTTATCATCATCCTCCTGATCATCATCATAGTCATTATCATCATCATCATCATCATCTTCTAAAACGACTATTATGAGGTTGTGAATGAGGTTAGCAACCTCATGATGTAAAACAAAATCTACCGCTGCATGAGCATGTGAATGCCTGGTGCATATTTCCTGTACGAGGACCAACTGCAGAAGTGGTTCCATGCTCCATAACGAGCGCAACGAATAATGGCGATGATGATGATGAAGAAAGCTACTCTGAGTAGCAAGGACAATATTAAACGTAATAACTCATTCTTTGTCTCGCAGAATTCTAGGTCAGAAATCTTGTAATTCCTCACTTCTTGTGCCACAACTACGTTAGTTGACCTGTTGTGTATTGAAGTTTGTTTGTTTTTGTTTTTTCTTGGTTTAATATTTCTAAATTGTAGGGTAAACCGTCCCCCATGACTAACTATCCTTAGTCACTTCTTACGATTTCATGGTAGGTCAGTGTTACTATTTTGTGTCAGCGCCATCTTGTCATCGCCATTTTGTCTGTCGTTCTCTACCATTTTACTACAACATAGCGATTTGGCAGCCATTTTAGTGTTACTCAGTCAGGATCTAAAAATAGAACATTAGTCATATCGCTTACGGATAGCAGCCAATCAGAAGAGAGGAGCGCCGAAGCTGCCCGGCGATTGAAATCCTCTGTTATTTCTACGCTAGACGCTGGGGCAAGTCGTTTTAAAGTCTAGTTCAAGAACATGCCTAGGACTTGTGAGTAGATATAATATTATTCTCCAACATTCTAAAGTCTTTATAGTGTTAGACAGGATATAGGATCATCATCGTTGTGCCGTAGTATTTTTAATAATTATACTTAATTCACTGTTATTTATATTTTGCGTGCGGTTGGTTTCAGATCTAAATTTATTCAGACATGGCGTAGATGGAGCAGATAGTCCATGTTCAGGAAATATAACACGTGGCCGGTACTAGAACTGACATATTCGGTTATTACATTTGTGTAAATGAAATTAATGGTTAAGTATTTCCATATTGTTTGGGGTTAAGGAAACCTTAAATGATCTTATGTAAATCCGACACGTCGGTTTGAATAATATTTAATTGTAGCGCGATTTAGATTGTTATATTTATTAACTATGGTGCTGATGTCGAAATAGTTTATTTTAGTGTGGTGAGTGCTGCAATTTATTAATATGTTACAGCTTACTAGAATAAAGTCATGTGCTTCTTCAGTAATGTTAGACTGATAATGTGGTGTAAGTATTAGTAAGATCGGCTATAGCTAATTGGTGTTAGCTTTCTTAGTTTCATAGTCCTTTATACAGTGTAAAATCTCTATTGGTTATCTGTACTGCTTTAAATAGCTTTGCTAAGCCATTATTTCTATAATATTTAGTATTATAATGTAATGTTACTAAAGAATGTACAACCACGCAGCTTAGCTGGGTTGTTAGCGTAGCTGTAAGCTGTCCTCGCAAGATGGCAGCTACGTGTTATAGGCCTAGTGATGTATTTAGTTCTAGTCATTAATATTCCTTGTAAATATGATACCCCTACTTTTGGTACGTGGAGCACATTTGAGACATAAACGTTCCTGTTTGCTCCTTGCGGAGCAGGGCGACCCCAGTGCGGCTGAATCCAACAGAAGCCTGCACGAAGCATTTATATGCTATGGCAGTGGTTTGTTTCTGTAACAATGTGTTTCATATGATGAGTTCTCAATCTCATCAGCTGGCATTTACGACATGCTTCAGCGTGCAGGAACGAATACTGATGTGGATCGGTTGCGAGATGGTAGCTTATTCTCATTAATGAGAATATTGGTTGTACATATTGTTTAATCCTATTTTATGCATATTTCATTATAATTTAGTTATTGTTATGTGTAGGGTAGTTTATGAGAGCACTTGGGAACAAATTATGTCTCTTCTGCTCCTTATGGAGCATATGGCCACCAGTGTGGCTGGCCCCCGCATGGAGACCGCACAAAGCATTCAAATGCTCTTGCAGTATTGGTTTCGGTAGCAATCTATGTTACATGGTGAGATTGCCAGCCTCATGCACAACCCCATACAAGTCTCGCTAGACGACATGCATGTGTGTATGTGTGTGTGTGTGTGCATGATAGTTAAATGTTTCAGGTAGCGTGGAAGAAGGACAGTTTGACAGGTGAGAGCATGGTGTTTCTTATTATTTAACTATTATGATTTTAACTAGTCGGTGCTTTGTTTGCGTTTCAGATTAGCAATTGAGCACTGGCTGGGTGTTTTGTTTGTTTGCTTACTGGTTTAATGTTTGTTCATTAGTTTGATTTGGGGGTTAGGGTCACTGACACGGTTGTATGAATAAATACAGCCCCTGCCTTAGAATCAGAGTTTTATTGTTGATCGGGTCGGTTGCGAGTATGCAAGAAAGTGATCACATATTACAACAGCATCATCATCATCTCGCCCACCCTATCACAACTCTTTGCTTCCTTTCGAGCCCCGGTATCAAAATAAGAATGCAAAGTCACCAATATGGAACTGATGACAAGAACCAGACAAGTGCCGGTGGAACAAGAGATGAGATGAAAACGCTGCAGATGGATTGGGCACGCATTGAAGAAACCTGTTGATAGACAGTTTTTGTGCTGGAATCCTTAGAGTATTAAGAGGAAGATGTAAACCAAACAAACAAAAACAAAATAAATAAGTACGAGATGCAACAGACATGGGGAAGAAAAAGTGATGATATATCTCTCCCTACGGAACATGAAACCACCTTCGCAGTTGGTCCTTGCATGACGCCTGCATCAAGCATTCATATACCTCTGAAAGTGTGGTTTATGTGGCAATTTGTTTAAGATAATGAGGTCGCCAGCCACAGGCACAATCTCATATCAGTCGCCTTGTACGACATGCCTGAGGGGTGCAGTAGTACTATTCTTTCTATGTCTCTTAAGAAATTCCCTGGAAAACCACGAGGCCCATTATTAACTATCATCATGATTTTCCTTTTTGCTCCTTATGGAAGATGGAGCCACCACTGCAGCTGGTCCATTTGGAGGAAGTCCGCACTAAGCATCTACGTGCTCGTGCAGCTGTGGTTTCTGTAGCAATGTGTTTTACATGATGAGGTTGCCAGCCTCATATACAACCTCATAGTAGTCACCTTGTACGACATGCGTGAGGGAACAGTAGGATTATTATTTCTTTGGCTTATCAGAGATTCCCGAGAAATACATTATGAGTTGGTTCTGCTTCGGTATATTTAGTTTAATGTGACTGACAGTTTGTTGGAATTGTATGTTGACAATAGCTCATCTCCATCTTTACTAAGTCTCTCGATGTCCATCTTTTAGTCTGTTTCTCTCTCAGTCTATTTCTCTCTCTCTCTCTCTCTCTCGCGCTCTCTCTCTCTCTCTCTCTCTCTCTCTCTCTCTCTGGTTCTCGCATTTACGTACTCTAAAATTTATGAACTTTTAAGAACCTACTCCAGCTTCTCCGTTCCCGCAAATCTTCTTGATCTAGCCTCCATTAGATCAAATTATTGACGTAGTTAGACCGCACATTAATGGCTCTTGGACACAATGAAGCTGGCACTCTCGGACGTACGACCTTTTCCAACCAGGAATCAATAGACCGGCACCTTTCAAACAAAAGGAAACCAGGATTGTGGCCAGATAGTACGTCTCGCTCTTCAGTTTAAACAATGTTGTCCAAGTGGCACCGACCGGGACGGCAACGAAGAGTAAACAACAATGGTTAGTTTAGGTCGTTATATGCATTTACGTTATATGAGTTTACGTTATATGCATTAACTGTATATGCATTTACGTTATATGAGTTTATATGTTATATGCATTCACGTTATATGCATTCACGTTATATGCATCAACGTTATATGCATTTACTTTATATGCATTCACGTTATATGCATTTACGTTATATGCATTTACGTTGTATGCAGCAACGTTATATGCATTTACGTTATATGCATTCACGTTATATGCATTTACGTTATATGCATCTACGTTATATGCATTCACGTTATATGCATTATCGTTTTATGCATTATCCTTTTATGCATTATCGTTATATGAATTATCGTTATATGCATTTACGTGCATACAATACTGCTCAGAATCACACAGGAGAGAATAAAGAAGTAAGGTAGACAGCAGAGTCCAAGAAGAGCAGTTTGGTTTTAGACGGAACAGCAGAACAAGAAAAGCAATATTTTGCCTAAGAATATTAGCAGAAAATATACAGAGGTCCAAAAAAGTATTTACATGTGCTTCATTGATTTTAAGAAGGCTTTTGAGAGAGTCCACCACGAGAAATAATTGAATGCTTCGAAGACATAGGTGTGACCGTGATGGTTGTTGTGTATGGTTTTTTTACAACATTTCTGTTGTTGCGCATCAAAGAGCGCTGAGTTGAGTTTGGTGAAAATATTTGAAGATATGTGAATAGTACACTTAGGTGCATTATTCATGCGCGCAGTAAAAAAGGATGACTGTTGCTGTCATTTTTGACGGAGTCATCTGTCAAGTTATTTGCTTATGTTTTATCATAAGAATAATTGTGTCTTTACCTGCGATGTCAGGTTGATTACGGGTTGTCTTCCCTTGTTTATTCATTCATTGTGTTTGACCTTTAGGGTCAAAGGTAGACAGTTCTGGCGTATGCCCATAGGCAGGGTTTTTTAAGCGGGAGTTGAGTTAGACTTCCGGCAAGCCGTGAAGTGTCCTGGTTTCTGAAGGGACGAGAGTCCATTGTGTTTTTCGGGGAGAATCTTCGAAGTGACTGCGATGGCAGTTTTCCCCAGTGAATCTCTGTGCGTTGGAATGACAGCAAAGTTCCTTTTTATGTTCTGTGGATACGGTTACAGGTAATACCGACTTTTTCCATTACTATGCTTTCGGTGGCAGAACATGTTAGAAGATTGCCTAGTCTGTGAACTGCAGCTCACCGATCCTCCATTTCAGAACTTATATTTTGTGCTCGAGGTAGCCATCCAAGACTATTAGTCTTTATATTGTCCAGAAATCCAGTGACGAAGATATATTGTGGGAACCGCAGATTGGTGGAATTTATGTCTACAATAAGCATTACTGCAGGGTTGATGGTAACCTGCTTATCAGAAGTACACAGCTGACGTCAGAACGAGGACTGTGTTTTCGGCTAATGTACTACAGCCTAATACAGTGCAATTGGCGGGGAATGCCAAGTTGCACCTATGTGTCAAAGTGATTAAGGTATCTGACGCGTTTTGTCAGTGATACCAGGGCGACGCCACGAACTGTCATTATTGAAGAACATTGTATTGACCATGCACGAATATTCAAATGTTTACCAGCTTGTTGAATGCCTAATGTATACCTATCGATTTCCGGTCAGCATGACCTTGTTACACTGACTGTTCCTGTTGATACCATGTGTGTTCTCGTCAATAAATGTTTTTGAAACGTGCCTGCAGTGTCCAAGCATCCTTGACTACTGCATGTGAGTGTATGGGTTGCAGGGTCTACATTTATACGAGCCTAAACACATTCGCGCCTTCATTCGCACCCACACTCAGTTCATCGGACGCTCGCACTACACACCTAACAACATGTATACTGTCTTGGGCCAGTGATCACCTCAACAAGAGAAAAAGACAGTTACATTTCTGGTGGACCAGTTACGTGGGCTCTTCTGATACATTTCTAGTGGACCAGATCTGTGGGTTTAAAAAGAACAGAGCGGGCAATTAACATTATTGGTGACATTAATGGATCCAGAAATTTACATTTCTGGTTGACCAGCTGATGGGGCTATATAAATCATCCTATACAGCACTCCAGCCTTAAACAGACACCCCACCAGGCTATTTACAGTTGCCGTTACATGTATGATGTCTCCAGTGTTGTCCAGAAATTTACAAGAAGGACAAGTACACATTACATTTCTGATCAATGGGTCTAAGCTACACACTGGACAGCTGTAACACACATCGCTAATTCTACACTTGCAAGTTTTGGCTACAACAGGACAGAAATAGGTCATCAACTGTTGACCCAGATAAACAGTGCTAGCATTTATGTTATAATGCTGCTTGAACAACAACAGGACAAGTACTGAAGTTAACATCTAGGCATTTGCTACGCGGACCACAACTGCAAGTCGAGTCCCTTTTTGTAAACGGTACCGCTGGTCGTTTACACGTTTCAGTCAACAACAGACTTTTCTACGAGCGAGCATTCAAGTTACATTGTTCGAGGTCAAGTTCCTGTTTGTAAACAGTTCATGAAATTGTAAACATTCGATGTGCAAGTCCTAAGTCGAGAAGGTCATAGTAACTTTTGTTCGTGAATACCACTTTATGCTACAGTGGATTTGACATTCAGTGCGCGCTTGACATTTTGTTTCTGTGTTCGCAAGGAGCAAGAAATTTACTTTAGTTTCAGCTGTGACTGAACTTGTTCTGCAACACATTGTAATACTGATTGCTATATACATGTTTATGTTACTTCTACTGTTTTGTGTATTTTTCTTGTGTTTTTCTGCGGGTTTTCGGTTGGTGGGTCTTACAGTAAATATGCCACTTAATCGAGGGTTACTGTAAGCGTTCTGTAGGGATTGCAATTTTCTTAATTGAAATTTGCTAGCGACTTTTGTTGCTATTTTTTTTTTTTTAGCTGTGACGACATAAGTTAGTGTTGTTTTCGTTATTTTTCCGTTCTTTGATTTTCGATTAGTTTTGTTTGTATCTGTTCTTCTCTCATTCCTTCCGTTTATTTCTTTACACCTTTTCGTTTATAACAGTGTTGCCATTTGTCTTGTTTATTTTTCGCGGTCATCATTACACATTTGTGTAACATTTTCTTTACTTTTTGCTGTATTGTTTATTTGACTTCCGCGAACGTTTTCGGTCATTGTTCTGTATTTTTGTCTTTGTATTTATGATTGTACTACATTATTGTCATACACAGTCTACATACATACACTTGGTCATGTATTATTATTATTGATAAGGTATACTCTTCATATAGAGATTGTTAATAAAATATTATTATATGAGATATTTATACAAGTTCTTTGCCAAAAGACTTGTTGTCCACAAAGATTGAGACAAGGTAAAATATATATGCAAGTTCTTTTGAGAAAAAAGACTTGTGCCCACAGTGATTGGGATATAAAGGTAATTTAGTTAATTTTTTCAGGTTTCTGATCTCATTAGACAGAATGTCTACATTGGATTTCTTCATCCAGCAAGGGTTAACCCTTGGTAAGTCTGGTAAAGAATTGGAAGAATATTCATCTGCTCAATTCGCCATTGCATTGAAGTCAGAAGAAAAGAAACAAAAAGAGGAAATTAAATTGAAAGCAGAAGCTGAACAAAGGAGAGCAGAAGCTGAACTAAAGAAGCTAGATGCTGAGAATAGAAGATTAGAACTTGAAGAGAAAAGGTATCAAAGAGAAGCTGCTGCTGAGGAGAGAAAAGTTCAAGCTGCTGCTGAGGAGAGAAAAGCTCAAGCTGCTGCTGAGGAGAGAAAAGCTCAAGCTGATGAAAGAAAATTCCAGATGGAAATGGAAGACAAAAAACTTCAAGCTCAAGCTGCTGCAGAGGAGAGGAAAGCTCAAGCTGCTGCGGAGGAGAAAAAACTTCAAGCTGCTGCTGAGGCTGAAATTAGAAAAATGGAACATGAGGAAAGAAAACAGAAAATGGAACTTGATGAAAGATTCGCAACTTTGGAGTTAGAGAAATTGAAATTGACGAGTCCAGGTGCTCATCAAACAACTTCGAGTACGACAAAGGAGTTTGTAAGTAGGATCAAACTACCTCATTTCAATCCTTTAAAGGATGACGTAGCAGATTATCTAGATAGATTCCAATTTTTATGCGATACGCATAACATAAAAAAGGAAAAATATGTTGAACAACTGGTGGAATTTTTTACAGGTGACACAGTGACTACTCTTATGACAATAGACGAACATGACAGGACTAATTATGATGTTGTCAGAGCAGCATTGCTAAAAAAAATACCAACTAAAAGAAGAAGACTATCGTCTTCGTTTTAGGACAATGTTGCCAGAAAATGGAGTAGATTTCTCTGATTTTGTTACAAAAATACGTCGTACATTTACACGATGGGTTGAGTTGTCTCAGACTGAGAAAACATATGAAGGTCTAATGGACTTATTATTGCGAGATAAGGTTTTGTCATCTGTTAATGATTCTTTTCTTGCATTCCTTAAAGAGCGTAAGCCTAAAAACTTAAAAGATATGGAGGAATACTGTTGTCAGTATGCCACCGCGCATCCCCATGCTACAGTTAGCAATTCTAAAGTGAAAGAAGGGTTGCCAGCTGCTTCGGCAACACCATATGGCCCTAATTTCAAGAAAAAATTTCAGGGTGCACAACAAAACTGGAATAGGGGAAGTAATCAGAATTACACTCAGAAGCGGAGTAATCCAACACATGATGGTTCTTCGTCTATGAATTGGAGACAAGATGGTAGTTCTCGTAATTTTAGTGGTAATAATTTGAGACACTTTCGCAAAGGCTATCCAAATAATAACTATTCGAACTTTCGAGGTAATCATTCTCGACGTCAAGATTATGACGATGGTGAATTTAGAAACCGGGATTCAAACCGGAATGATGATTACAATAGGCAATATGATAACAATTACAGGGGAAATGATAGTCGAAATAATTACAGGGGAAATGATAATCGAGGCAGACCTAGATTTAACAAAAAAAGACATTTCCAACAGGCAAACTCTGCACAACAAGAGTTTGATGGAACCTGTAATACAGTAAATGATAGTGGTAACTCTAGGGCTATCACTGGTTGTGCTTTCGATTTTGGGAGAGCAACTGAATGCCCCCAATGCTTAACATTGTTCGACTCATCGACTGTATCTACTCTAAGTTGTGGTCACCCTCTTCCTGCTCTACCTGCTACAGTTGCGCATGATGGGAGAGGATCTCTCATCTTACATGAAGGTCTAATAAATGATAGACTAGTCTCAGTACTTTTCGATTCGGGATGTACTACCGTCGGGGTTAGGGAGTCTCTGATAGATCCTTGCTGTGCCACTGGAAAAACAATCAAATGTGTTACATTTGGTGGTACTATGGAAAGTTATCCTACTGCTATTATTAGGATTGACACTCCCTTCTTCACAGGAGATGTCCATGCATGTCTTCTTCCTAATCCTATTGCGGATCTTATAATCGGTCGTATTCATGGGGTTAAGGAATGCACCCCGCAACAAATTTCTAGTTGGGAGGAAAAAAACATTCACACGGTCAATGCAGTGGTGACAAGAGCTCAAGCTCTTAATCCCCCAACTTCATCGGATAATAGTAATGAAGTTGATAGCCAAGACGAGCACTTGGTGATTTCCCATGACTCGTTTGTTAAACGTCAAGAAGAGGATCCTTCTTTGAGGAAATTCTTCCTTCTTGCAAAGAAAGGGGATCCCAATCAAAATACTAATCACAAATCGTATATTACTATGAAGAATGGTATATTGGTACGGATGGTACAACACTCGGACAAGTCTATGCACTCGCAAATTCTTGTGCCTAAGTGTATGAGAGCCTTAATTCTTCAGCATGCACACGATTCTCAGTGTGCTGGACACATGGGGTTTTCCAGAACTAAAACTAGAGTCCTTGCGTCCTTCTTTTGGCCATTCGTGAATAAAGACATCCGAATTTATTGCCGATCTTGCAAAATTTGTCAAGAGGTCAAGTCTAGAGGTCCGAGACATGCTGCTCCTATTCAGGCTGCAGATATTCCGATTCGGCCGTTTCAGAAAATGGCTATAGACATCATTGGTCCGTTCAAGATTAAGTCAGCCAGAGGACACCAATTTATCCTCACTTGCGTGGACATGTGCACGCGTTGGCCAGAGGCTATTCCTCTGAAGAGCATATCAATTGTCGATATCGCTGATGCTCTTTGGCTCATATTTTCTCGTCTGGGATTCCCCGGAGAAATACTGTCGGACCACGGCACTCAGTTAATTTCGGACGTTATGTCTCAGGTAATGGCTACGCTAGACATTAAAAGGTCTCTCAGTAGTATTTATCATCCAATGTCCAATGGATTGGTAGAACGTCTTAACAGGACACTAAAGAACTTACTTGGCAAGATAACGGAGGATCATCCTGAAGATTGGGACAGGGTTTTACCTGCAGTCCTCTTTGCCTATAGAGAAGTTCCCAACGAGCATACAGGGTTTTCTCCTTTCGAACTTGTCTTTGGTGCGCAACCGCGCGGTCCGATGTCCTTGTTACACGATTTGATAACTTCTGATAATATTGACGATGATACACAATCGTCATATGAATATGTCATTGCTCTTAGAGAAAAGATTATCGAATCGTGCAGGTTAGCAACTTCATCTTCCGAATTTGCGAAAGAAAAAGCTAGGCGATTTGCTAACAAGAAAAGACGCCTACGTCAACTTTGTCCTGGGGACAAAGCATATGTCTTACTTCCCTCAAGAGAGAATAGACTTCTCATTTCATGGAAAGGTCCATACACTATAGTCTCCAAAATTTCCGATGTCGACTATATTGTCGATGTGGATGGAAGGCATAAAACCTTCCATATAAATATGCTAACAGAGTTTATTGAACGTCCAGACTATTTGCAGCCTATTTTCCAGGCGATGGACGACTCTCCAGTCCAACATGGTCACATCTCATCCCTGTCCGTTATACAGGATGAGGAAACTATTTTTTCTGACGTTAACTTACCTCTTCCTGCGATTCCACTGAATTCAAAGGAATCGTGGAGGGACGTTACAATCTCTTCGAACTTGTCTTTTGAGGAGCAACGTCAAGTATCCTCTACGCTACAATCATATCAGGATGTCCTTACCGACATTCCTGGACACACAGATGTCATAGAACATGACATCATACTTACTGATCGTAATCCGATCAGAGTAAGACCATACCCAATACCTATTCATTTTCAAGCACAAGTCAAGAAAGAATTGGATGAAATGATTCAACTGCAAATAATTGAACCATCCACTTCAGCTTATTCTTCGTCCATAGTTATTGTTCGAAAGAAAGACAATAACATACGTCTTTGCGTTGACTATCGCAAATTAAATCAAGTTACGAAGTTCGATGCTGAACCTATGCCATTATTAGATGATCTACTTATTAGACTTTCTAAAGCTAAATTCTTTACTAAACTAGACTTGTCGAAAGGTTATTGGCAAGTCCCACTGACGGAACACGCCAAACCTCTCACTGCTTTTTCGACACCTAGGGGTCTGTTTCAATGGAATTTTATGCCTTTCGGGCTTATGAACGCCCCAGCGACTTTCGTGCGCATGATGCGACGAATTCTATCAGATCGTGCAGATGTCATCGCATATTTAGACGACATCTGTCTTTTCAGCGATACTTGGGAAGAACACTATTTGGGTCTAAAGGAATTGCTATCTACTCTACGTGAGCATAGTTTGACTGCAAAACCCTCTAAAGCTTTTGTTGGGTTTAGTGAAATTTCCTTCCTAGGTCATCGAGTTGGTCATGGTCTGTTGAAGACAGAGGACCAAAACATTTCGAAGATATTAAATATCTCGGTTCCGAAGACAAAAAAGCAAGTGCGTAGTCTCTTGGGATTGATACAATTCTATGGAAGATTCATTGAGAATCTGTCCTCCATTATGGCACCACTTTCATCGTTATTGAAAAAAGGTTCTCCTAATATGGTGCGTTGGTCCCAGGAATGCCAATCTTCATTGGATCAGGTTAAGAATTTGTTCTCATCTCATCCTATCTTAAGACTACAAACGATTGATAAGACTTTTGTTCTTCGTAGTGATGCCTCTTCCACTGGGATTGGAGCGGCACTAATGCAGGAATATTCAGGAACTCTGCATCCTGTAATGTATATTTCTAGGAAGCTAAATGCGGCAGAAAGGAATTACTCGGTTTTAGACCGTGAATTGTTGGCTATGGTTTGGTCCATTCTTAAGCTACAAAGGTTCCTTTTGGGCGCGCATTTCTTTATGGAAACCGACCAAAAAGCTCTTACGGCTATGCAAAGTAAGGATTTGAAGAGCTCGAGATCTACTCGTTATGCTATTGCTCTTCAGCCTTTCCATTTCACGGTGCGAGCTATCCGTGGTTCGGATAATGTGATGGCGGACATATTGTCCAGATGCCCACATGATTCCAGTTAAATCTTGTGTCCTAGTTTTTCCTGATACACTTTCGGACTTAGGTCTGTCCTTAATATCCTAATATGTTGTAATACAAATGTATTTGGATGATGTTTAGATAATTTAACAAATTTCATTTTGTCCATCCATCAGTGATATGTTGCTAATATAGCATTGTAATTCACTTCCCTTGTTTAGCCATCATTGACTATTAGTCTTTATATTGTCCAGAAATCCAGTGACGAAGATATACTGTGGGAACCGCAGACTGGCGGAATTTATGTCTACAATAAGCATTACTGCAGGGTTGATGGTAACCTGCTTATCAGAAGTACACAGCTGACGTCAGAACGAGGACTGTGTTTTCGGCTAATGTACTACAGCCTAATACAGTGCAATTGGCGGGGAATGCCAAGTTGCACCTATGTGTCAAAGTGATTAAGGTATCTGACGCGTTTTGTCAGTGATACCAGGGCGACGCCACGAACTGTCATTATTGAAGAACATTGTATTGACCATGCACGAATATTCAAATGTTTACCAGCTTGTTGAATGCCTAATGTATACCTATCGATTTCCGGTCAGCATGACCTTGTTACACTGACTGTTCCTGTTGATACCATGTGTGTTCTCGTCAATAAATGTTTTGAAACGTGCCTGCAGTGTCCAAGCATCCTTGACTACTGCATGTGAGTGTATGGGTTGCAGGGTCTACATTTATACGAGCCTAAACACATTCGCGCCTTCATTCGCACCCACACTCAGTTCATCGGACGCTCGCACTACACACCTAACAACATGTATACTGTCTTGGGCCAGTGATCACCTCAACAAGAGAAAAAGACAGTTACAATGACGTAGGAGTTTTTGTGTGTTGAAACAATGACGTGGAAAACAAAAATGGACCCAAGAAATAAACAAGACGTGAACAGCCTTGTGTGTGCTGGTTTGCTTGAAAACCCGTAGAAAAGGGTTATATTGATTCGTGCCATGAATGGGAATGTATACCAGGATGAGTACTATTAATAATGTATAATTTGATGCTTATACATTTTTTGACGGGCAGGTCTATACACCGTAAAAATCGGAGTCGGAAAGATCCTGCCTGCTCTGTCGCTGATGTGTGCTGATTTTTGGGGAAAATAATGTTAATAAAGTTATATGAGTTGAAAAGAAATTAATGGAGAAGGCACGGATATAATCAATCCATAGAGATGTATAGATGGATTGGGACTGAGAAGCAAACGATGTATTACCGTCAAAGAGTATAAAACAAGGTTACGAATAGACAGAATGACATTAACTAATGACGGCTCATCATGTCTCGTTGATCATGAGTTTTCAATAAACCTTGTTGTTATGTTACCGGACCAGTATTGGCTTCCTACCTGGTTATCTTTGAGCGGTTGGGCATATCTGAGACATTACTAATTCGTTATCCCTTGAGAGAGAACACTGCATAAATAATACAGGGACGATACAGTGCATTTTTTTGCATACCCACGAATAAAACATTCGCGCGACACTTTTGTGGTATACAAATGTTCTAACATTCATACAGACACATATGGGAATAATGATGGTATGCATATATCAAATGCAGACCAACTCTTTGAATACACTGGAATAAACGAACGGGCGGACATACCTTAACATGGTGGCCAATATAATGTACCTTCCCGTTCTATAAAATTTCAGATATTTGGAGCTCAATTAATTGCCACGCATTTTGGAACAAATACACTTGTTGCATGCTCAATCAATCGATCGTTATGTCAAAGTCGTAACCTTGACTTGGAAGGTCAACGTTCGTGTGATGTACATATTCAAGTCTCCAGAGAAGTATCATAGTTGTACCGCGGAAATGATGCTACAGTTTTCGATTTCCATTTTCAAGTCCTGCTGTGTACCTGCGGAGGTTACATTGAGTGACGTCATTCGGTAACAGATACTTTCAACCAGAGCAAATTACTGTTCGTTTTGGAGAATTGCTCACCTTGAATTCAGCTGTATGAATTTCATAACCTGTGTTGGATCGAAATATGTACGAGGAGTATTGGGATTCCCGCAGATAAGTAGACATTGTTATTATGGTGTCAGTACCCTGGTTATTATTAGTGAGCACCTTTCTTTGTCATTTTAACTCGTAAGATGCTTGTTCTTCATCATAGTTGTCCTGGGATGTTTTCCTAGGTTGATTTCAGGTCGATGAATCGCAAAGGCTTATAGCCAGTTTCTTTGGGGTTGCTGAAATGTCGTAGATTTTTGTGTTGACGCCGTGGTTCTTTACGATATTATATCTTCTTTAATTGTTTAGGTGCGGTGATGGTCATTGCTAACGTGTATATTTCTATGTAATTGATTCTCGTCACGGATCATTAGGTTTTCAGTAGTACTATTATATTGTATAATTTCTTAGTTGATTGATTTATAGCTGCATATTTTATTAAATAAAAGATGATCGATCTCCAGTAATGAGTATCGATAAGGTGACGAATATAGGATACTAATTGGAGTACTACAGTTTATTTGATGAGGTAAATATATTAATTCAGATTCTGAAATGTCGACGGCGGAATACTTTATTAAACAGGGTAAAATTCTTGATTTATCAGGAGACAAATTACAAGAGTTTGCTCAAACAGAATATAAAGAGGCGTAGGAAAGAGAGAAACGTCAGTTAGAATTAAAAGATAGAGAATTAGCCAACCAGGAACGTATGAAACGGTTGGAAATGGAAGATAATGAAAAAAGGAGGCAAGACGAAGAGAAAAGGAGACAAGACGAAGAGAGAATTAAACTCTTGGAGATGGAAGAGAATGAGAAAAGGAGACAATATGAAGAGAGAATGATGCTATTGGAAATGGAAAGGCAGAAGTTGCAAAATGGAAATGCTACTTGTCAATCACATACTCAGAATGATGGGCAGAAAGGTGACATTAAAATTCATCTGCCAATGTTTAAACCAGGGGTCGACGATATTACGTTCTTCTTGTCAAGATTCCAATTGGTATGCACAGAATATAAAATTGATAAAAGTAAGTGGTGAAGCAAACTAATAAATTTTTTATCAGGAGAGGCGTTAAGTGCAGTCGCTTCGTTAGAAGGCGATAGTCAAAATTATGAGGAAGCTAGAGCTACGCTATTAAAAAAATATCAGCTTACAGCTGAAGGTTATAGAAGGCGTTTTAAAGAGTTGTTGCCGGAAACAGGAAAAGAGTTCTTTTCAGGTTGTCAATCGAACTTTGGACACAGAGAGAGAGAGAGGAAATGGGCAACTAAATAATCAACATGGTAATATTAATAATAGATCTAGTTATTCTCAGAATTACAGAAGAAATTTTTATGACAATAATCAAGATAATGGCAGTGCATTTCGTTCAAATAGTTCGCATCGGTCTGCTCATCATGGAAATTCGGTACAGAGAGCAGAAAATGATATTACAAATAATAATAACAACGCTGTTAGTCAAGCAAATGCTTGCTGTTCATTTGACTTTGGTAATGCGGAAGAATGTTTTGAGTGCAAGAATCTATTTCAGCCTGACGTGGTATCCAGACTGAGATGTGGACACCCATTGCCGGCGTTACCTGCAATGTCAGCTCATGAAGGAACCGGGTCTTTAGAGTTTCACAAGGGCTTACTTAATGGCATGCCAGTAACTTTATTAAAGGATTCAGGTTGCACGACGGTAGGTGTGCGACAATGTTTGGTTGATCCTTCTTGTTGTACAGGCACATGGGTTAAGTGCATTACGTTTGGTGGTAGAATTGAGAAATTTCAAACTGCGGTGGTTCATATCGCGACGCCATTTTTTACGGGACAAATAAAAGTATGTTTGTTGCCGAATCCAGTTTGCGATTTAGTTCTTGGTCGCATTCACGGTTTTAAAGAGTGTACTCTTGAGCAAATAAATGATTGGGAACGAGAACACGTACACAGTGCTAATGTTGTGGTTACTCGAGCACAGGAGCAGTCTCAACATAATGTTGTGCCACTAGTTAATGATGATGTGTTACACAGTAACATAAACAAGGAAGTTTTTTCTACTTTACAAAACAGTGATGTTTCATTAAAGAAATTTTTTAGTTTAGTCCAACAGGATGATACAAATGGTCATACTTCTCACAAACAATGGTATACTATCGTAAATGACATATTAGTGCGAAGATTCAGAGATAGTAAATCTTGTCATATTACTACTCAGATCATGGTGCCTAAGGTAATGAGATCCTATATCTTGAGTCATGCTCACGATTCCCGTTGTGCAGGTCACATGGGATACTCTCGTACTAGATCTAGAATTCTGGCATCTTTTTTCTGGCCGGGAATGTCGAAAGACATTGCGATGTTTTGCCGTTCTTGTGTTACTTGTTAGGAGGTGAAGTCTAGAGGGGCACGTCATTTGGCTCCAATTCAAGCAGCCGATATTCCGGTGCGTCCATTTGAGAAGATGGCCGTGGACATTATTGGCCCACTTCCTATAATGTCATCGAGAGGACATAGATATGTATTAACTTGTATAGATTTGTGCACGCGTTGGCCAGAGGCCATACCACTCAAGAACATTACTACGCAGGATGTGGCTGATGCTTTGTTTCATATCTTTATTAGAATCGGATTTCCGAGAAAATTGTTGTCGGACAGAGGTTCTCAGTTTGTGTCAGGTGCAATGACGGAAGTTATGGCAATGTTTCATATAGACAGATCACTGAGTTCCGTATATCACGCCGCCTCAAACGGGATGGTGGAGCGTCTAAATCGATCAATAAAACAGATGTTAGGAAAGATTACAATCGATTTTCCTAAAGAGTGGGACCGAGTTTTACCAGCGGTACTTTTTGCATATCGTGAAATACCGAATGAGCATACAGGTTTCAGTCCATTTCAACTTGTATTTGGTGCTCAGCCCAGAGGTCCATTGTCCTTGATCAAAGACTTGTTGATTGATTCTTCCTTGTCGCAAGAAACTCAATCGTCTTACGAGTATGTTGTAAATCTTAGGAACAAAATCATGGATGCATGCCAGCTGGCAACAGATGCATCGGAAAGAGCTAAAGAAAAAGCTCGTATGTTACAGAATCACTCAAGACGTCTTCGTCTTCTTGTACCAGGCGACGAAACATTCGTGCTTTTACCGAGCAAACTGAATCGACTACTGATAACTTGGTGTGGTCCATTCAAGATTCTGTCACGTATTTCAGATGTCGATTATGTCCTTGATGTTAAGGGACAAAGAAAGATTTTTCACATTAACAGGTTGAAAGAGTTTCACTCAAGACCTGAACATCTTCAGGCAGTCTTTCACGCGGTTGATAATGTAGGTTCACATCCAATGAGCTGGGCTTCTTTATCAGTGATTCAGGAAGAAGAATCTTCTTTCCCAGCTGTATCAATGACGTTTCCTAGTCTACCGGTTCAATCTACCGAAACTTGGGAGGACGTGACAATCTGTCCGAATCTTACACTTGAGAACAAAACACATGTATCCGAATTATTACATTCGTTTCATGATGTACTTACAGATATACCAGGCAAAACAAATGTCATCACACATGACATCATTTTAAATGATGAAAATGCTATTAGAGTGCGTCCATACCCGATACCATTACACTTTCAAGACAAAGTAAACAAAGAAATAGATGACATGCTGCAATTAGGTATAATCAGTTCTTCTCAAAGTAATTTTGCTTTTCCCATGGTTGTAATAAGAAAAAAAGACAATAACATTCGGCCCTGCATTGATTTAAAAAAATTTAATCAGGTCACAATTGTTGACGCCGAACCGTTACCATTATTGGATGATCTTTTACCAAAATTAGCAGATGCAGTATATTTCAGTAAGTTCGATCTGTCAAAAGGTTATTGGCAGGTCCCGTTGGCGGAAAGATGTAAACATTTTACGGCTTTTGCTACTCCCAGAGGGTTGTTCCAGTTCAATTTTATGTGTTTCGGACTGATGAACGCACCTGCTACGTTCACTAGAATGATGAGAATTCTCTTCTCGCATAGACAAGATATAATCTCGTACATAGATGATATTTGTATGTTTAGCAACACTTGGGAAGAACACTTTCACGGTTTACACTCTCTATTATCCACGCTCAGATCTGCTGGGTTATCTGCTAGACCATCTAAGGTGTATATTGGATTCTCTGAGATTACTTTTTTGGGTCATAGGATTGGTCATGGGAATCTTCAAACTTTGGAGCAGAATGTTTCCAAGATTCTAAATCTTTCCATTCCTAGGACAAAATAAAACAAGTCCGTAGTGTGTTAGGACTAGTGCAATATTATGGTAAATTTATTCCTAACTTATCTTCAATTACATCAGATCTGTCCACTCTACTTAGGAAAGGGGCTCCTAATGTAATTAGGTGGACTCCAGAATGCAATGCTGCTTTTCTTAAAATTAAAGATTTGTTTTCATCCCCACCGATTTTAAAACTACCCAGGCTTAATAATCTTTATACTCTTCGAACAGACGCTTCGTCCAAGGGCGTTGGTGCTGTGTTGCTTCAACAATTTGATGGACATCTGCATCCGATCACGTACATTTCGAGAAAGTTAAACAAGGCGGAAATGAATTATTCGGTGTTGGAAAAGGAACTTCTCGCTGTGATCTGGGCAGTAACCAAATTAGAGAAGTATCTGTTAGGTGTACCTTTCGTAATACAGTCAGACCAGAAGGCTTTGGCGTATTTAAAGACGAAGAACCATAAATGCGCCCGAGCAGCCCGTTATTCGATTCTGATGTAGCCGTATAATTATACTATTCAAGCAATTCGAGGGTCCGACAATGTGGTTGCAGACGTACTGTCGAGGTGCCCTCAGGAAGACAGTACACAAGTTTTTAATGACAGTTAGTTCATGGTCAACAGTAGTGGTGATATAATTGGGACATTGAATTTTTGTTAGTTTTATCCGGAACACAATTTGGTGTGTATGGTGTAAGGTGTACATACAGTGTACTATAATATGACTGTACGGCAATGATATTCTTTAGCTATAAATTTTTGCGTGTTTATTATAGAGGTTCCTAGGGGCATTGAAATAGGTAATTTGGGACCGATTTATGCATGTATTTGCTATTTTTTGGGGTTGGATCAGGAATAAATATGTATGAGATTTGCAGTGTACTCTGTATTGTAGAGGTACATATTATTGCAATCATTTTCCGATGGGTAGGTAATCCTATTAGATATAACCATATTATATAAGTTTTGGTTCTAGTATTATTGATACTAGAGGTAATAGAGGGCGGTGTCGATTCCGCGTAATTTGTTGTAATTTAGTAATATTATTTATTACTTCCTACTTGGATTTTATTCATAAGGCAGTAGATTATATGACTTGTTTATCACCGTTTCATCTCATCGACGATTGACTAATTATGTTATGAGACATTAGCTGACTTAGACTTACTGAGACTTAGGATAGTATTATATTGGTATGTTTTCTAAAATTACCTTAAGTGGTATATTTTTTTTGAAGAAAAAAGAAACTACGTGTCTTTTTTCTTAACGGTGGTAGGAGGTAATTGTTGTGTATGGTTTTTTTTTACAACATTTCTGTTGTTGCGCATCAAAGAGCGCTGAGTTGAGTTTGGTGAAAATATTTGAAGATATGTGAATATTACACTTAGGTGCATTATTCATGCGCGCAGTAAAAAAGGATGACGTAGGAGTTTTTGTGTGTTGAAACAATGACGTGGAAAACAAAAATGGACCCAAGAAATAAACAAGACGTGAACAGCCTTGTGTGTGCTGGTTTGCTTGAAAACCCGTAGAAAAGGGTTATATTGATTCGTGCCATGAATGGGAATGTATACCAGGATGAGTACTATTAATAATGTATAATTTGATGCTTATACATTTTTTGACGGGCAGGTCTATACACCGTAAAAATCGGAGTCGGAAAGATCCTGCCTGCTCTGTCGCTGATGTGTGCTGATTTTTGGGGAAAATAATGTTAATAAAGTTATATGAGTTGAAAAGAAATTAATGGAGAAGGGCACGGATATAATCAATCCATAGAGATGTATAGATGGATTGGGACTGAGAAGCAAACGATGTATTACCGTCAAAGAGTATAAAACTAGGTTACGAATAGACAGAATGACATTAACTAATGACGGCTCATCATGTCTCGTTGATCATGAGTTTTCAATAAACCTTGTTGTTATGTTACCGGATCAGTATTGGCTTCCTACCTGGTTATCTTTGAGCGGTTGGGCATATCTGAGACATTACTAATTCGTTATTCCTTGAGAGAGAACACTGCATAAATAATACAGGGACGATACAGTGCATTTTTTTGCATACCCACGAATAAAACATTCGCGCGACACTTTTGTGGTATACAAATGTTCTAACATTCATACAGACACATACGGGAATAATGATGGTATGCATATATCAAATGCAGACCAACTCTTTGAATACACTGGAATAAACGAACGGGCGGACATACCTTAACAATGGTGTGGTTGTATTTTATGTAGTGTTCGTATATTCAGATCACTGCCCTAACCAGTAGTCAGTTGTTGTATGGTAATAAGAAAAAAAAAAACTTCCGTCTCACAAAAGACTATACATTTCTCATACCAACAGTTGATCATCGATTTCACCCGGACAGCAGTAAAATATTCAGCGTCGAACTTTTTTTACATAAGATAGCAATTGTTAAAAAAATGATGCGCCCAACCTTCCTCTTCAGGTTGGCAGACTTGTACAACCTAATTTCAGTTGGTAACAATCTCAGTATCACTTCATCTCTCTCTCTTACTCTCTTCCTTGTTTCAGTTATCAAAATGGCTCTAGTTGTTATTGTGGTCACAGTTTGAGAACCACTGTTGTAGAAATTTATATGCCATCTAATTCTTCATGTAAAACATTGTCTCTCTTATGTGCTGACTTAATTCCTACGTTCTGCTTGGTATATCTTAAGGAAACTGGCCTCACCGCCAGGGCTGACACTTTACCAAGTCTATCTTCCATTCGCTAACCTGTCAGCTTGTCTACTGAACTGCACTACTAGTAATTAGACCCAAAAATGTTCAACGTACCTGCTTTTGTTTCGAAATACACACTTTTTCTCTCACTAGCATCTTGTCCTCAGAAATAAAAATGACAAAAACTGTCGTACACAATTATGGCAAGAATTGCGCTTGGGTGTCTGGGCGGTAGTCGCTTTTCCATCACAACAGAAAAACTACCAAAACATTTATTGGCTTATCGACACGATATACTCCCATTCGCTGCTACTACTTTCACGTTTTCAACTCGCAGCAAAACTTCCTGACTTACGCTGAGCGCGTTCCAAATCAGACTCTAATCCCCGTTCTAACATTTTTCGTTCACTCCTAAAAATGTGTTCATCCTACCACAACTTTCTCGTGCGTATTTTTTTTTTCTTGCTCACCCCCCAAAACTTACAAGGGACGTAATTCCAAATTATCTCCCTTTGATGATTTGACTCAAAACCATACACTTCTCTTCAATTCTTATTACAAAAACTTATCATGCAAATTGGTCCCACCACAATTTTGGACTCACTTAATATGCTTAACTCTAAACATAACTACTACATCTTCCAAGTGAAAACCACGGAGTTTCCTCCCTTTGCTCAAAGCACTCCTCTATACATATCACCTCCCTTCAACAAAGAAGAACAGTCTTTTAACCAATCTATTCATTTTTTCCAAACCATTTATCTACACTCCCTTACTTTTCTAAAACCAAACCATCGTTCACATAGGTATTTATGGAACAGATGTAAAATACACAGCAACCTTTATTGGGAACACACTTGTCATTAGGTCCTTTGTGTGAGAATACAGAAGATCACTACAGTGACACAGTTTGTCATTGGGTCTTCTTGTGTTGGGGCATGTGGTCTTGACCGGGGCCGGGTTTGGGCGGGTACTAATGCGACCTCATGCGAGGAAAAAAATATGCAACCTCAAGCGAGGAAAAAAAAAAAAAAAAAAAAGCGACCTCATGCGAGGAAAAAATATGCGACCTCAAGCGAGGGAAAAAAAAAATATTGGGAACATACTTGTCATTAGGTCCTTTGTGTGAGAACACAGAAGATCACTAGGTGACACATTTTGTCATTGGGTCTTCTTGTGTTGGGACATGTGGTCTTGACCAGAGCCGGGTTTGGGGCGAGTGCTAATGCGACCTCATGCGAGGAAAAAAAAAATTGGGAACACACTGCTACAGTGAGATCTGACAGGAATTACTCATCATATATAAACGTAAAAAGAGGTGCCAGACAAGGCTTCATACTGTCCCCCTGCCTATTTAATATCTACACAGAAAACATTTTTCAAACAGGTACAGGAGATGAACATCAGATGAAGGTCAATAAACAACCTTAGATATGTAGATGATACCGTGTTGTTTGTTAGCTGAAAGTAAACAGGATTTACAAAAACTAGTGAAGCAAGTGAACATTAAAAGTCACGAATAGGATTGGACATTAACATTGAGAAAACAAAAACTATGATAATCAGCAAAACATACGATAAGCCCACATTAAAGATAAGCATAAATGGGACAATCCTGGAACAAGAGTGTCTCATGTCTTTGTCATATAATAACAGAAGATGGCAGACGTGAAACAGTAATCAAGAAGAGAATTTAAATGGCCAACAACATGAGGCAAATAGTGACATCTAAACAATTAACCCATAAATTATAACTGAGAATCATCAAATGTTATATATATATTCTTCATTGTTGTATGGTGTAGAAACATGGACAATGAACACGCAATTAAAAGAAATAATTCTTCATCTTCTTCTCCGTACACTCTCAGATGTCCACTCTCAGGCGTCCACTTAAATGTTTTCAAAGAAAGGAGTAGTCAGTTTGAGGCTATTTGAATCCCCGTAAAGCTTTTCCACGAAAGGAGCTGGTGTCGGCTATATGCGCTTTCTCTGTACCGCATTATAAGGGGGAAACTTTGAAGCAGATGTTCAGCAAGGCAACTCTTTTGTTGCGAACTCCTTCCGCATTCTACTGCAGAATGCTGAGTGTTTTGTGAGCTTTGTCAGTAATTATAGCCCTTTGACCTCTGTGTAGCCCAACGGAACGCTACGCAGTTGACATTTAGCTTACTATGTAATGACGTCATCATGGAGCGGCGTACGTTGCACTGTTTCGTTAGGTATGTGGCCCAGTACATCCGATTTCAACGGGCATTTATGTCGGGCTGCCTTCCTTAGCCTTTGACTGTCCGCAGCCTACCTGCAAGGCAGCAGTGTGGTCTCACTGTCTGACTGGATTCTAAAAACAAAATGTAGAAAATCACTAACATCAAAAGTTAAGTCGCCATATTGGCAAGGGGAGATCACTCATAGTCAGAAGAAAGAATTGATGCCCTTGAGATGCTGATATATAGAAGAATAGGACGCATCTCATGGATTGAGAAGAAAAATTAGGCAACTAAAATCTTTTAGTCATATAAAAAGACATAACATCTTGCAGAAGACCATAATCAAAGGAAGAGTTGAAGGCAAACGTGCAAGAGAAAGACAGCGCTATAAGTGAGAAGATAACATCAAGAGATGGACAGGAAAGAGTTCATCAGAGTGCACCATCAGGACAAGAGATAAAAGACGTTGGAGATCCATTGCAGCCGAACTTCGTTGTGGAGAAGACAGCTAATGATGATGATGATACATTAACATCAGCAGCTTAAAAAGTTATAATACCCGTCCCCGCCCCACATACAGGTTAATTGAAAAGTCATGTCCTATTGTGACCTTGTTATTACTATAACCCAAGACCTAAGGTTCTTTTATGTTTGGACATGCGCCCTAATATAACCGACTAGGTTGAACGGGACGCGCCTCGCCAAAACGAGGCAAAACCTTATTTAAAAAAAAATTATTATTTCCTATCAAAATACTTTTTATTAAACAAATGTCAAAATAAAGAGAATTAACTGCCAATTTGTGTAATTAAATGCTATGTCACATTATAATTACAACTGAACGTGAGATCCATGCTGTTGAATACACGATTTCATGGCCGGCAGCAATTTTTGCTATCTCTTGCAACGACAGGTCATTTGCCATTTTAGGTTTTATTTTGCTTGTATGAATAAAAAAAAAGCAAACAAACATAAAACGTATTTGTCAAATGGTAGTTATTGCTCATTGCTGTGATATCTGTTTCATGTGTATCCAATGTATACAAGTGGCAATATATAAACCTGGGAAGTGACCTATTAATCGCACTGCATATTTCAGTTTACAAATCAAAACAAAAAAAGCCGTTTTTACAGGCTTTTCTTTAACTTGCAACGTATGTCACTCTCTTGTCACCTTGAAATCTTGCAATCGATTTTTCAATCAATTCCAGATGAGCAATAGCTCTGAAACTTGGCATAGTTGTGTATTCTCCATGACAATACAATAATCAGTCGTGAAAAATATAAAATGAATAAAATAATAATTAATATTATTTTTTGTTTGTCTGTATTGTTTCATCAGTGAAATGGGCAATAACTGCAAATAATCTAGGTGTATTCTTTCCAACAAGATTGTCTCTCTTGAGAGAAATATTGAAACTTCTCTCCCTCCCCCCCCCCTCTCTCCACACACACACACTATCGCACGCGCTTCCCCTACATACACACAACTGACAACTACATTTTAAAAAAAATTTAATTTGCAACTCTTATCAAAATAAATAAAATAAAAAAATATATTAACTTTCCGTGTAATATACTGAAAAATGAAATCCGCCTCCTGCGCTCTGGACTCGTTTATCGCAAACTGATAATATCATTAGCGGATCGATTACATTTGACTTAACTTTAAAAACAACAACAAAATAACACTAAAAAGAAGAAAATGAAAATAAAATTAAAAATACTCTAAACACAGGCTTTTAAATCACTAACAATAGCTCTTAAATTTGGCATATTTGTGTATTTCCAATGACAATACAATAATCAGTCGTAAAAATAATAAAATTAATATTAATTATTTTGTTTGTATTGTATCATCAGTGAAATGGGCGATAACTGCAAATAATCTAGGTGTATTCTTTCCAACAAGATTGACTCTCTTGAGGGAAATATTGAAACTCCCTTCCCCCCCTTTTTACACACACACACACACACACACTATCGCACGCGCTTGCACAGACATACACACAACTGACAACTACATTTAAAAAAAGGTAATTTACAACTCTTATCAAAATTTTAAAAAAAAAAATTAACTTTCCGTGTCATATACTGAATAATGAAATCCGCCTCTTGTGCTCTGGACTCGTTTATCGCAAACTGATAAACTGATAATGATGTCATTAGCGGATCGATTACATTTGACTTAAATTTAAAAACAACAAAAAAAAAATAAAATTAAAAAGAAGAAATTAAAAAATAAAAATATTTTAAACACAGGCTTTTAATGCACTAAAAAGCCACAAATAATTTGTCAAGGAGTTTATAGCTTGCAGTCAAAAAATGTAACATCAAACTGACAAAAAACCTGAGCCGCTGATTCTACATGACGCTTTAACCACTCTGTCACTCGGACGCTTAGTACTCAACTGAATTTTTTTGATTGGTGACCCACAGAAACAAAATGGGACACCTGAGGTTTGTCAATAGTAAAATAATAAATGTAAATAGGTGTTTTGTAGGCACTTGTAAGACACGGCTGTTTGCCAGCAATTTTTTTAGTTTTCCCTGACCGCGCTATTTATAGCTATTGTGACAGAGGTCATATGGTCAACTTCCTAAGGGGAAAAAATGTGGCGGTGTTTACTTTTGATAGGGCTTAATTAATGCTTTTAGGCTACTTTATTATTATAAATACCGGCTTTAATTTTGCGTAAAGCTAGACTAGAAATGTTAGAGTAAATTTTAGAACAAGAACAAACATTTTATCACAATTAGAACAGAAGATATAATAGTCATAAATAGTGTAAAATTTACGTTTTTTAAATATTTTGTTATGGGTTGTTTATAATGCAATTTACACTAAAACGGTCACAATCAACATGCATAACAAATTACAGAAATCAAAAGTAGAAAACCTGCAGAAAATGGATATCAAAGTTTTGTTTTGGTTTCATGCGTCAAACATTAATTATTGAAACATTAAATTGCAAGTCCACATTTATTACCTTAAAATAACACACCCAGTTGTCCCCAAAACATGAGAGCTAACAATTATCTCAATCATACATCACGATGGTCATGTAAAAATGAGTATGGTCATGAGTAAAACTAAATGTTCAATTTAATAGATAAATAGGTGTATTTAATAAATACATCTATTAAATTATTTCCACACTCGGTTAATTCTGTCACTCTCACGCAACAACTGCCATAATTTGCTCTAGCCCCAAAATTTCGCTCAATTATCATTCACACTTCCTTTTTTTTAATAGGATAAATCTGTACATTCACAGATGGAGAAATTTGTAACAAATGAGTTTCCATTATAAATTTAAATTGTGAAGTTATATTTTTAATACCGCTGGCGCGTCTTTCAATTTTGGAAATAGTGGAATGTACAAATTCTCCTCCTTGCTCTCCATGCATGCCCATTCCAAAGCCATGAGTTCTGATCCAGTCTGCGCAATTTTTTTCTAATATGTGCTGTTTAGGAATTGTCTTACTGGGGAATAGCTTTCTGAACAAAGACATACAAGTCTCTATTAATGCTGTTATTGATTCTTTACTAATTGGTTTACTGTGTGATATTTTGTTGTGTACTTTCTCAAATGCTTCTTTCAGTGAGTTGAATTGTTCTTGGGCAATAAAAGCTATGTTAGTTATATCTTGTCTGTAATTTTCAGTGTTTGTTTAATTATTGCTCTTGTAAGATCTTTACAAACTTTTTGTGTGAGATATCTGTGGCAGTGATTCCCTATGAATGCTCTGCTATGATAAGCCTGTGGTATGAATTTGTGTTTGGCTAGTACCTTGTCCTTCTTCTTCTTCCTCCTCGTTCGCCCTGAAAAGGACGGTGGTTGCGTTGTGTCTGTTTACGCCGTAGCTGCGATATCTGCACCTTTCGGTCGACACATCCGACTTCAGGACGGCATTTTTGGGGACCGGGTTTGCCTTCCCTCTTTGATCCGTACTCGCTCAGCCAGACTGCACTGCTGCAGACTGTTTCTAGGACCACCACGTGGAGGTGGAGTACGGTTTTGGTCAGCTCTGGTTCGCTGACCCTGATGCAAGCAGTCAAGCTATGGGTCGCTGACTTCATTCACTATTGCTGCATCTTTTGGTCCCGTACCTTGTCCAACTGTGAGCAAACTGGACCAGACCTAGCACACAGATCTTGAAACTGAAGTTTGGCCAGCGCATCTTGTGCATTTTCAAGTTTAACTTTAAAACTATCTGTCTCCTCCTTATCCTCACAAAGTTCAACACCTGCCTGAAAAAATTCAATTTTAGCTTCTAATTCTTCTGCCTGTTTCCAGTTCCAACCAAATCTCTTCAAGTTCTTAATAGTACTAATGTTTGCATGTATCTCTTGCGGATTCTCAAATATCTTTGCGTCTATTGTATCGGCTACCTGTTCTAGAAGTCAGTGGTGTTTCAAAACAATGCCTAATAAAATATGAAGGTAAGGAGGAGCTACATTTTCAATTTCAATCTCTAACATTGGTTTGTGTAAACAATTATGGTAACGTGCCACTTGCCTTTTATTCCCTTTCCCATATTTCATATATCTATTGTAATCTCTTATCAACTTTGCCAAACTTCTTGGTTTGCAAGTTGTATGCTCTCTGGATGTCTTTATTTCCTTGTTTTGCTGGAGACACCACAGACATGGGTATATTCCTTGAGCTCCAGACAAACCAAACATTTTCATCAAAAAGTCATAATCCCCGAATAAGAAAACAACAACTTTTTTACCGTCCTACTCTAAATCTTTTAGTGACTCTATCTGAGCTTTCATGCCATTCATAAATATTTCTAAATTATCATATGTATCTCTGACTCTAGCCATTGATAAAAGGATGGTATTAGATTTAGAATTTGGTTTCTCTAAATTTACTACCTGCATTGTAACTTTGAATGAAAGAAGATATACAAACAGTTACTTAGAATTCTTTGGCAGCCGTCGTGTGCACAGGATTGTCTACCAAAGAACACTAATGGAACAGTCCTTATCTCACACACAATAAAAAAAAGACATTCATATTATAAATACAAGATTAACAAGACTTGAAAGATAGATCAAAGTATTGTGGAAGTAATCTATCTATAGCTTTACATGTTTTCTGTCGCTTATATACGCAGCTAAATATCATTATAAATGAATGAAAATGCAAAAAACAGATGGTGCTTTACAAAAAGTTATTTTTTTGCAACCTTATTTAAGATTTGCGAATATCAGGAATGCGTTTACAGTGATTTAAATGTTATAAAATATGGTGACAATATGCTTGTTCTTGTAATGCCAAACTCACAAAACTGACTACCACACATTCTCAAGATATGAAACCAAAAAAAAAAGTATGTGGAAATAATCTTTAGCTTCCCTTCGAGAAGTCTTTATAATTATAAACTCAAACGAATGGGCCGATTTTTAGATATTAAATTAATAAAAAGATTACTTATTTTATGAATTTCCTCAAATGATGACGCTGTTTTCAAAAGTTTGTAACTCCGTCAAAACTAATTTCAAACAAATAAAAATGCAATCAAAAATAGAACACAGAACAAAGTTATAGTACACAAAAGAATTTTAGCGCTGTGTTTATCCAGAACGAGTGTGTAATGATTTACATTTTACTGATTTTACACACACATCAGCTGATTTTCCCCGCCAAAACCCTCAGTAGTTTTTTTACGGTGCATATGAAAATTTTATACTCGGTGTCAGAATTCCGGTCACCGAAACTAAAAGATCGCTCGGGTATAAGGCACAAACAGCCGTGAAGAAATGAAGAAGTAGGAAACTAAGAGTGTTTGCTTCATACCTATATATGATTATTATCTTGATGCAGTAGTTTTGTTTCGTATTAAGTTGGCTGTGTCCATAATCTTGTCTACATTCAGGCACCTTTTACTTTATAAAGTTGAATTTTTAGTTGTCTGTTTTGTTACAAGAATAGGTAATAGGCTTTTCTTGTATGCACATTGGTTGTCGTGAACGATATACTTGTGCGGTTGAAAGGGAATCTTTTCTTTGGTGCTTGCATGAGTGCAAGTTTGTATTTTACAAGGTGGAGATGTAAACATTTTCTTCACTTACCGAACTGTTAAGGATAACTGCATCAAATACAACGCTGGTTCATTACTCGCTTCCCTTGAGTGTCTCCGTCTAGTTTACTTTGTCCGTCTCTCTAATGTCCATTTTTGCTGTCCGTCCATCTTGTGCTTGACGTACCCTTGGTCTGGTATCTTCAATTTGTTGATTACACGCTTGTCTTCTCCTTGTTAGCCTCCATTATTGTTTGAAGCATCCCCAGACTTCTCAGTTTGCTTGATCTCATGATGTTGCCTCCCTGTGGTATCTGTACAGGTGACCTATTTCCTAAATCGTTCTCATTCTACATTCTTTGATATTGGTAAGTTTGATTTGGGACTATCTTTAAAATATGGTAAACCCTTGCGATAACAGGTTTAAGGATAAAACGTCATCAATATTTTGACTTTGTTTTGTTGTTGTTGTCGCTTATTTGTTTTTTTTTTTTTTTTTTTAGAAAATCCTGCTCAAAGTGCAAAACCTTCATTTTCCGTTATGTTTAAAACCACGACGTAATGCAATATTTAAGTACCAAAGGGTATTGTATCTAACTATCTATTGTATCTAACTATCTATTGTATCTATCTATCTATCTATCTATCTATCTATCTATCTATCTATCTATCTATCTATCTATCTATCTATCTATCTATCTATCTATCTATCTATCTATCTATCTATCTATCTATCTATCTATCTATCTATCTATCTATCTATCTATCTATCTATCTATCTATCTATCTATCTATCTATCTATCTATCTATCTATCTATCTATCTATCTATCTATCTATCTATCTATCTATCTATCTATCTATCTATCTATCTATCTATCTATCTATCTATCTATCTATCTATCTATCTATCTATCTATCTATCTATCTATCTATCTATCTATCTATCTACAAATCTCCAAAAAATAAACAGATCAGTATTGAATATAGAAGTCTAAAAAAATTTAAACCAAGAATTATTTTTAAATGATTTGCGAAATGCGCCTTTCGCCGATGTTTACCAACTTCCTGATCCTGATGACGCTATTGCATAATGGACGCGGACATTTTATAGTATTTTTAATAAGCATGCGCCTACTAAAGAAATTCGCGTAAAAAGACAAATAAAATCTCCATTTATCACACAAGAAGTACTTGCGGCTATGAGGCAGAGGGATCGAGCACACAAAAATAAGGACATCATTACATTTCGGGCAGCAAGGAACAAAGTACAATATTTAATTCGCAGAGAAAAGAAAAACTACTTTAGTAATTTAGTTAAAAGCAAAAGCAACAGTAGAAATATATGGAAGGCAATCAATACCTTAGTGAACAAAAGAAATTTGCCAGACTCACAAACTCCCAATACTTCATTTACCTGTACAGACTTCAGCAATAATTTTCAGGCAGACATCCACAATATAAAATCCGCCATACCTTCTTCTTTTTGTGACTTCAGCGAATTATCTACGTTCTGCGAGAACAAGTGTACTAACACCATTCCATGCGACATTCCTTTTATAACAGTTAACGAAGTTTATAACTATCTTATTGATCTTAAAAATAATAACTCATCGGGACTTGATGGAATCTGTAATCGAATACTGCGTTATGCTGCACCAGCTATTACTGATACACTAACATACATATATAATCAATGTCTCGCAAGGAGTTACTTTCCATCTGCCTTTAAAATCGCTAAAGTATACCCTCTTGTTAAACCTGGTTCATCAGATAAGAGCAACCTTGGTAACTATAGGCCCATTTCTCTTATATCGTCGCTGTCCAAACCACTGGAAAAACACATACACAAAACAGCAATAGAACACCTGCTAGTTGATAGTCATTCGGGGTTTAGACCAAAACATTCATGCCACACAGCCTTAACAAAAATGATAGACAACTGGCATCTGAACATAAATAACGATAATTTATGTGGAGCAATCTTTGTAGACTTTAAAAAAGCATTTGATATGATAGATCACACTATTTTAATCAGAAAATTACAAACATTGAAAGTAATTCTTAAGCTGGTGAAGTTAATTAAATCATTCCTGACAGACAGACAACAAGTGGTGTCTTACAATAATTCTTTTTCCAACCCAACTGTTGTCGATATTGGTGTTCCTCAGGGTTCTATCCTCGACCCTCTTCTCTTATCAGTATACATTAATGATCTTCCTCTGCACATCAAACATTTATCTTGTGACTTGTTTGCAGATGACAGTACTGTTTACACTAGTGACAAAAGTTGCACCTCACTAGAACTATCTTTACAAACTGATACACATAATCTTATTAAATGGAGCAACAAGAATCGAATGCAAATAAATATTAGTAAAACGAAATGTATGTTAATATCAACCAGACAAAAAAATACAAAACTCGCAGAAAACAACATTTCAGCTCTACATTAGAACATCACTAATTGAAAACGTAAATGAACATAAAACTCTAGGTCTAACTGTTGACCAGCACCTAAGTTGGAACTCACATGTAAGTGCACTCACAAAGCTAACGGCATAAAATGTTTATCAATTAGCCAAAATCAAACACTTCCTGGATGAGGGGGCAAGGAAAATGTTCTACACATCTCATATACAAACATACCTAGACTATTGTTCCACAATCTGGGATGGTTGTTCATATCCAACACAAAAAGGCTCCATTAACTTCAAAAACGTGCAGTGCGCCTAGTTGCTGATAAACACCAAACACATTGTATACATCTATATAACTATCTTAAAATATTACCCCTTAGAAAGCGCTTCCTATTTAACAAAGCTAAATTCGCTCACGAAATCTTGTCACAGAATGCTCCAACGTATCTGTGGCCACTTTTAAAATTCAATGAAAAACGTAGTCAGCGCTTAAACCAGTTACAGGTACCTGTGACAGGTTATGTAAATAGACTACATGAATCCGTCCGACTTAGCTTCCCACCTTTGTTCCTCATTAGTATGCACGTTTGTTACGCCTAATCCATGCCTTTTCGCTATCTGTCTAACTCATATTTTAGCCACGCCTGTTGTTCTTGTTTCATGCGCTGACGAGCGCCTACCTAGATTCGTAACTGTCATTCCTTTCAAGGGGATGAACCAGTGTTTGCCTGAAGCTCCCATGCGAGCAGAGCCGTCAGTAATACGACAACTGACAGAATGCACGGGCCCAAAACACGTGGAATGCAAAACTGCTTTGTAGTTCTCTACAAACTCGAGCGAATCATGTGATGTTGTACATACAGGGGAGCAAACGCCGAGATCAGAAGCCTTTGTTGTCGATTCAACGGCGAACAGAGCGAACGGAGGAAATTCTTTATCTCGGAAGAAAACCCCGCTAATTCCCCCTGATTGTCCAAGGCGTGACTTTCGTCATCTTTCAGCGAAACAACGCTATTCGTGTATAAATACTCCATCTCCTAAAATCAGTTATCAGTACTCTCAGGATATTTTGGAAATCTAGCTCGTGATTTTAGCCATTATAAAAAGTGTGAAATAGCATTCGTGGAGATTGTTTCATATTTCTGATTGCGATAATATATATTAGCATTTTGGTGATTTAACGTGTTAAAGGTTATCATTATAATTCACTGGGATTTTTCTAAGTGTTAATTGACTAGCGTATTAAATAACATATAGCTTACTTTTCCAGTGTTAAGTAAAGTTAATCACTCGCTATCATCCAGAAAGGAATGTTTTAATTGACTGTTAAATACACTAAGCGACTGACTATTGACGGAATACAAATTTACTTCAAATTCATTACGTGGAATTGTGTAAGTGACTAGTGTAATATCATGTGACGAAACAAATAGCTAGTAATGACAAGCGATATTTGTAAAGTAGTCATAATTAAATTATCACTGATATTGTGCGCTGAGAGTTACCGGGGCGGGAAGGAAAAAAATGGCGCATACCTTAAAACCCAAACCCGTAACAGGTGAAAAAATCGTGATACGATAGACTAAGACCTGTGTGCTTTTAATTTAACTAAATGACGGAGTGGATAAGAGATCTTACTTTTGCGCGTGATAGGATAGGTTATTGATATTGTGATTAAATGTTTTTGGTTTCTCCTAAATCTAATATTGATGACGAAACCAGCCTTCCAGCGGCCTACGTCTACGTCTAAGCCTACGTCTAAGTCTAGGTCTAGGTCTGAATAGGAGATATAAAATACCCAGATTTTTTCATGCAATTTTATTATCCCGCTGTGGTCAAAAAAATATACAGGGTGTCCATAAAGTCTCTTTACAATTTAACAAATTTATTACAAAGGCAATTGATGAGATATCTTAATCAGATTTGTTCTATGTACTCAGTGGTTATAAAAGTTTTTAATCACATACCTTTATCGTATTTCAGGTACCCTGTTGATGAAAGAGGTACTGTTTAATGAAACCCTAAAAAAATGGCTACTCCTCAAGAGAAGGCACAATGCGTATCATGATCCCACACCACACATTCAGCTATGGTCTATCTCGGTGAAGTTCCCTAGTCACATGGGGGTGTTCTGATCCCCAGATTCTCACATTATGTGTGTTCAGTTTCTCCGAAAAATGAAAGGTTGCCTCATCACTAAAATAAACTCGCGTGAGGAACGTTTCATCCTCAGAAATTCGTTCCAGCATGTTAACTGCAAACTCTTTTCGTCTTGGTTTATCATTAGGCTCGAGTGCCTGTAAGAGTTGCACTTTGTAAGCGTACAATCGCAAGTTCTTGTGTAGGACTTTGTGCACTGTTGAACCTGGTAGCTCTAACTGTCTGGCAGCAGTACGGATGGACTTTGTGGGAGAATGATAAAAAGCTTGTCTTACACGCTCGATGTTTTCCTCAGATGTTCTTGGTCGTCCACTCCTCCCTTTATCCAACACTGTCCCTGTCTTCATAAATTTCTTGTGCCATGCACGAATTGACGGACGTGACGGTGGATCTCTTCCATACTTAGTTCTGTAGTTTCGCTGAGTCTGCCTATCCGATTTTGTTTCAATAAACCATGATACACATTGTGCCTTCTCTTGAGGAGTAGCCATTTTTGTAGGGGTTTATTAAACAGTACCTCTTTCATCAACAGGGTATCTGAAATACGATAACGGTATGTGATTAAAAATTTTGATAACCACTGAGTACATAGAACAAATCTGATTAAGATATCTCATCAATTGCTTTTGTAATAAATTTGTTAAATTGTAAAGAGACTTTATGGACACCCTGTATATATATAGACATAACATTGTTCCCGACTACTGACCATTGTGTTGTCAAGTGGATTTATCCAGAAAGATTTACCCACCAGACATTTCCTTTAACTATTGGAAGTAATAACTACTGTCCACCGTGAACACTAGATCTTGGTAATTACTTTGCTACCTGAATTTTCGGACATAATATATCATATCCAATAATCACCACCAAAGTAAGCGTTCCCCATCAGGAGGATTAATCAGTCGTGGAGGAACTGTGGCTTATCTCGGCGAAGCACAGCACTGGAGTTTGATATATATGTACCCTGAGAATTATGTTCAAGATGTTGTTAAACAACTAGTAGGTTAGCGAGATTGAATGTTGCCACAGACTGACAGAGTGTGAATAAGAGTAGTGAATATTTTCTGTTTGTATAATTATTGTACCCACTTCTAATTTTGTTCGCTAATACTGTTATTTTACAGGTTAGATTAACTAGGAACTTTGTTCTTTACTTTATCGTCTATTCCTATATCCTAGTGTTAATCTTTGACCTTTTGGGGTTCTTAACTTCGTGCGGGATCTTTTCTCAACAGAGGGGATGGCACTTTTTGGGGTTATTTTCTAAATTCTGTAACCTATGATTTTATTGAAGAGTGTTTCAGAGTGCACCATCAAAAAGACAAGAGACAGAAGTCGTTGGAGATCGATTGCAGCCGAACTTCTTTGTGAAGATGGCACTTAGGGATAAAAAGACGCGCATGCCTTATTTGTTTTCATGTCTCATTTTCGGAAAAAAATATGGAAACGGCGCGCACGGCACAGTGGAAGTTAAATTGAGCATACATTAAAATAAAATGAATGCTTTTTCATTTGCTTTTTTTTTTTTTGCTCGGTGCACTGACGTGCGAAACCCTGCCCTTGCAGACCTGGGTGGAACATTCCCAGTTACGATGGTTCAGCCATGTCTGCAGAATGGGAGAAGACCGGCTACAACGACAAACATGGGAAACAAAGAGCCAGGGATCCAAATCTCTAGGGCGATTCTGAGTTCGCTGGAAGGACAGTATGTGACAATCTCTGCACGATCAAGGATTGGAACCAGGCCGAAAGGAAGGCAGTCGATAGGATAGCATGACGCTCTGTCTGGTTAACCTCTACACCCCAAGGTAGAAGACGAAAGTCTAAGTAATTGCATTAACCATGGAGCAATGATCATTTTGACTACAAAGATCCACTGAAGTTGAAATGAACTAGAAAGGCATGAAATGAACTCAGGAGAGTTAATGCTGTCATCAGGAATTGCAGCAGAAAGAACACAACATTATTATATATGCACGCACTCACTCTTACATAATATACAGACATTGATAGAAACACTACCATATTTAATTGACTTTTTTGTCTGCAAATCTTGAAACCGTCGATAGGGAGTTATCTTACACCCACGTGCAACGCGCCCAGATGTCTGTCCTGAAGTACTTGGTCGATAAAAGAATCTCAGCTCACAAATTACAGCATCAGGTAATCCGAGTTTAAGCGCGACCAAATCCTTCTCCGACATCCACCTCGAGGGCTGAGATTAATCAACAAGGGCGGATAGAAAGGAGCTCAGATTGAGGCAATAATGTGCCTTCTGATTTTGGAAACTCACACACATTCACTACACACTTTAAAAAAAAAGTCGGAGTTACATTCAAAATATGAGGTTGTTCTAGGTGAACAGTAATTGTCTGTTCCATCTAACCATCTATCCTCCATCCAGCAGTTCATCCACTTATCAATCAATCAGTCAATCAATCAGTCAATTAATCAATCAGTACATTCATCCATCCACCCATCCATCAATTCGTCCGTTCTCTCGTCCAGTTATCCCATTTTCCGCCCGTCATAGCATCAGTCTTTCTGCCTGTCTGTGTCTGTCTGGCAGGTCTCTACGTTTCCTCTTATCCGCGTTTTCGTCTGTTTGTTCTACAGTCACATGATGGGGGGAAGATGGGGAAGAGTAATAAGAAAACACTGAAAAAGAAATGGAAGACAAGAACAACGGATACAGAAATAACTGGGACAAATGTAACGTAAAGAAAGTCTGGTGATAGTGTTATAAGGCAGTTCTTATTCTGCAATCCCCCAGGGTAAAAGAAGTAGAGGAAGACCCACTCCTTAAAAAAAAACAAAAAAAAAAACAAACACACACATACATACATACACGGAGAAGAGATAGCAAGAGATAGAAAGGAAAGAGAATGAAGAAGACATGGAAAAGCGCTGAGTGAATGGCATGGCGCAGAAGGACTTGGTATAAGTGTGTGTGAATGATAATGAATTAAAAAAAAAAAACTTCACACAACTGCTTTTATCGCATTCCTAGCTTGCACTGCACCAATTGCTATAGTATATGTGATCATTTTAACCTTGATATTGTATTTGCTCTTGATTGCTTTCTAAGTGTTTTTTTATGTTTTAAACTAAACATACGATAAGGGCAGAAACTGTTCGAGCACTGCAGCCTGTGTGAATAATTTTGCTGCTGTCTTTTAGTTACAGCAACAAACATATGGGTTTACAGTAAAAACTCTTCTTTTCTCTAAATGAAATACATAACGTGAAACGATATTTGAAAAGTTTGGAAAAAAAAAAAACACGAAACGAAAATATTCTCAAGAACTTTTAAGGGAAAAAGCGCAGATTTTACACCGTTAAAACGTAATTACACACCGACTGAATGAACGCGCAGGCCTTACAATTATTTCGTGGTAGATGTATCCGAAATATTTGCACCAGCTTTTTGACAAAATTTCGGGATTTTTTCACACTCCATTATGCAGATTTCATTCCCGGTACCTATGGATAATTATAACTTAGATTTATACATATCGCTACATATTGAATAGAGTTCATTAAAATGTGCTCTCAAACTAATCTGTACAGTATACAATAAACGTAAGTGTAGTTAATAAATGACCAAGTTAAAAAGAACTTGAGGGGGACATAATCCAATTTGGCCCAATTAATTAGTTATTCGTTGGCTGATTTTGTCGCCCTAGTGGATATACCCTTAAATAATTATTCGGAGATGAAGTAATAACAGTTTTATTTTTAGGAATTTTTGTGTGTGTAATGTTTTTTTTTCAGGCACCAAGGCAAGATTTTAAAAAATATACGTACATTTACCACCCAAAAAAAAAAAAACTGCAATAGAAGAGATGGTAATTAATTAGCCAAATTTCATTCTTTTGGTTTTTTTCCTCACTTATCTCCTATCTCAATTCTGAAGGGTTGTTCCGTGGCTCCATAACCAATACATCCATATAGTTTGACTACAAAGATCCAATGTAGGCGAAATGTAATGAAATAGTGATACCATCAGGACATGCAGCAGAAAGAGCACGCTATACTTCAAAGATCCGTTTGTTTTGACGGCTTACTTACTGAATAGGGATTGTAAGACAGTGTCGGCTTTAGGACGATTTAACCTACAGTATTTGACACAGCTGAGCCCCCGCACTCAGGGGCACCCGCACTCGGCTTGATACCTTCAGCTTAAAAATAAAATAAAAATAAAAGATATGCCATACAGAACACGTTGGACTGGAAGATCCTGTTTGAGATCATTCATCGAGATAAAAAAAACATTATCAACCATTTACCTGTCATCGTTATGTATTCACACATCAGGAAGCAAAACGACAACTGATTCATAGCTCAACTCGGTGGTGACCAATTCCACAGCACAGAATGATCTTCTTTCTTCTTCTTCTTTGATCCTTAGCCGCCGACCGTCAAAGCAGTCAGTGGCCATCACGCCCAGTGGCGTCTTGTAGGGCAACAACAAATTGATTCCACTTTGCTCGGTCGGTGGCCATCCTTCATACAGTGCCCCAACTCTGGTTCATTCTTTGCTTCTCAGCCTCCACAGTCCTCCGCCAGGTTGTTTTTGGTCGGTCTCTCTTTCGTTTTCCTTCAGGGGTCCAAAGCATAGCTGTTCTTGTGATGGCATTGGGGTCGCTTCTGAGGACATGACCAACCCAGCTCCAGCGTTGGTCACAGAATGATCACCTAGTTATTAATAAGATCGCTAATCAATCAATCAACCAATCAACTAATACCTTTTAGCTTCCGAAGGAGCATAGGCCTTTAACAAACACATGCCAAGTCCTCTTGTCACGTGCCATCAGCTCACGATCTTTCTACGTCTTCCTCATCATTTTCACTTCTGTCTCCAATTCTCTTCTCCTTGTGCGTTTTGGTCTACCTCTGTCTCTCTTTCCCTGTGAATTCCAGAACAAGGACTGCCTTGTAATGCTATCAACAGGTTTCCTCAATGTGTATCCTATCCATCTCCCGCGCCTTCTTCTCATCTCTTGTTCCACTGGCACTTGTCTGGTTCTTGTCATCAATTCTACGTTGGCGTCCTTTTCATACCAATTCAATCCTTCTATTCTACGCAAGCACCGATTTATGAATGTCTGTAACTTTTTGACTGTTGTTTTTGTTGTTCTCCGTGCTTCAGAGCCATACAATGGGACTGCCTTGACTTTTGATAATTAAGATAGCTAAGGGAAGCTGCAAATGTCATCAGAAGCAAGTGAAAGATAAAATCATAAAATGTATCTTCTTCTTCGTTCGTCCTGAAAAGGACGTTGGTTGCGTTGTGCCCGTTTACAGTGAAGCTGCAATATTTGCGCCTTTCGGCCGACACATCCGACTTCAGCACGGCATTTTTTGGGACCGGGTTAGCCTTCTGTTGCGTGATAAATTCTCGCAACATCGTTTTGTACAATATCTATTTGTTGCGTGATAAATTCTCGCAACATCGTTTTATTTCAATATCTGTTTTATAACGCAAGGGCAACAACTGCTTGAAATTTATAGTCACTTTTCTCGGTAAGCATTTGTCTTCTCGCGTTAGTATCGAATGCAGTTAACTTTTGAGCTGTGGTCATTTTTGCGCTGGACTGCGCATGACTTGTCTTGTTGTTTGGTCGATCGGTTTCCGCCCACCACTAGTGGGAGTGAGCGATTTGGAATGGCGAAAGAGATGCCTCGTTGAAGAGGGGATCTCCGCTATTTTTTGTTCTGTCAGGGATGTGTAGTCCTCTTATGGATATTTCGTTTAGTCGAGATAATACCTCTAGTGTTTTCCCACATGTCGGGAGGCGTGATATTTCTGTGTATTTCATGAAAGCAAGGTAAATTGACTTTTTCATTAACTCTATCGATTTTGGGTCGTGAGCGATTTCGATTCATAGCCTGTCTCCGAAAGTCGTCGTCACGAGATGTTCTTTCCCAGCTCACATGTCGCTGCATTGTACTGCATCGGTTGATGCATGTACCAAGGACCATTACTTGCTACTTTGTTAAATGAACTAGGTTTAGAAAACCTTTATTATCTAGAGGATATTCTTGAGGACATTATTTATACTTCGGCAGACGTGTCTGTCTTGCTGAAGTCAAACTAAGGAGAGTGAACTGATCTCATACATCTGGTTATCTCCTGGCTGTTATAGAAAAGGATGGAGTTTTCCACCTGACTACATTTACAGCACTTTGAAATATAACATGCATCTGACTCATCATTGTAATGCTGTCTACCGTTTATTGCTGTATGGAATGTTGCTGTGATAATGACTGTTTGATGTGCCTACACATTTGCGTAACCATTTTGTCACTGTGGCGTCCACAATAAATAATGAAGAAAAACGTCAACGGCTGTTTCAAGACTCATTGACTTTATACGTCGTGAGTTTACTGACGTCCTATGTGGATTGCCCTGTTATTGTTGCATGAACATATGGACATTGTTTTCCTGTCATGAATCTTTCCTTGATGAAACCGTGAAATGGAAGATTTCACATCTACACACTACACAAAACCAGACATGCGGATTTCTGGCCATCCATCATTGATACATATGGCACATCACGCATCACTATTTTATAACGATAGAAATCTAAGGGCAACAAATACTGCTTGAAATTTAACTCTGATAACTTCCATAGTCACTTTTCTTCGGTAAGCATTGTAGGATATAAAAAACTGTCTTCTCGCGTTGGTATCGAATGCAGTTAAGTTTGAGCTGTGGTCATTTTGCGCTGGACTGTGCATGACTTGTCTTGCTTCTTGGTCGATCGGTTTCCGCCCACCACTAGTGGAGTGAGCGATTTGGAATGGCGAAAGAGATGCCTCGTTGAAGAGGGGATCTCCGCTATTTTTTGTTCTGTCAGGGATGTGTAGTCCTCTTAATGGATATTTCGTTTATTCGAGATAATACCTCTAGTGTTTCCCACATGCCGGGAGGCGTGATATTTCTGTGTATTTCATGAAAGCAAGGTAAATTGACTTTTTCATTAACTCTATCGATTTTTGGTCGTGAGCGATTTCTGGTTCATAGCCTGTCTTCGAAAGTCGTCGTCACGAGATGTTTTTTCCCAGCTCACATGTCGCTGTATTGTGCTGCATCGGTTGATGCAGGTCCCAAGGACTATTACTTGCTACTTTGTTAAATGAACTAGGTTTGAAAAACCTTTGTTATCTAGAGGATATTTTTGAGGACATTATTTATACTTCGGCAGACGTGTCTGTCTTGCTGAAGTCAGACTAAGGAGAGTGAACTGATCTCATACATCTGGTTATCTCCTGGCTGTTATAGAAAAGGATGGAGTTGTTCACCTGACTACATTTACAGCACTATGAAATATAACATGCATCTGACTCATCATTGTAACGCTGTCTACCGTCTATTGCTGTATTGAATGTTGCTGTGATAATGACTGTTTGATGTGCCTACACATTTGCGTAACCATTTTGTCACTGTGGCGTCCACAATAAATAATGAAGAAAAACGTCAACGGCTGTTTCAAGACTCATTGACTTTATACGTCGTGAGTTTACTGACGTCCTATGTGGATTGCCCTGTTATTGTTGCATGAACATTGTTTTGACTGAACACATCTACACACTACACAAAACCAGACATGCGGATGCCATCCATCATCATATGGCATCACGCATCACTATTTTATAACGCAAGGGCAACAACTGCTTGAAATTTATAGTCACTTTTCTCGGTAAGCATTTGTCTTCTCGCGTTGGTATCGAATGCAGTTAAGTTTGAGCTGTGGTCATTTTGCGCTGGACTGTGCATGACTTGTCTTGCTTCTTGGTCGATCGGTTTCCGCCCACCACTAGTGGAGTGAGCGATTTGGAATGGCGAAAGAGATGCCTCGTTGAAGAGGGGATCTCCGCTATTTTTTGTTCTGTCAGGGATGTGTAGTCCTCTTAATGGATATTTCGTTTATTCGAGATAATACCTCTAGTGTTTCCCACATGCCGGGAGGCGTGATATTTCTGTGTATTTCATGAAAGCAAGGTAAATTGACTTTTTCATTAACTCTATCGATTTTTGGTCGTGAACGATTTCTGGTTCATAGCCTGTCTTCGAAAGTCGTCGTCACGAGATGTTTTCCTAGCTCACATGTCGCTGTATTGTGCTGCATCGGCTGATGCAGGTCCCAAGGACTATTACTTGCTACTTTGTTAAATGAACTAGGTTTGGAAAACCTTTATTATCTAGAGGATATTTTTGAGGACATTATTTATACTTCGGCAGACGTGTCTTTCTTGCTGAAGTCAGACTAAGGAGAGTGAACTGATCTCATACATCTGGTTATCTCCTGGCTGTTATAGAAAAGGATGGAGTTTTTCACCTGACTACATTTACAGCACTATGAAATATAACATGCATCTGACTCATCATTGTAATGCTGTCTACCGTCTATTGCTGTATTGAATGTTGCTGTGATAATGACTGTTTGATGTGTCTACATATTCGCGTAACCATTTTGTCACTGTGGCGTCCACAATAAATAATGAAGAAAAACGTCAACGGCTGTTTCAAGACTCATTGACTTTTACGTCGTGAGTTTACTGACGTCCTATGTGGATTGCCCTGTTATTGTTGTATGAACATTGTTTTGACTGAACACATCTACACACTACACAAAACCAGACATGCGGATACCATCCATCATCATATGGCATCACGCATCATTTGGTGGCCATAAGCTGGTTTGATTCTGGTACCAGCAAACACGGGGTCCCTTACCCACTTCATTTTCAACAAGAATTCATCAGCATCCTTCAAGAAATTAACATTCTTCAATACAGTCAACATCTTCAAAATTTTCAAAGTACTCGGCGTTGCCCTGTAAAAGTCAAAATTTCAACTTTTTGACGGAAACAAGAATTTGACAGTACCCGGCGTTGTTACATGTTGCCGGATAACTCGGACTGCTGTTATCTTTTACGCAAGTCAAGCAAGTTGCTGCTGTCAAGGTTCCAGTGCTGTCGTTTTTTTGAAGGTCAAGTGCCGGTTGAAACGGGTTGTTTTCTGAAGAAGGCCAAGTACCGATTTCCATCAACTTACTTTTGGATTAGAAGGTCAAGTGCCGAAACAACTCAACACACAGTATGTCAGAAGCTCAATTACCATCGTGTTAGCAGTGGAAGCAGTTCAGATGTGCCATCATCGTTGGAGCTTCGCTCTTTAGGACGTTGATTGACATCCGTTTTTCTGCTGTTCTACGATTGGAAGCCTATAAGTTAAGTGGCCTGTTTGTATGTAAACTGTGCCCTTATACTTCTGCTGAGTCTTCTGTGTATCATCTCATTCTATATGTTATATGTCTATATGTTATTTGTATATTTATATGTTTATATTTCAGCGGGTTCTCGGTTGGGTGGTGTCTCCGTTAGATTATGCCACGTCATAGAGGTCGTCTATTGTGAGCGTTTTCTGTAGGGTAAGCAAATTTCCGATACTGGAATTTGCTAAGCGACTTCTGTTGCTATTTATGTTAGCTGTGATGACATGTTTTAATATTGTTTTCGTTATTATTTCGCATTCTTTAGTTTTGTTTTGATTTGTTTGTATTTGTTAGCCTACTCTTGTCTATAATTTAGTTTCATACAACATTTTTGTTTATACACTGTGGTGTCATGTATTTTGTTTAATTATAGCGCAGATATCGTCACATTTTTTTGTGATATTTCATTAATTTCTGCTTTATTTTTAGTTGATTTCTGCGAACGTTTTTGTATTGTTGCTGATCTTTGTTATTGTTTACATTGTTATTGTTTACATTGTTTGCATTGTTTACATTTTCAATGTTTACATTCTGCATGTGTTTACATAGTCATTGTTTACAGTTATAGTAATTAGTTAATGGGCTATGCTAATGCACTGTTACTACTACACTGATGATAAATGAATGATGAATAGTGTTGTGCACTATTGAATGAGAAGTGCACTTATGATCAAGAATTGATTGGTGATATTTCATATACAAGTTCTTTGATTGGAGACTTGTTTCCCACAGAGACTGGGATAATATAAGGTGATGTGAATATACAAGTGCTTAATTAAGACTTGTTACACTTAGGTTTGAAATAAATTAGTTAATTATTTCAGGTTTTGGACGCATATGTTAGACAACATGTCTACATTTGAGCACTTTATTGAGCAGGGTAAATTGCTTGGGAAGACTGGTGATAAGTTAGAAGAATTTGCAACTGCTCGATATGATAAAGCAATGGAAGCTGAACAAAAGAAACTGCATATGGAAGCTGAACAAAAGAAACTGCAGATGCAGGTGGATGAAAAAAGATTCCAAATGGAAATGGAAAAACAAAAAAGGGAATCAGAAGCTGAGGAAAGAAAACTCCAGCTAGAGGCTGAAAATAAAAGACTTGAAAAAGAGGCTGAGAATAAAAGACTTGAAAAAGAAGCTGAAAATAAAAGACTTGAAAAAGAGGCTGAGAATAAAAGACTTGAGAAAGAAGCTGAAAGACTTCAAATAGAGGCTCAGGCTGAGGAGAGAAGATTACAGAGAGAATCTGATGAGAGGAAAGAGAAAGCAAAAATGGAACATGAAGAAAAGGTCTTAGCTTTAGAGTTGGAAAAATTGAAATTGATGAACATGAGTAATGGTAATGATTCAAACAAGGGTTCATCTTCTGGTAAGGCTAATAATGATACTTTTAAGATTAAGTTACCAACTTTTAGTCCTTCCAGTGATGACATAATGTTCTATCTGGACAGATTTGAACAAGCATGTACAGCTCATAACATAGACAAAGCAAAATATGTTTATCAGTTATCAGGGATACTGACAGGTAAAGCTCTAAGTATATTAAATATGGTGGATGAACCTGACAAGAACAATTATGAGGTTGTCAGGGCCGCTCTGTTAAAGAAATATCAGCTTAACGAAGACGGCTATCGTCTACAATTTAAAAACATGTTACCTGAAAATGGAGTTGAATTCTCCGAGTTTATTGCAAGAATACGCATTACTTTCTCACGATGGGTTGAACTATCTAAGACGGAAAAAACTTATGAAGGACTTATGGACTTAATACTTAGAGACAAAGTCATGTCGTCTGTCAATGAGTCTTTCCTTGCTTTCCTTCATGAACGTAAACCTAAAACAATAAAAGAAATGGAAGATTTCTGTTGCCAATACGTAACTGCACACCCACACATAACCATGGGTAACTCTAAGGTGAAAGAAGGTTTACCAGTTGCTTCGGCAGCTCCGTATGGTCAAAACTTTGCTCGTAGATTCCAACAAAATTTTGATAGAAAGAGCAGCGGTAATTTCTGTCAAAATCATGGAAACCAATTTCATGGTGATTCTTCTTCGAAGAATTGGAGACAACCTGATAGTGGTCGTTACTATCATCCTAATAATTATAAGCATTTCAAAAGAGGATATGGTAATAGAGGTTATTCCTGCCGAAGACCTCAGAACCAAACAAATAGATGTTCGCATCAATGTGAACATGATAGTAATCGTGGAAACTGGAATTCGAACCAGGATAACAATTACAATAGAGACAATAATAACTGCAGAGATAATAATAACTCTGATAACTTCAGAGGTAATAATAGTCGGGGTAGATCTCAACACAAAAAAAAGAGATATCAGCAGGCTAATGCTGTACAACAGGAAACTGAGGGAGCCTGTAATCATGTTGTTGATAATAAAAACTTTGACGCTGTCACTGGTTCTGCTTTTGACTTTGAGAGAGCAAACAAATGCCCCCAATGCAGTACTTTATTCGAACCGGGTACCATAACTACTTGAGTTGTGGTCACCCACTTCCCGCTCTTCCTGCTGCTGTTGCGCATGACGGGAGGGGTTCTTTAATTCTACATAAGGGTCTTGTTAATGATACTCCGGTCTCACTACTTTTCGATTCCGGATGCACCACAATTGGTGTTAGACAATCGCTTGTAGATCCATCTTGTGCTACAGGAAGGGTTATTAAATGTGTCACATTTGGCGGCACTCTAGAAAAATATCCTACTGCTGTAATTCGCATTGCCACTCCTTTCTTTACTGGAGATGTACATGCTTGTCTCTTACCTAATCCTATTGCGGACCTTATTATTGGTCGTATTCACGGAGTTAGGGAGTGTACCCCACAGCAGATTGCTGCTTGGGAAGATAATAACATGCAAGCTACAAATGCAGTAGTTACAAGAGCACAAGCTTTACAAACACCCGAAACTTCACTGAATAGTGATAATGAAGTTGATAGCCAAGATAGTCACTTAGTAATCACTCGTGACTCTTTCATAAAATTGCAAGAAGAAGATCCTTCTTTAAAAAAATTCTTCATTCTTGCGAAGAAAGGTGATCCGAATCAGGATACAAATAGAAAATCTTGGATTGCAATGAGAAACGGCGTACTTGTACGTATGGTACAAGATTCGACTACGTCGGCACATTCGCAAATTCTTGTTCCCAAGAGCATGAGAGTGCAAATATTGCAACATGCTCATGACTCGCAATGTGCTGGACATATGGGTTTTTCCCGTACGAAGTCGAGAGTCCTTGCGGCTTTCTTTTGGCCTTTTGTCAATAAGGACATTCGTATTTACTGCCGATCATGCAAGGTATGTCAGGAGGTCAAATCTAGAGGACCACGACATGCTGCGCCTATCCAGGCTGCTGACATTCCTATTCGGCCGTTTCAGAAAATGGCCATAGATATTATTGGCCCTTTTAAGGTCAAGTCGGCCAGAGGACATCAGTTCATCCTTACATGTGTCGATATGTGCACACGTTGGCCAGAGGCTATTCCTCTTAAGAGCATATCTACTACAGATATCGCAGATGCTCTTTGGTTGATATTTTCTCGCTTGGGGTTCCCCAGAGAAATATTGTCAGACCATGGCACTCAACTCATATCTGACACTATGTCACAGGTAATGTCTACCTTACATATTGAACGATCTCTCAGTAGTATCTACCATCCTATGTCTAATGGGTTAGTTGAGCGTCTGAATAGAACGCTCAAGACTTTGCTTGGTAAGATAACTGAAGATCATCCTCAAGATGGGGACAGGGTTTTACCCGCGGCTCTCTTTGCCTATAGAGAAGTCCCTAATGAACACACAGGATTTTCTCCCTTCGAACTTGTCTTTGGCGCGCGTCCACGCGGCCCTATGTCTTTATTACATGATCTCATCACTGCCGATGATATTAGCGATGAAACTCAATCCTCATATGAGTATGTCATTGCTCTTAGACAAAAGATCATTGAGGCATGTAAGCTAGCAACTGCTTCATCAGAAATTGCTAAAGAGAAGGCAAGACAGTTTGCTAACAAGAATAGATGTCTACGACAACTTTGTCCAGGTGACAAAGCATTCGTCCTACTCCCCAGTAGGGAAAATAGACTTCTTATTGCATGGAAAGGTCCGTATGCAATAGTCTCTCGGATTTCCGATGTTGACTATGTGGTCGATATTGATGGAAAGCATAAAACTTTCCACATAAACATGCTTTCGGAATTTCACGAACGTCCGGACTATTTGCTGCCTATTTTCCAGGCGACGGATGATGCTCCTGCACCTCACGGCCATTATTCATCCCTGTCTGTCATACAGGATGAGGAATCTACCTTCTCTGATGTCAACCTTCCCCTTCCAGTGGTTCCATTACATTCTACGGAATCTTGGAAAAACGTTTCTGTTTCTCCTAATCTTTCTGGTGACGAACATCGACAAGTCTCGTCGATGTTACAAACATTTAAGGATGTTCTCACTGACATTCCTGGACACACAGATGTCATAGAACATGACATAATTCTTACCGACAATAATCCAATTAGGGTTAGGCCGTATCCTATTCCTATACACTTTCAGTCGCAAGTGGAAAAGGAATTGGATGAAATGATTCAATTAAATATAATTGAACCATCGACTTCACCATATTCTTCGTCCATGGTTATTGTCCGGAAGAAGGATAAGAACATACGAATTTGTGTTGATTATCGCAAATTGAATCAGGTCACAAAGTTCGATGCTGAACCGATGCCTTTGTTAGAAGATCTACTGATTAGACTTTCTAATTCTAGATTCTTCACTAAACTTGACTTGTCTAAAGGTTATTGGCAAGTGCCTTTAGCAGAGCATGCCAAACCTCTTACTGCTTTTTCTACACCTAGGGGTCTATTTCAATGGAATGTTATGCCTTTTGGTCTCATGAACGCCCCTGCAACTTTCGTTCGCATGATGCGTCGAATTCTGTCACATCGTTCGGATGTCATCGCATACTTAGATGACATCTGTCTCTTCAGTGATACCTGGGAAGATCACTATTTAGGGTTATATGACTTACTGTCCACTCTACGTGAGAATAATTTGACAGCGAAACCTTCTAAAGCTTTTGTTGGTTTTGGTGAAATCTCTTTCCTGGGTCATCGTGTTGGTCATGGTCTCTTGAAGACAGAAGACCACAATACTTCCAAAATACTGAACATCTCTGTTCCTAAAACGAAGAAACAAGTTAGGAGTCTCTTAGGTTTAATTCAATTTTATGGGAGATTTATTCCAAATTTATCTTCGATCATGGCACCTCTCTCAACATTGTTGAAGAAAGGTTCGCCTAATCTGGTCCGTTGGTCTGAAGAATGCCAATCTTCATTAGACCAAATCAAGAATATATTTTCTTCTCCTCCCATCTTAAGATTACCTACTCTTGATAGGACTTTTGTTCTTCGGAGTGATGCTTCATCCACTGGGATTGGAGCAGCACTGATGCAAGAATATGCAAATACTCTGCATCCTGTTATGTACATTTCTAGAAAACTAAATGCGGCAGAGAGGAACTACTCGGTTTTAGACCGTGAGTTGTTAGCGATGGTTTGGTCAATTCTAAAGCTACAAAGATTCCTCCTGGGCGCACATTTCATTCTAGAGACTGATCAGAAAGTTCTTACAGCTATTCAGACTAAGAATTTGAAGAGTTCGAGATCCACTCGATATGCTATAGCTCTTCAACCTTTTCACTTCACGGTACGAGCTATCCGTGGTGCGGATAATGTGATGGCTGACATTTTGTCTAGATGCCCACATGACTCTAACTAATACTTCTGTCCTATATTCCTATATATTACAGAGTCATAACACACCTATATTACTACAATAGATTAGCACATCTGTACTCACTTTATATGTACACACTATCGTGCTTTGTTGTCATCTTCTTCTGTTCGTTTTTTAAGATGATAGAGGAAGACTGAGTAGTTAATATAAGGGCCGTTAGTTTACTAAACAGCCACAATTATTAATAATGTATTGTACCTTATGAAGCATATTAGTTATTAATTAGCATTATATTGCTTGTACTTTCTCAGAATGTCATTGTTGAGCTGAGGACTTACCTTACTAGTATCAAGCATGACGAGTTCTAGATTGTGTACTTACCCTCGGAATACCAGAGCATATGTCCTGGATCGTCATGTAGTTTAACTTTACTATGTACTTATGTCATTACATGTCAAATAATGTACTATTTAAATTTTCCTATCAGATTTGTACATCCATTTTTAAAGACAATATTAGAGTATGCTGTTTAATGATGATTATGGTAACTTGCATACGTATATTGTGTTTACATGCTAACGTGATGTGTGTTGGTGACACCTCCCCGATGTGAATATTTTTTGAGACATATTTATTTTTCTGTTGAGGTATATCCTCACCAGACACTCTATAATTAGCCTCATGTTAGGCAATTTAATTAATTATCAGCGCATAATTCGTGCGTTTTGAGCCGCTTATCGCATGCTCTTTGATATTTAAAAAAAAAATATGTTCCACATTTTTTTTTATCGGGAGGAGGTGGTGATATGTTGCGTGATAAATTCTCGCAACATCGTTTTTTACAATATCTATTTTATAACGCAAGGGCAACAACTGCTTGAAATTTATAGTCACTTTTCTCGGTAAGCATTTGTCTTCTCGCGTTGGTATCGAATGCAGTTAAGTTTGAGCTGTGGTCATTTTGCGCTGGACTGCGCATGACTTGTCTTGCTTCTTGGTCGATCGGTTTCCGCCCACCACTAGTGGAGTGAGCGATTTGGAATGGCGAAAGAGATGCCTCGTTGAAGAGGGGATCTCCGCTATTTTTTGTTCTGTCAGGGATGTGTAGTCCTCTTAATGGATATTTCGTTTATTCGAGATAATACCTCTAGTGTTTCCCACATGCCGGGAGGCGTGATATTTCTGTGTATTTCATGAAAGCAAGGTAAATTGACTTTTTCATTAACTCTATCGATTTTTGGTCGTGAACGATTTCTGGTTCATAGCCTGTCTTCGAAAGTCGTCGTCACGAGATGTTTTTTCCCAGCTCACATGTCGCTGTATTGTGCTGCATCGGTTGATGCAGGTCCCAAGGACTATTACTTGCTACTTTGTTAAATGAACTAGGTTTGAAAAACCTTTGTTATCTAGAGGATATTTTTGAGGACATTATTTATACTTCGGCAGACGTGTCTGTCTTGCTGAAGTCAGACTAAGGAGAGTGAACTGATCTCATATATCTGGTTATCTCCTGGCTGTTATAGAAAAGGATGGAGTTTTTCACCTGACTACATTTACAGCACTATGAAATATAACATGCATCTGACTCATCATTGCAATGCTGTCTACCGTCTATTGCTGTATTGAATGTTGCTGTGATAATGACTGTTTGATGTGTCTACATATTCGCGTAACCATTTTGTCACTGTGGCGTCCACAATAAATAATGAAGAAAAACGTCAACGGCTGTTTCAAGAATCATTGACTTTATACGTCGTGAGTTTACTGACGTCCTATGTGGATTGCCCTGTTATTTTTGTATGAACATTGTTTTGACTGAACACATCTGCACACTACACAAAACCAGACATGCGGATACCATCCATCATCATATGGCATCACGCATCACCTTCCCTCTTCGATCTCTACTCTCTCAGCCAGACTGCAGTGATGCAGCCTGTTTCCAGGACCACCATATAATTTAGCAGGAACAATACGATGCTCAAACACCAAAAAAAAAAAAAAAGAGGGGAGAAAAGTCTATATTACTCGTTATTAAACAGCACAAACAACTACCACTGGAGAATTAAACAGAACATCTGATAGACTGCTGTATTAAGGTTATGAAGAACATATAAACTTAGGCAAGGCATCTCTGTCACTAAGAAACAAAAACTGCATCTACCCCACAACGCTTTCAAGAACAAATTTAACTAACTAGACTAATCCAGCGGCTTGTTACTCTTAGTAAAATCAATATCGAGGCGCGTACTAATTTTTCTTCGCTGTTTATTTTTAGATTTGAATAGCACGTAGGTTTAAGAAGAAAACAAACTACAGTCACAAAATCGAATCTTCCAGACCAAATGTAATCCGCTTAAACATTTTCTAGATTATTGTCGTCAGAATTAGTTTTCGAACTATTAGAACTGTACAGCACAGCTGCTGTCTTCATTTGCTTTCTGAATGGCAGATCAAATATCACATCGGTAAATGTAATCTTGGGCTAGTCAGTCACGCTGTGTAGAATTACTTGTCACAAATGAGTTTGAGAAATCTGACTCGTATATACACATATTTATTTATTTATTGTTACAGGAACGTGAACAAGACTGACTGTCAGAAAGTCTTGCCTATACAAAGGCAATGTTAAAATTGTTTATAGTTGACTAGAATGGGAAACATTTATGTTTCAGGCATAAGACTGATGAGAGTCTTATGAAAAAATACAACATAAGGAGGCATTTGAAACAAAAAAGCACTTTGTTACCAATCTTATCCTTCTAACCAATAAACTGTCAAGTTTGTTCAAAGGACTGTTAGTTCAACGTTAGACCGCGGAAGGAAAAGACTGACGCCCGCATCTTCTTCTTCTCTTCTGCTTGGTACACTCTCAGACGTCTACTTGGTACACTCTCAGACGTCTGCTTGGTACACTCTCAGACGTCTGCTTGGTACACTCTCAGACGTCTACTTGAATATGTTCAAAAATAAGCAGTAGTCAGCTTGTTGCTATTTGTATCTCTGTAGAGTTTTCCAGAAATGGTACTACTGACGGTCATATGTGCTTTCTGTATTGCTCATAAGTTGGGGATCTTTGAAGCAGATGTTCAGCAGTCATGTTATCGGTGCCCTAGTTACACTCATCGGTAGTTCCTATCTTTAGCTTGTTGATAGTTATTGACAATAACTGTTATAATATCCCACTCTGTTTTGGCCAGTGCGGAGTCTGAAGATTATCCTTTTCTGCTGAGCTGATAATATACATCATTTTGTGTGCCTGTCCTGGATGCTCTGCCTCTCATCTGTTTCTGTATCTGGTTCTGATAAAACTCTGCCTCTTCGAAAGTTATGCATGTATCAGGTTGAGGTAGCTTTCCACCTTCCTTTGCCAATCTATCGGCCTCTTCATCTCCGGGGATTTTACAATGAGATCGGATCCATTGTATCACGCCTCTTTTGAATCGTTGACATAGTTTGTGGAGCACTACTCTTAGGTCATCCAGGTCTGCATTATTCTGGCTCCTCAGTGTTGCAACTACTGACATTGCGTCTATAAAGAAAACAAGTTGTCTCTCGGTGCTTTCCTCTGTCATAAGAACATATGCTGCAGTTGTAAGGCCTCTGCTCTGAAGTAAGTTGAGAATTCTGCTATTGGCACTGGCATCGTTATGTGTGGATACCAGTGCTTAAGCGCCGAAGCACTGCTCCACCTACATCCTCTGTTGTACTTGTTGCTGATCCATCTGTGTGTGCATGGAATTATGCCCGTATCTAACTGCTACACGTTCTGTTAAGACCACAGTACAGGAATTATTAAAGGGGAAGGCACTCAATGAAGGAGAGTAATATTAAGTAGGATAAAACACTAAAAAATAGAGAGTAATATCAAGTAGGGGAAGCACTCGGTGTAATAAAGTAATATCAAGTAGGGGAAAACATTCATTAATATAGAGTAAAATCAAGTAGAGGAAAACATTCATTTGTAGACAGTCATACCTGTCAACCTGTACGAATTTTTCGTACAATGTACGGATTTTTGATACTTTTAGCAGTGTACGGCCGTACAGACTCGTTGTACGGATTTTTCTCTCCCCCCCCCCCCCCCTCCAAATTTTTTTTTTTTAAATTCTAAAAAAATTTTCCAACCCGAGTTTTTTTAAATTTTAAATCAGATAATTTTTTCTAACTCAGGTTTTTTTAAACCAATTTTTTTTTAATTTTTAATTCCGGAAATCTCGGCGTTCGTTTTTAAACTGAGGTCTCTCCCAGCAACCAATCAAATCCTTTTATACCAAGAATTCGGCAAACACTTTGAATTCAGCCTCAAACGCTTTCGGTTTTCGGCGTGACATCACGTATTTTTAAAGTTACCTGTTATCAACGACGCCATTTAGTTTAAAAAAGCTAAGTACTTATAACTTGGTTAAATATTGCTCTTCTCTCGCTTTGTTGCAATTTAATCGCTGCCTTAATCTTTCCAGTTAGACCTTCATCTTGCCCATCAATATATTTCCGATAAATTGTCATAAAATTCTGTGTATGCCCTACATAACTAGAAAAAAAAGTTTGTTTGCATTGAGTAGGCCTACTTTATGCCAGCTCTCGAGATTCGCTGCTTTATTTTTTAATAAAGTGTCAATCTGTTATCACTGGTCTAGGCTACCAACTCGTAAATAATAATTTAGTAAATTTTTGGTGGTACGTTTTTTCTTCCTAGATTTGATATCTTGCCCTTCAATATATTTCCGATAAAGTGTCATAATATTTTGTGTAGGCCCTACATAACTAGAAAAAAAATGTTTGTTCGCGTTGAGTAGGCCTACTTTATGCCAGCGCTCGAGATTAGCTGCTTTATTTGTTAATAAAGTGGCAATCTGTTATCACTGGTCTATGGTCTAGGCTACCAACTCGTAAATAATAATTTTGTCAATTTTTGGTGGTACGTTTTTTCTTCCTAGATTCTATATTCTTTTCATAATTTTGTTAATTTTTATTATTTTTATTTTTATTTTGCTGTTAGCCGTTTGCTTTGTTCGTTGTATTTTGTAATCATTCTCTTCGTCTACAAAGATTATTAGTTGAAATATTTCATCCGCTGAATGATGGCTGAGCCTAATTCAAAGAAACAAAAGCTTGCAGGTCATGGTAAGTTTCAGGTCGAATGGGTTAAACTCTTCCCTGGCATTGTAGATGCATCCAAGTTAGGATCAACCCATGCTTTTTGTAGATTATGCAGCAAAGATATTAAAGTAGTAGCTTCAGGATTATATGATCTGAAAGTACATTGTAAATCGAAATTGCATGAACAAATGTTTGCAATGAAGAAGAGGGCATCTATTAAGACCTTTTTTGCTCAGCCAAAGCAGGAAGAGAGTGGCATTATAAGGGCTGAAGTTTTATTTGCCAATTTCATTGCCCAGCATAACTTAACTGCATCTGTTGCTGATCACTTTTGTGACTTGGCGCCTGTAATGTTTCCTGACAGTGATATTGCCAGAAAGTTCCAGTCGAAGAGGACCAAGACAACACTTATCATTAAAAACTGCCTGGCTCCATCTGCAACAGAACCAGTGATAAAGCTGTGCAAGGAAACACCCTTCTCATTAATGGTTGATGAATCAAATGACAAGAAAACAGAGAAGCGGTTAGCTATTATGGTGAGAGTTTTTGAAGAAGGATTGGAGCCAAGAACGAGATTATTGAACATGCCTGTATGCAGTGGTGGAACCAGTGAGGCGATATTCAGTGATGTTGATAATCTGTTCACAAAATTTCATATTCCATGGAAAAATTGCATCGGCTTTGCTAGTGACAACTGCAATGTCATGGTGAGGAAATCAAACTCAGTACTTACTAGGATCAAGCAGAGGGACCCTTATGTGTTTAGTATTGGGTGCATTTGCCACCTTGCAAATTTATGTGCACAAGATGGAATCAAACAGTTGACTGTGCCAGTAGAAGACCTTTTGTTAGACATGTACTATCATTTTGAGCACAGCTCAAAACGACGAAAGGTTTATAAGGTGTTCCAACTATTCACAGAAGCAGATGACCTGAATATTCTTAAACATTGTCAGACTCGCTGGCTGTCATTGCAGAAGGCGGTGGATAGAATTATTAACCAGTATACAGCTCTCTCATCGTATTTTGAAAGCCACAATGATGTTGAAAAGCCTGGCAGAGTCCAAAATATCCATAAACTTTTAAAAGCACCACTAACCCAGCTGACCCTTCGTCTTCTGATTTTCATTCTGCCACTGTTAAATGAGTTTAATAAACACTTTCAAACAGATGAGTCGCAGATTGGTGGCATGGTGGAGGAGATGGACAGATTGCTTAGAAAATTTTTAGTTAAATTTGTGGAGATGAAGTATGTTAAACAGGTTGTTGACTTGCGGAATATAAAATTTAGTGATCGTGGGGTGCAGCATGATGACAGCATACTGGCAATTGGCCTCTCGAACAGAGCATTTATCGAAGAAATGGAGCTTGATAGTGGAGTAAAGAGTTCATTTTTTGAGGATGTCAGAAATTTTTACACATCAGTGGTTAAAAAAATTACTGATAAACTTCCCTTTGACAACCAGGTTCTAAAGGACTTAAAAGTGCTAGATCCAAGCACTAAAGATAATCTCAGGTATCCAAACATCTGCAGATTGGCAGATGCTTTTGCCCAAGATCTTGATCAGGAAGCACTGAAAGATGAGTTCGATGACTACTGTATGTTGTCTCATGTGTGTGTGCCTCTACTAACAGATAGAGGTCAGAAAGAGAGCTTCTGTAGCTATTGGCTGGAAGTTGTTGACCAGAAAACTAGAACTGGTGCCATCCGCTTCCCTAATTTGAAAGTCATCATTCAGCGACTACTGATACTCCCTCACAGCAATGCTGACTGCGAAAGATCATTTTCAATGATGACAAATATCCACACAGACTGCAGGAGGTCCATGAATGCGGACACACTCACTTCTATTTTACAGTGTAAGATTAACATTGATACATGCTGTGCAGACTTTAAGCCCACAAATGCAATTCTGCAAAGTGCTAAAAGTGCATGTGTTGATTATAATACAAAACACTGTACATCGAATGAATAGTGTACATCATGATCACTAAGTTTTTTATATGTAAAGAACAGCATGAGACTATTAGCAAGTTTTATATCACAATAATTCAAATGCTAATAGATTTGTATATGTCATTTCTCATTTTAAAAATGTATTGCGTATAATTTATTAATATATTTTTTTGCGTAAGGATTTTTGGGTGTTTGTAAGGATTTTTTTGTTTGTTCCGGCGTACAGATTTTTGTCTCAGGAGGTTGACAGGTATGGACAGTAATATTAATCAGGGGAAAACAGTAAAGTAGAGTAATATCAAGAGGGGGAAAACTCAGTAGTAGAGAGTAATATCAAGTGGGGGAAACACTTGGGAGTGGAGGGTAATTTCAAGAAGGACAAAATATTCATTACTAAAGAGTAATAAAAATACTAGAAAACACACAGTAATAGAGATTAATATCAAAAATTAAAAAAAAACCACACTCTTTGTAGTGGAGAATTATATGAAGTAGGGAAAAACATTTAGCAATAGTTATATCAGAAAGGGAAAACACTCATAATGGAGAGTAATATTAAGTAAGGGAAAGCACTTAGTAGTTGTGAGTAGTATTAAAAAAAGCAAAATATTCAGTAATAAAAAGTAACATCCATTAAATAAAATTATTCAAAAAATAAGAGTAATACCAAGTATTGCTTTTGAAAGGTAAAACTGAATATGCGAGAAAAGTGGCAAATAACATACGATAATATCATTTAGAAAATTAAGAAAGCCTATGGAAAATATTTTAGAACAATGACTAAGTTCTTTAGACGATGGAAAATATTCTGGAACAATGAGTTTGTTCAAAACTAACATTTTAATTATAACATCTCAATATCTCCCAGACCTAAGTGTCTTTTAAATTTGGACATGCTCCCTAATATAACCATGTGCCCGGCACAAAAGATCAGTTCAGTGGCGCTTATGTGTCATTAGATCTTTTGTGTGAAAACACAGAGGATCATTACAGTGACACTTGTGAGTCATTGGATCTTTTTGTGTTGGGACATACAGCATAAATAATGCTGTAAAAACTCCACGGCCTAATATCTGGCCTTTGGCTAGGATCATGTGTCTACACACGGGAAACAGTAGTGACTTTCATGTCATGAGGTACCTACTGTGAGAACACAGAGGATCGCTACAATGACACATGTTGTCATTGGATCTTCTTGTGTTGGGACATGTGGTCTTGACCAGGGTCGGGTATGGGTGGGGCAAATGCAACATCATGCGAGGAAAAAATATGCAACCTCATGCGAGGAATAAATTAAAAAAAAAAAAAAAAGTTGGGACATGCGTTTATGTTGGGCGTGTGCCAATGCGACTCATGCGAGTTAATGCGACCTCATGCGAGGAAAAAAAGGGTCTTTTATATTTGGACATGTGCCCTAATATCCGGTCTTTGACTATGATCAATGTGTCTTAGCACAAGGGATCAGTACAGTGACATTCATGTGTCATTAGGTTCTTTGTGTGAGAACACAGATGATCACTACAGTGACACATGTGTCATTGGGTCTTTTTGTGTTGGGACATGTGTCTTGACCAAGGCCGGGGTCGGGCGTGTGCCAATGCAACCTCATGCGAGGAAAAAAAGGCGACCTCATGCAAGGAAAAAAAAATAAGGGTCTTTTATATTTGGAACTCCGCCTATGCCGGTCCCAAGCCCGGATGAAAAAGGAGGAGGGTGGCCTGCATGGAGGCCGTAAGGAGGCGGCCCCTCTACCATGCAAAGGCACAACAGGCCAATCACCTGTTTGCTTTAAACTATGATTACGAGTAATATAAGAGAGAAAACCGGACTGATTCTAAAGGCGACGAACTGGAACGGACTACGGACTACGACTTATGGAACTTGGAACACAAGAAGTATTAATGGGAAGGAAGAGGAGCTGGTGGAAGAGATGAGGAAAGCAAAACTAGAAATCCTGGCTATTACCGAAACAAAGAAAAAGGGACAAGGAGTCATGGATCTCGATGGCAACACGCTGCTATACAGTAGTGTACCCACATCTGAAAGAGCTAAAGGGGGCGTGGGTTGCATTGTGGCCAAAAACCAGAAAGATAGTATCAAGGGATGGAACTTTGTCTCGGAGCGCATTAAGGTTGTAAAACTAAAAGAAGGAGAAACCATAGTCAACCTGGTCATAGTGTATGGGCCAAATGAGGATGAGAGAGCAGAGGTCAAGGAGGAATTCTTCGAGCTGCTTCAAAGGACAGTGGATGACTGCCTAGATGAAATTATCATGCTCGGAGATTTAAATGCCAGAGTTGGAAATGACCATGCTAGATGGGGTGGAATTATCGGAAGATATGGAGAAGATACTCTCAATGACAATGGAAAGCGACTCCTCAGATTCTGCAGTGAGCAGAATCTGATCATTACCAACACAAAGTTCCCCCATAAGCGCATACATGCATACACTAGATGTGAACCAACAAAGAATGAGAAGTCAGTGATCGATTATGCCATTGTTAGAAGGAACTCATTCAAATATGTCCGGGATGCTAGAGTCTGGAAGGGGCCAGAGATTGAAAGTGATCACTACCTGCTTACAATCAAAAGAACAACTGAAAGAGTTGCTCAGCCTAGGAACTGTCCAGCATCACGCAAGAAACCAAGTAAACGAACGGAAGAAATGAGCATTAAGACCTACAAGCTGAGAGAGCCAGAAATTAAGACCAGATATCAGGGGCATATTGCTACAGCGGTGAGAAACACAGAAGAACAACCTGATGACTTGGAAACCCTGTGGCTTAAATTCAAGGACATCATAAAGACAGCTGCTGCAGAAGCATGTGGTGAAGACCGACTTGGGAACAAGAGAAAGAGGACACCTTGGTGGACAGAGGAAGTCAAAGAGAAAATAAGAGAGAAGAAAATGGCATGGAAACAATACTTAGGAGCTAAAAACACAGCAGGACAAACAGAGAAATATAGAGAATATGTGATACTCAGAACAGAAGCAAAGAACAAGGTGCTAGCAGCAAAACAGAAGTCCAGGAAAGAATTTGGAGAAAAGCTAGAAAAAGATGCGCAAGAAAACCAGAAATTGTTCTATAAGACCCTAAAGAACATGAGGAAGGAAAAACAATGCCCTCTCAAATTTATAAAGGACAAGCAAGGCAAATGGCTTACTGCCCCGAAGGAAGTAATGGAAAGATGGAAAGAATATTTCTCAGAACTCCTTGATGGTGAGCAAGGTCAAGCATCAGAAATGATAACCACTAACACAGAAGATGAAACAAATGGAGATGAAGATGACATAAAGATGGAAGAAATAAAGGCAGCACTGGAGAAAATCAAGATGGGCAAAGCAGCAGGGCATGATGGTATAACACCAGAAATGGTTAAGTACATGGGAGCATCAGGCGACCTATTACTCTTAAGGGTCCTACAGGCAGCGTGGTACAACAAGACCATACCAAAGGATTGGGAGATTGCCATCATAACACCAATTTTCAAAAAGTATGACAATGTGGAAACCATAGAGGCATATCCCTTCTCAGTGTCCCTGGTAAAATCTACTCTAGAATCCTAGAGCAGAGACTCCGACGCCTAGCTGAGACACAATTGGATGAGGTCCAGTGCGGATTCCGAGCAAACCGAAATACACAAGACCTAATCTTCACACTCAGACAGCTGAGTGAAAAGGCCCTTGAGTATAAGAGTGAGATGCATCTTTGTTTCATAGATCTGGAAAAGGCGTTTGACAGGGTCCTCTGGAGCAAACTTTGAGACTGTTTGGCAAGGAAGAACATTCCAGCACCTCTGATTCATGCTATACAGAGCTTCTACAAGTCTTGCAGGAATTATGTGAGGACAGCAAACCATAAGTCAGAAGAGTTCAGGACTACCACTGGTGTAAGACAAGGTGATATCCGGTCACCTTATCTTTTCATACTCCTCATGGACGATGTTATCAAGTCATGTAAGGAGAGAACAAGAAAGTATTCAGTGGGGTACTGGAAGATGAGACAGGTCTGTATTTCAGAGCTGGCATTTGCTGATGATGTTGCCCTGATTGCTAAATCAGAGGCACATCTCCAATCCAACCTGCAAGTCTGGAAGGAAGAGCTGGAGAAGAGAGGGATGGTCATAAGTAGCTCTAAAACAAAATCCATGGTGATATCACGAGAAATAAGAAGACATCAGATTAAGCTGGGAGAACATGTCCTGGAGCAGGTCGACCACTTTAAATATATCGGAGCTATTACAGACCGAAAGGGAGGCATCAAAGAAGAGTTGGCCACTCGAAAAGCAGCAGCTGGGAGACTTTTTCAGGCCATAAATCGAGGATTCCTCAGCAAGAGAGAGGTTGGTAAGAAAACGAAGATGGCTGTATACCGCTCCACCTATGTTCCAGTCTTGACATATGGATGCGAGTCATGGGCAATGACTACAACCCACAAAAGCCAGATCCAAACCTCAGAAATGATGTATCTGAGGAAGGTGGTTGAAGTAACAAGAAGAGACATGGTACGTAACCAGACGATACGTCAAGGCCTAAAATGCCACCCCCTGCAGACCCAAGTAGAACAGTCCCAATTAAGATGGTTTGGCCATGTCTGCAGAATGGGAGAAGATTGGCTACCACGACAAGCATGGAAACAAAGAGCCAAGGATCCAGACCCCCAGGACGACACAGAGTCCGCTGGGAGGACAACATTAGACAATCTTTGAAGGACCGAGGACTAGAATGGAACTAGGCCAAGAGGAAAACAGCCGATAGGATAGTCTGGCGCTCTCTCTTCCAAACCTCTACACCTCACGGTAGAAGGGGAACGACTAAGTAAGTAGTAAGTAAGTATATTTGGACATGTGCCCTAATATCCGGTCTTTGGCTAGGACCAATGTGTCTTAACACAGGTGATCAGTAGTGACATTCAAGTGTCATTAGGTACTTTGTGTGAGTGAGAACACAGAAGATCACTACAGTGACACATGTGTCATTGGGTCTTTTTGTGTTGGGATATGTGTTTGACCAGGGCCGGGGTTGGGCGTGTGCCAATGCAACCTCATGCGAGGAAAAAATGCGACCTCATGCGATAAAAAAAAAATCACAATATCTCCCAGACCGAAGGGTCTTTTATATTTGGACATGCGCCCTAATATAACCGACTAGGGTTGAATGGAACGCGCCTCGCCAAAACGAGGCAAACGTTTTACATTTAAAAAAAAATAAATAAAAAAATATCATGAATGTTATATCTTTCATCGGTGCATCCCAATATTACCTTCTTATGAGGATGAATCCCAATTATGACATCTTATAAGGATACATCCCAACTGTAACATTACTATGATTAATCCCAATTTTACCATCTTATAACGATGAATCAATAGTTAAATTAGCACAAAGCCTTATTTTAACATCTTATTAAAATCAATCACAAGCAGCAATGACAAGTACCCTCAAATTTAAAGCGACCGTAATAGAGAGAACTCGGAAGAACGAACGAGCTTTATTTTCAAAGGGTTGAGAATTGGGCGCGCAGACCCGTTTGGTATTCTGCACTTCCTATTTGTCACGGGCTGTCTACCGTAGTGGTCCAAGAATGGCCCGAATCGTCGCGGGTTGTCTCCCTTGATCTACCATGGTGGTCCAGGAATGGCGCTATAATGGAGTAAAGGGATGAGTTTTACTAATAGATGTTTATAGTCCTGTCTGAGCAGAGGTGATAGTGATGACAATGTGAAAGTAAGGGGTAAGAAATAGTTTTATCACGAGGTGATCGTGTAAGAGAAAGGACAGTCTCTGGATAGAATAATTTATCTAATCCAGTTTATCTGGACGACGATATTTAAATCAGACGCACTTTCTCTCCTCGTACGAAATACAAGTTACACTACACTCAAATGCGCCCAATTCTGTGACAAATACGCACGAACGTGAAAACAAACTATGAATAACATATAATGGATAGGGGGTTGACCGACACAATAACTAAAGGTTTAATAAAGTTTATTATCAATAGAAGATCACTACAATAAGCATATACATCAATAGATCATGGTTTACAGACAAAATTGCAAAAGAAGAAATTAATCAAGTAGGTTCTCCCCCTCTGGTAAAGGAAAAGAAAAGACGATCCCAACAGAAATTAATTAACCCAAAAGATCAAAAGTTAACAATAGGTTATGAAATAGTCAGTATGGGAAAAGAATAGGTTCCTAATGTAATCTGTCCCGTGACTACTCAGATTAGTGAGATAAAAAGAAAGAAGAAACCACATAAGTATATGATGTTAACAAAAGACATCAGTACCTTTCTCCGTTCATTCAATTCACACCCATTCAGTGGCCCCTTTCAGACTTTTGCGTACCCAGTAGTTGTCGCAGGCATTCCAAGGAAATACACTAATAAGTAATAAGACTATTTAGTGTCAAATTTAAGTTTTGCCAAATCCAGCCCCAGACTCGCCGTAGTTGCTGACTGCAAATTTCACGGGAGTCGCTAGAGTCGGTGATTTAATTTGTCCTGGATACAATAAGTTATCTATGCCTTCAGTTGGTTGGAGTAAGGTTTATGCGTGCTGATCGCCGACGTAGGATGAATAGAACATATATATTTCCTAGGCTGTTTAGCCTCAGGTTGCTGAGACGCTAGGTTAAGTTACACAAAATGTTGTTGACAATATATTTCGCCACAGCTGGCTGATGAGATTGATATAAGTAAATCTGGTAATAGTTCTGGTCCAGTTAATATTATAATTTAATGGTTCTATTCTGGTTTCTCTCATGAAAATGAGGAAAATTGGACCACACAGATCACAGCAAGAAGCTCATCAATATTAAATTTCCATGGATGCTTATAATATTATAAGTTCGTATGATCATAAGTTCATATGGCTATAAAAATCCGCTTGTACTCAGGTTGATCAGCCTAGATTTTAGGAAAGAAAATATAAACATTTAACCAAATTATCAATATCATATCTAACACGTGTTAAAATAGGACCTCTTTACCACTCCGTTATAAATTAGCTTTAAAACACACGTGTATAGCTTATCCTATCGCTTTTAACGCGTGATATGAACACTAGTCATTAAAAAAATTACATAAAATGGATAGAAGTAAATAATATATACCGTCAGTAGACAGTTTTTTTAATGTATGTACTAGTCAATTAAAACATCTCTTACTGGGAAATAGCGAGTAATTAAATTCACTTTGCGGCTGAAAAAGATTTAGCTATAAGTTATTTAATTAGCACAGAAAATCTCAGGGAAATATAATGAAAACTTTAAACATACTAAATCACTTAAAGGCTAGTATATAAATTACCGCAATCAGAAAAATGAAACACTCCACGAAAATCTAATAATTTTCACTCTGTACAAGAAATCTAAGATATCGAGCTAGTGCATTTCAGATAGATTTCTGAATAACTGATCATGGCTATCGGAGAGACATGGTATATATCCGTAAATTCCGTTCTATCGCTCTTTAATGCGAAAGTCACACCTACTGCCAGACCCGAGCCCATTTGCCATTCGATTCTTGAATCAAAGGTAATTTTACCACCTCTGCCGCCGACAACGTCTTTGGCTTGACTTTCATCCTCTCCGCCTTGCCGAGTATCAGCTACGCAATTAATTCCCCTGAAAGTTTTACAATCCAAGGTCCGTTTCAGACTTAACATCGCCCCTGATCAAAGAATCTATTACGAAATGCTCCGCGCTCTCTCTGTGTTCCACCGTGCTTAATTGCCAAACGGCACACGTGTCAATTGCACTAGTGAATTCTTCGTTCATGTAGCAAAAAATAAGCTAGATGGGTAGGGGCAACGGTGGATGATCACTGCTGCACTATTTCCATCTGTGACAAATGGTAAGTACAATAACTATGTTTCTAAGTTTGTTGTAAACTTTGTATAAATATATGTGTCACGATGTAACACTTGACTCGTATTTAATGAGCTCCCTGCTGAAGATAATTCAGCACAGTATTATTTGTATATTTAGCTCTGTGTATAAGGATTTTTTAAAATGAATCATTCGGGTGCTGATATCAAATTTACTCAGCGAAGTTATAAACTCCAACTAAGGATTTATATTTACATACATAACAAAACATTTATTTATGAAATATTTGATCAACCGGGTTAAAATGAATAAAGTTGATTTGTCAAGAAAAAAAACAGTTCATTGATGGCATATCTTCATTGGGAGATATTACTGTATGATGAGGTTTAAAGAGTCTATATTCTGTGCCAGTACTTTGCACTTAACTGCGAGGTGGTGACAGTGATTTCTCGTTGAATTCCAGTTCAGTCACTGCTGGATCTCAGTTAAGGCTTGATGTCGTAAATTTATTTTGAGAGAAAAGAGTCTTAGAAATAGTGGTCCGGTTTAGAGTGGGAAATGATGGAAAACTCAGTGATAGAAAATGTAGAGATTAAATAGTTCTCCACAGAGTGCTGGAGGAGAGTAAAGACAGACTTATTTACGACAAATCGTTTCTCTCAATCTTCTCTTCCACTCTCCTGGTCAAACAATTATTTGCCAGCTTTCCAGACACGCATCTGCGCGCACACCGATTTGGTGTTTTCAAACACACAGACGACGTAGATACAAACTATATTAAACGAATAGGGGAAAAGTTGGGCTTTGGGTACATCCAACACAGAACTAAATGAGTTTATGTGATTTTATTCACTCTAAACATCAATTACTAACAAATATCAGGTATTACATAAATTATCATAAGTACACAAATGCAAATAACAAGTTTGGGAGGGGTGAAGAAGATTGGTATCGACTAAGCCCTTCCCGCTTATTAGACAAAGATAAACCCAGTCCAAAGATAGATAATATCAGGAACACGGGTACGTTAACCTAACAGTGAAGTTAATTGCTCTGAAAGAGGTGTTACAAAGTTAGGTATAGGTGATAGAAAAAACCTGTTCTTCCCAGCTGTTCTTCCCTTTACTAAGCAAATGAAAAGGAGGGGGGTTTAAACAGAGTTAACCAATTATCAACTCCCCCCTTAAAGGAACAATGCAGGAAATACAGAAAAATTATATTACTAAGCAAGAAAGTTAACAACAGAGTTACAAAAGAAAAAGATTAAATTTCCTGTCATTCATGCACACGCGTGAGGATCCACACTCATATACTCACACACTTACCGAATGCAGCCTTAGACGATCCATAAAAGTATATAAAAACAGCAAGTATTCTCTTGACATATGAACTGTCTAGTCCTTCGATGTCCCGCCCCAGATGTTTGCGAGGTTTTGCTGGTAACAAATATTCTCACTTATCGCAAGACTTGAAGACTAAGAGTTCTTGTGTTTTTTTATTATATAAAAAAAGGAGTCTATGGGATGGCACTGACACAGTTCGGCACAGGGGTGAAAATGAAGTGGTCTCTTTTAATCCTCCGCTATGGTAAAATTCCTTCAATGCGTGATGATAGTTTTATTAAATCCAATTGAGGAAAAAACTAGGCTCAGTCACAGTCAGGAAAATATGTACTCTCTCACAGTAAACAGTAAATATAATATCGCTACTGGCGATGATTACCTTCCAGTTTATCTTACAGGTTTGTAATGGTAATTTGATGATTGTTCTTTAAAATGTTCTTGGGTGGGCTTTATTTCATTTAATTCTGACAGCTTGGTCGCAAGGATTGCCACAAGATTATATTTAAAAGAAATGTTTCTTCAATATGACTGGAAGTTTATAGGATGATTTCTTTATTTCTTTCTTTATTTAGCTGGGACCGCAGGTTACGATCACTCTGTGTGAAAGAAAAAAGACATGTAACATACCGAAAATCAAGCGCGATAAATCTTCCGTTAAGCCTATAATACACTCGAGTATTTAATTATGTATTTAATAAACACTGCGCGAATTCTAGTTGTTAAAAACACACATCTATAAAACTAGGACTTAACTGAATTTATTGATTATAAATTCCCTTGCGACTTTAAAAGTTAATTTAAGCATCTATTATCTTTTGAAATAATATAATAGATAGATCATTATATTTACAACTGGAACTATTGAGATGGTTTAATTTAATAGATTTAAATTATCACAAAATCCATTGAAATAGAATGACTGAACTAGACCACTGATCACTTTACACAATATATATTACCGCTTTGCACAGAATAGAAATCACTGCAAATATATATATAAAATCCAGTGGAAAATCTATAACAAGATTTCAATAAAGCTAGTGCTTCTGTAAAGGTCTGGCCAGCGAGTGATAAAATGTCTATTCTTCATGGTCTATTTATCTAAAATGGAATGTAAGTTGAGTGGGACATGATAAACTTGACAGCTTATTTCATCCCAGGAACTTTTGGGGATCTGACCGCCAAATCAAGGGAAGGAGCCGCCCCCTGGTCTTCGTATCTCTGTTCGCTGCTGCCCGTTTCGGCTTTCCCCGTTCGCTCGGTTCTGCGGTTGACACCGAGACGCGAAAATAGCGGCAAGAAACTGCGTCTCGTATCAGGGACCACTACTGTCTTTGATAGCGCCGATAGTCTCCCCTGAAATCCCTCAGTCTGTCTCTTTGATCGTGGTCGCTTTATCTGTTTGATTCTGGCGACGCCCCCACTGGCCAAGTTAATGAAAATAAATGCCTATGATTGTTCAAGAGATGTTAGTGGGCGTGATTTAATCTCTCCTTAAATCAATGCGATGACCAGAATGAACGATAGGTAAACTTTCCGCATATCAATCAGCAAACGTGTTTGCCCTCTGTGTGGAACAGTTGCATAGCTAATGAATCCACGTGGAAGAAGTCTCGTTTTACAAGAATTACAACAAAGTTCAGGGTCAGCCGAGTTCGTCCATCACACTTGACTGTTACTTCTCAAGTCAGGAGTTGAATGGCTTATGGGAGCACGTTCACTGCTGTGCAGGGACCCCAAGATGCAACAATAGTGAATGCAGTCAGTGACCCATAGCTTGACTGCTTGCATCAGGACCAGCAAACCAGAGCTGGTCAAGACCGTACTCCACCTCTACGTGGTGGTCCTGGAAACAGTCTGCAGCAGTGCAGTCTGGATGAGCGAGTACGGATCGAAATGGGAAGGCAAACCCGGTCCCTAAAAATGCCGTGCAGAAGTCGGATGTGTCGACCGAAAGGTGCAGATATCACAGCTTAGGCGCAAACAGACACAACGCAACCACCGTCCTTTTCAGGGCGAACGAGGAAGAAGAAGAAGACTGCTGTGCAGAAGTAACTTCTAAAAAAAAGGTCTCATATATATATATATATATATATATATATATATATATATATATATATATATATATATATATATATATATATATATATATATATATAGGTCAAGCTGAAAAGGAGTATATTTACATTATGATATCATCGTCATCTTCTTTCGGCTCCCCGTGGAGCATGGGCTACCTATGCTATTGATTCATTGCGAGGAAACCTGCACAAAGCTGTTACCAGCTCTTGCAGCGGTGGTTTATGTAGCAAGTTATTGTACAAAATGATGTTTCAAGCCTTATACATAACTGTACATATTGCCATAGAACTAAGAAAATGTACATGTTACAACTTACCATTTCTTTTATAAACTGATGCACAGGCTGGCCATAGTATGTCCTGCTACTGTTTAAGATGCAGTCTGTCCCCAGGAACTAAGGTTACTTTGTTAAAGTGCTCTCCTATCTTTTAACATTTGAGGAAGATTTCCTCGGACATTTGGCTCTAAGTATTATACAAGACGTTTGATACTAACTTTGGCAAGACCTGTAAAGGAATCCTTAATACTAACTCCTGTCATGACGTCTGATCTCCTTGACGAAGATGGAAGTGCAGTGGGGAATCTTCAAAGTTAAAAAAAAAAGTTAAAGTTAAAACTTTTCTCACGCATAATTCAACCTCGCGAGTTTTGTTAGTTAAGCAATCCTCCTTCAGGTTAGGTCATTTTTAATTTGAAGCCAATAGCAAGGTGGGGCGTCTTATTTTAGTAATTTGCACCCACGTACCATGATAATTATTGGCATGACCATATAAGGTAGTGCAAAGTATTTTTACATTGACCGGAACAATGCCTTGCCCTCAATTTTCAAGTCTGTAATCTTGTCTCCCCATTTCTGTCTACTCAGACAAGATGCCGGAAACGATTATGTCATTGTTGTATTAAACGTAAACTTAAAGATGGGCGATTTATGAACTCATGCCTGGGAAGTTAGACAAATAATATCTTAGACAGCACCCCTTCCTTAATTCTTCCATGTGGTTGTAATCCGGACAGACTTAAATGTTATCACTTCTGCCGGTCGCTTCTTCGAGATAATAACTCGAATCTATCAACATATGTCAATCTGAATGTGATGTTAGACAGCTGAACTCGTTATCTTGTGATACGCGACTGCCGAACCTCTGCGATTAAGATAAGAGATCCGATTTTACGCATTGCTAGCCTTATTGTCCATAATCAGAAAGAGAAAATATTATAATTATCAGTAGATGAAGGCGTAGTACTATAATGACTGGATTAAAGGAAAAAAAGGAATAATTGAATTTGTGACGCTCTGTCTGTTTCGTCACACTGTATCTCATCTTCTATACTTGACACAGTAATTCTGACATGCATTTTACATACTAATGTAAAAATAAAACATTGAAACAGTACAAGAACAGTATGCTCACATTTACAGCATCTAATTATAACAGAATTACAAAATATATTGCAAGGGGCTAAAATCATAATTAAAATCTACATACAATATTATAGAATGATTTGAGAACATGATTAAATGAAGGACGGAGGAGGGGGAATGTAATCAGCACTCACGATGTATTCGAAGAGTCTGCGAGAAGATGGATCGAGAGGTGGCACTGAAGAAAGACAAAATAACAGAGAACTCGTTAACACATCTGAAACCAGTTGTTAGCCGCACCTGCGCCGCATTCGAAGCCGTGCTCACACAAAAAAAGAGGATAAAACGTAGAAAAAAGAAAACACCACGCACTGTGAGTGGAGACAAATTAGTGTCATATTTATTTTGTGTGTTTGTGACAAGATCGTGTCTGGAATCACAATGTGACACAAAGGGCACTAACAACGATTTCCATAATTTATCCTGTGACTTGAAAGAAAAACGGTTTTGATTGTCGTACCTATCTTATTCTGAAAACACAATATTAATTTGCCATAGAGAAGCCTGTACCCCGAATCGTAGTCCAGTTAAAGCTGCCAAATAAAAGATCATGGGTTCATCCAGTCCCAGCCATCTCACCAATCATACTGAGCAGAGCTTTCTTAAGAAAAGTGCTGGAGAATCACAACTGCGCAACCCCAGACAGTGAATGCGTTTTCACGTGATGGTTTTTTTTTTTTTTTTTTTTGCTTTAAACTTAATTTGGCATATTCCCTTGCACGCAACCCCCAAAATTTTTTTTTTTAAATTACGTACAAATAAAAATGTTTAAACTATTTTTAATCGCTGCCTAACATGTCACACGTGATATGCCGTCTTCATCATAAGACACTTAGGTTGCCATCGTCTAGAATGGCCCTTGGGGTGCTAAGTTAAAAACAAAACGCTACATACATACATACACATATACAGACACACATCAACACAGTCACAAAACACAGACTGAGTTTGGGTTGACAAGATTCATTTGTATCATTCATGATCATTGACCTTTTTTTAATTTCCTATGGAGCAGGGCCGGATTAAGAAATCCAGAAGCCCTAGGCTATTAAGATGTTTTGGGGTACCTCTCCAATCTTCTAAAATGTAAACTAGAAAAAAAAAAACCAATGGATTTCAGATAAATGTTTTTAGTAATCCTGTCACCTTTTTTTTTTTTTTTTTTTAATATTCCTCGCACGAGGTTGCATATTTTTTCCTCGCATGAGGTTGCATTGGCCCCTGCCCATACCCGGCTCTGGTCAAGACCACATGTCACAACACACGAAGACCCAATGACACCATGTGTCATTGTAGTGATCTTCTATGTTTTCACACAAAGGACCTCATGACATAAATGTCACTACTGGTCCCTGTGTGTAGACACATGATCCCAGCCAAAAACCAGATATTAGGCCGTGGGGTTGTACAGTGTAAAATACACTGTAAGTTTAAGTCAGTCGAACAGTTATTTGGTGTTAACAAGATGAAAGAGTATAGAAAAATGGGTTAGAAAATCAGAATAATCTAAGTGATAACTTATTTGTTCTTAACATGGGAGATAAAAGTATGTAAATGTAATGTTTTTTGTAAGGGAGGGAACCTTTTTAGACCTTAAAGTAATCTAAGTATACATCATTAAAGTTTACCAAATTTGCATATTAGACCAGTTTTAATAGAGATATAGAAGGATTAAAGAAACTAAGTTAAAAAGTACAAAGGGGAATAACAATATTATTAGCGCCCTTTACAGGTTTAGTGAGTTAAGAGAACACAGAGCAGAGTAAAACGCACGTGAAAATAGTGACTAGAGGTAAACAGTTATGTAGCACAGTTCACGGAGCTAACAGCTTACAATTAAGCGTGCCGATTGGTGAGTGAACTGAACAACGGACCAATCGTATTAACTAAAACAACTTTTGGACCATCAGATAGGAAATTGAAGGACGATTGGAGATCAGTCCAGATATTGACGCGCTACTGAGCGGTCAAGTTTATAGAGTCCTACCAGAGAAGTTGACCGGGCAAGTCAAGTTTCGCTGAGCTCTCAAGAAATGTGAAACCTGCGGTATGCAGAAGGGCTACAGAAATAGCTAGATTTAGAATTGCTTAGAAATAGGAATTCAGGAGAACATTTAGAATTGATTAATAATTTGTGTGATCAACTGTAGGATTAGCTGATAGGTGGTGTTAGTAGGATCGTGATAGGTGCTGGACTTCGTTTAAAATGGTAAGAACAAAACTTTGAACTATTTTCTTGACTTTCAGCAAATTTGTCGCAAGCTAACGACGCTCGCATTTTAGGGAGCGAGCTAAAGAAGATAATATTGAGTCAAGGTCAATATTAAAGCCTAAAGAAATAATAACTTTTATTATCAGATAGCCAGGATGGGCTGTCATGCCAAGAAAATGAGGCATTGCCATTAAACGAGATTGTATCGAACAAAGGGTTCACAGCACTGACAATTATGAAATCTATTAAGCGTTCTCTCATATAAGAGTAAGTATGGAGACGCCACCACAAGTGAGTCTGACATTCACGAAACATCTCATGCGCTCTCTCATACAAGAGTAAGTATGGTGGAAGCCATTTTGGTATTGGACATTGTTTATTTCAGGTGTAGCTATTGAATTTTATATGCTGCATTTAGAGGAGTTAAACCTATCTAGAGTGAGATTGGGAGAGAACATGACTCCAAAGATTTAGAAGAACTGTTGTAGAAAATATGAGCAAAATAGTAAAATAAAAGGAGAAGGAACTTTATTAAGCTAGGTATACCACGAAATGCAAGAGGCTACAAGAGAAACAATATATAACTAAGCTTTGAGATATGTGTTTGAATCAAGCGGAAGACTTGAGGACATTGAAATTGTGAACTGTAGCTGATGTATTATGTTGGATGATCATGCATTATCTTATGTAAATAAAGGTTGCTTGTTGAATTTGAATCACATCACTCCAGTTGCTTTGATGTGAGAAGAGAATAAGGAATGGAGAGATATTAGAATTGAGTATTAGGAAAGATAGGAATAATAGAACACCCTATACGCATCAGTCGCTAGACAACATCAAGGAGGGAAGAACGTGGTCTGGGTTGAGCAAAAGACGAACCTACTCTCATCCAAGAACTATCATCTCTGGCGGAACAAGGGAGCCAGTAAGAGAAACAATCTCACTTGGAAGAAAGAAATAAAGTAAATAATAGATAACTAGGCCTGCCTCAGCCACCTAGTTATAGCTATCAACTAGTAGGGACACCTGCACGGTCACAATCCCAATCCCAACTAACATAATTACCGATGTATGTTACGTCGGTCGGTCTCACTCAAAATAGTAACTCGCGCCAGAAAAAAAGTGCGCAACGCACGGTGTGCAACTTGCGCGGCGTGGGTGTTATATAAAACAAATACTTTGGTTTTATTTTATTTTTTATTCTTTCACGAAATTAGTAGCGCTCGATAAAGAAAAAGTGCGTAAAAATGGGTGTGCATAACCCAATAACATACCAAAGTGAATTGTATTTGAACGGTTTGACACATAATGATCTATGTCGCCCTCACCCCCGATGTACAAATCATGAAAACTTGAAAGCTTTTGTAAAAACCACTTATTATCAGAGAACACTCTTTGAAAACAATCCACGCACTTTCATACGAAATGTTGTCATCAAAGAAATGTTAAATTGAATCTTCTTCTTTGATCCTTAGCCGCCGACCGTCAAAGCAGTCAGTGGCCATTACGCCTAGTGGCTCTTGTAGGGCAACAACAAATTGATTCCACTTTGCTCGGGCGGCGGCCATCCTTCGTACAGTGCCCCAACTCTGGTTCATTCTTTGCATCTCAGCCTCCACAGTCCTCCGCCAAGTTGTTTTTGGTCGGCCTCTCTTTTGTTTTCCTTCAGGGGTCCATAGCATAGCTGTTCTTGTGATGGCATCGGGGTCTCTTCTAAGGACATGGCCAACCCAGCTCCAGCGTCTGCCAGCTATGATGGTGTGCATGTCCTCTTGCTTGCTCCGAGTAAGCAGATCTTGGTTGAAATTGAATCTAAAATAACATAATTCTAGCAGTGTGTACGTTGGTCACAGCTGAGGAATGCAACCGTTTTGAAAAATGGTATTGTTTCCATTATTTCTACTCTCCCGAAAATAGTTACAGTCAACAAAGAAAAGCGTTCAAATGACGGTGTTCATGAACAGTTTGATTACACTGTATCCAAATGATTTGGAAAGAAACCAAAAACACTCTAAGAATGTACTTCTATCTGCTCATCTGAGAACGGAAATAGCACACTATAATTAAAAACCCGTCAAGTTTGACGGGTTATTGCTAGGATATAATAATATGTAAAAAACCCCCCTCCCCCCCCCCCCCCCCCTCTTTAAAAAAAAAAAAACAAGTGTTCGTTACAGCCCCTAGATTTTATTAAAGATAGTGGGGCCTCTACTAAGAAAATATAATAAAAAAGAACAAAAGCGGGGGTGAAAGTAACTAATAGCTAACTGTTGTGTAGATACTATTACCCTGCACGCACGAGCGTACTATCGTGCACGCGCCATTGCTGTAGAGCTCTGTGCGTTATGATACCCTTGATTTTTACACGGGGACGCCTGTAAGCCTGGGGTCCTAGGCCAGTGTCTAGTGGACCTATTGAATAATTCGGCACTGCTGTGGAGCATGAATCCTCTATTCTATTTTATTTCTATTCAGCATAAATCCTCTATTTTATTTCTATGGAGCAAGAATCCTCTATTTTATTTCTATGGAGGATGAATCCGCTATGTTATTTCTATTTAGCTTAAATCCTCTATTTTATTTCAATTTAGCATAAATCCTCTATTTTTATTTCTAAAGAGCAAGAATTCTATATTTTATTTCTATGGAGCAAGAATCCTCTTTTGCAGCGGGTATTGCAGAGAACCCGCACCAAAGCAATCATATGCTTTTGTGGTTTCTGCAACTTTTGGTTTTACATGACGACGTTGTCAGCCCAGTGAATAACCTCATGTAATTCGCCTTCTACGACATGCCTGAGGGAGCATTAATCCTTGTTTATGGTTTAACCCCACGGGAACGCAATGTAACTATACAGGTCATCCATATGCTCTGTTGGTTTCTGCAGATATGTGTGTTATATGATGAGGTTGCATCTTCTATACATAACCTCATATTGGCTGCCTCCTACTACGATTGCCCGAGGGAAAAGAAGACATATTCTTTTTGTAACCTTAGAGACGTACGGGATTTACACAGGGATATTCATGTGCATGCCAGTTGTTTAAACCGAATCTAGTGACACGGGTTTACTGGTCACGGTAAACAGACCATACGGGATTCTTCTTTCTCAGAGGGTCACACGCATAAATTTTCGTCGGCTACGTTCTTCAAGATGGTGGACAATCCAGTATTCATGTCCCGTGTTGTTTAATACCCTGGAAACGGCTTTGTCTGCGTTTAATTGATTCTCAATATTCTTCCGATTTTTTTTTTTTGCGTTCGCCCGCTAATACTCGAGGCGAAAATGTCCTCGCCAGGTCTCGAGTTAATCCAGTCCAAATCCCGGTCGACGAAAAATCATCAAATGCCGTCGCCCGGGTTTGATCCTGTATCACCCGGTCGCCAGAGCGGTGTTGTAACCACTACGCTAGCGCGGCTCCCAGATTCTTCCGATGATCTTCCTTGTAATGATTCACCCATGCATATATGACCTCTGACGATCTTTTTCCAACCACCGTTCTTGTACACTCTCTTAAGGTAGTCCCATAGTAAAAGCTGCCGTACGGGAGCGAAGTGTTAGAGACTTTACCATACTAGGTGCAGCATTGAGAGGTGGAATGACCAATTCCCTTCCTCGTTGTCTTTTCGTTCCATAAATCAAAGTCAGGTACTAAAATTAATCCACGTTCAAACATTTTACGCAATAGAAAAGCATCATGCGTTTAAAACGTTCAGAACGCTGGCATACTAGAGCCCGTGTGTAACCAGTTCAACAGCCAAATTGTCTTCTTTCTGACAAGCTGTCTCTCTTCAGTGGTCTATATTTGAAATCAAATCAAGAGGTTATTATTTAACCCTTTTTTCTAATACCATACTTAGTTACAACATGAACCAAATTTTTTTAAAATAACTAATATTTTGTTAATGCTGATAGTTAGTACAAGATCTCATACCTGTGACCTTCACAAAATTTATGCCACGCTTTCCTGACCTGTTCCATCCATTCACGGCCTGTCCATGTCTTCCTTATTCCCCTTTTACATCTGTCATCAGTCTCCTTCTCTGAATTCTGTCATTAAGATAGGGTTTTTTCCTCATATAAATTGGTTAAAGCTGTGATGTCAATCTGCTATTCTCATGGTGTCGATATTCTTGTAGTTTTTAAGGTGTTCTACTGTTCATGTGTCTTCTCCACACGGAGATACACCTGTCTCAATCAATCAATCAACACCCTTTAGTTCCCCAAGGAGCATAGACCTTCAACAAACACATGCCAAGTCCTCCTGTCGCATGTCATCAGCTCAAGCTCTTACCACGTTTTCCTCATCATTTTCACTTCTGTCTCTAATTCTCTTCTCCATGTGTTTCTTGGTCGACGTCTGCCTTTCTTACCCAGGGGATTTCAGAAATAGGACTGCCTTGTAAGGCAATCCACGGGTTTTCTCTTTGTGTCTTATCCATCGCCATCGTCTTCTTCTTATTTCTTGTTCCACTGGCACTTGTCTGGTTCTTGACATCAGTTCCACATGAGTGATCTTGTCATCAGTTCCATATTAGTGATCTTCTCATCTGTTTAACACGAGTGATCTTGTCATCAGGTACACATCAGTGATCTTGTCATCAGTTCAACACGAGTGATCTTGTTATCAGTTCCACATCAGTGATCTTGTCATCAGTTCCATATTAGTGATCTTGTCATCAGTTCCACACGAGTGATCTTGTCATCAGTTCCACATCAGTGATCTTGTCATAGCATTTTAATCCGTTGTCACAGACGAACTCAGCTGGCCCTGAATCGTTGTAGCACGACCCTTTGTAGCGACCCCTTCGTTAGCACCAGAGCCCCCGAATATTTTGGTAACTCTTCATCAAACGGGAATTTATTTTCACCTGGACTCATTGCTATGAAACCGTTCCACGCAGATGGCCAACACGTTGGCTGATTAATATGTGGACAGTTTATCTACCGTTCATTCTGGTCATCGCATTGATTTAAGGAGAGATTAAATCACGCCCACGGACATCGCTGGAGCAATCATATGGAGTTATTTTCATTAACTTGGCCAGTGATGGGCGTTGCCTTCATCAAACAGAGAGAGCGGAACAGGATCAAACAGACACGGAAGTGGTTTCAGGAACGTTGAGCGGGAGAGATCAAAGCAGTAGTGGTCCCGGAAACGAGACGCAAGCTTTCCTGGCGGAATTTTCGCACCTCTATGTTAAGCGCTAAACCGACCGCAGACGGAGCAAACGGGGGAAGATGTCGGATGCAACGAACGGGGAAACGGGAAACCAGGGGACGGCATCTCTCTTTAGTCTGTCGGTCAGATCCCCGAAAGTCTCCTGAGATCCAAAAAAGTGTCAACTTTCTCATGGCCCCCCCCCCACCCTCATCTTTAATTCCATTTTTAATATATATACAGACCACTAGAAAGCCAGGCTATCATTCAGTGCCAGAGATTGTAGATTCACTAGCTATCGTAGAAATTATGCTAGATTTCCATCTGAAATTGGTGGCTACAAATTGGAGTGTTTCTTTTTCTGTGCACGAATGATCACCTTTGCGATCCCAGTATTATTAATAAATCATACAGAGAGTTTCCATACTCGGTTCTTAAACTTCCAGACAGTTTGATGAGACAATTTTTAAAATTTAATCTTGTGGCGGTCCGGTGCGGCCTAGCTGTCATAATTACATAAAAGAAAGCCTACCCAAGAACATTTAAAATATTATCATCAAATTTAAATTTCAATCTGTGAGATAAAATGGAAGATGAACAGTGCCAGTAGCAATAATTTATGTACGGCTCTTAATGTGAGAGAATACCGATTTACCTGACTGTGACCGAGCTTAGTTTTTCCTCACTGGATTAAAACCTTTACCGGTCAGTGGCTATCATTACGCATTGAAGGATTATACCATCACCTCATTTTTCACCGCTATGTCGATCTGCGTCAGTGCCATCCCATAGACTCGTTTCTTTATAATAAAACACAAGAACTCTTAGAACTTCAAGTCCGGCGATAAGCGGGAATAGTTGCTCTCAGTGAAACCTCGCATTATCTGGGGCGGGACATAGAAGGACTAGACAGTTTTCACATGTAAAGAGTTTAATTACTGTGTATATCATGCTATGGATTGTCTGATGCTGAAATCGGTAAGTGTGTGGTGTATATGAGTGTGGATCCTCACAGAGTGTATGAATGACAGGAGATTTATTTTTGCAGAAACCATTTGTCAACTGCCTACCGGGTAATACGTTTTCTGTATACCCGGCATTGTTCCTTTAAGTGGGATAATTTGTTAACTGTTTCATTCCCCCCCCCCTTTTTTTTTTCTTTGCTTAGTAAAGGGAAGACACAATTGGGATAACAGTATTTTTGTCTACCACCATAACTAATATTGTAACACCTCTTTCAGAGTAATTAACTTCATTGTTAGGTTACATTACCTATGTTCCTGATAACTATCTATCTTGGGACTGGGTTTACCTTTGTCTAATAAGCGGGAAGGGCTTAGTCGATACCAATCTTCTTTACCCCCATCCTCACCTTGTTAATTGTATTTTCTGTACTTATGATAATTTTTATGTAACCTGTTGGATGTTGTCATTGAGTTTAATGCTAATAAACGGCATAAACATATATAGTACTGTGTTGGACTACCAAGGCCCAAATCCCTCATATTTGTTTAAGATAGTTGTATCCACGTCGTCTGTGTGTCTGAAGCACCTAATAGGTGTGAGCGCAGATATGTGTCTGGAAAACTGGCAAATAATTGTTTGACCAGGAGAGTGGAAGAGAAGATTGAGAGAAACGGTTTGTCGTAAATAAGTCTGTCTTTACTCTCCTCCAGCACTCTGTGGAGCATCATATTTACTCGCTAACCTTTTCCTATCACTGAGCCTTTCACCATCATTCTACACTCTAAACCAGACTACTATTTCTAAGACTCATTCTCTCAAAATAAATTTACGACAATATATGGCTGGCTCGCCGGGATAAAGATATTTTGAGTCTAATCTAAGTCTGGGTCTAACTAGATAGAGTGTGAGTGATCTGTCTTTGTGATTTAGGGAAATAAATAAATAATTAATTACACCCCTAGACAACGCCTTTTAGTATTTAGGTCGTCCACACAGCATACTTACAGGTTGTTTTCTTTCCACAGCAGTAGGAAGTACGGATAATCATAAATTCGGGTAGCTAAATTATCCTCTGGCGGAGTAAATTACATTTTTTTCCTTTATAAGATTTGCTGGGATCGCGTGACTGGTTTTACAGTCACTAAAGGTTTCTGAAGCGTTTGAGTTGAGCTTAGCTAAAGACGGATTGTTCTGATTTTTTAAAATTAAGTTAACTACGCTCATCTCATAATTGACTTCAGGGACGGAGTTTGTTGTTAGAGAATTAAAATTTTCGGGGAAAATTTTTTTAAAATTTCTTTCCCTTTTAAATTGTTTTAATATAAATCTTTCTCTACTGTTAGTAATAGTAGATTTTTTTCTAGTGTAACTTACCAATTAATTGGCATAGTTGCTTGCGTTAAAAGTCTTAAGTGACAATAATAGCGGCGATAAGTTAACACACGAGGTCATTAAGTAAATTGTTTTTTGACTTTCGGTTTTTCTCGTAGCGGCTTTGATTTTTTTCTTCTCCCTTCTTGTTCTTTCGTACTATTCTCTAGTCATACTACATCTTATTCTTTAACAATGGCAGAAAGGATAAAGATGAGATCCATCCTGAGGCTGGAAGCGAAAGAGGCAGGACTAGACACAGAAGCTGCGAACCTGTTTATCAACCAGGAACTGGAAATATATGACGCAGAGCAACAAAGAGCAGAAGCAGAGAGGAAGGAAGAGAAACAAAGAGCAGAAGCTGAGAGGAAGGAAGAAAAAGAGAGAGAAGAGAGGGCAGAAGCTAGGAAGAAAGAAGCGGACGATCGTCAATTGGAGCAGAAGAAAATTGAGGCAGAGATGGAAGCTCGCAGGGAAAGAGAGAGAGAGCGAGAAAGACAACATGAACTGGCGCTTAAGGCTTTAGAGAGTCGGGGCGCCCCTACTCCGAATAACGGAGAGCCGTCTTCGCCCCAGTCAATGGATCTCTCCAGCACTCAGTCTGCCCAATTAACGGCGATATCTTTTGCTTTAGAATCTTTTCCTAGCCCTAATGAAAAAATTGACAGCTACCTAGAAAAATTCGAAAAGCTCGCGAATCTGTATGGGTTAGAGAGTACCCGCTGGGCACTTAAGCTCTCAACGTCACTAAAAGCTAATGCTTATGACGTATACACAAAGCTGGGATCGAACCAACATGATTACGACATGCTGAAAAAGGCCTTGCTAGAACGGTTTGAGATGACCGCCCGAAAATTCCTGCAAATGTTCAGGAACAGCCGAAAAGAGAGCACGGAAACATTTTCACAGTTCTCTTCACGTCTCACGGGCTATTTAATAAAGTGCATCGAATTATCGGACCTACCTCTTACATATGAGGGACTCCTTGAACTTGTTCTTGTGGAGCAGATAAAGTCAACTTTGTCAAACGAAACCCGTAGATTTTTGGCGGAACAGGGCGCAGTCAGACTTGAGGACATCCTCAATAAGGCCGAACGCTATACCAATGCAATGGCCGAACTTCCCAGCACTAAACGTAAACCCACAGATGAGCCATCTCGAAAACAAAATCTAGAGCAGTCATCCTATTCCTCTAATTCCTCTCAGAATTATAACCAACGAGAAAATAATACCCAGAGACCTTCCCAGGAAAAATCGAAATTCTACAAAACCCGATAATTCCCCAACAACAATTCCGATCAACCCACCAAGCCTACGTGGCAGCGCGGCCACCAAGGTCAAGGAAAAGGGAAGACTCCTACACCAGGAACGTCTGATCAGGGCAAACAAACCGGGCCTAACCGCGTTGGATGTTTGCATACAGCCTCGAAAGGTAGAGTCAATGTCAGTGATTCTCAACCTGAGGGGGACCAACCCTCAACTCGAGGAACTGTAATTTTGAATGGTACCTCAACTACTTGTCTTTTTGACACTGGACTAAGCTTTAGTTGTATTGTCGCTAGGCACCTAGTCAAACCCGGTCAGGAGACAGAGGAAACAGTCAAACTTAGTGGAGTTTTCAGGAGTGATGCACCCAGGACGATTCCTATCGCACTGGTAGAAATACACTCTGACTTTGTCAGAGGAGTTATTAAAGCGGCCATTATGGATGATCCTATCTACCCAGTTATCCTGGGATGTAGATATGTGTTTATTGGGAGACCAAAGGAGCCGATTGTGGCAGCGGTAACCACAAGAGGGCAAGCCAAGAAGGAGAGGGAGCCTGCGCCAAATTTGTTGCCGAATGAACTGAAGGAGGCGCAACAAAAGGACCCTACTCTGGAGCGCTGCTTTAAAAGACTGCCCATGGCTAAGGACCCCAGACACAACGGAGACATCTTTTCTAAGGACGGCGTATTGTATCGTAGAACGGGCAACCCGGACACGGGGAATAACCAGCTCCTAGTACCGACGCAGTACAGAAGCCAGATCTTAGAAATGGGGCACTCTCTTCCCTTTAGCGGACATATGGGACAAAACGCCACTATTCAGCGAATAAAAACCCACTATTGGTGGCCAGGAATGAACTCTGACATTATCAGGTATGTGAAATCCTGCGCCCAGTGCCAACGGGTCGCACCAAAGCACTTGACACCCCTAGTACCTATCTGGCAAATGCCAATAGTGGGTACTCCATTTGAACGGGATGCTGTCGACATCATTGGACCCCTGGAAAGGACCAAAAGAAGGAACAGGTTCATCCTGACCTTAGTCGACACTTGCACAATGTGGGCCGAAGCAGTACCGCTACCATGCATACATTCCAAGCATGTCGCAGAAGCCCTCGTGCAAATCTTTACACGGTTGGGATTCCCTCAACAAGTTTTGACGGACAATGGATCCCAATTCTGTAGCCTGTTAATGGAGGACGTCTTTAAGATCTTGAGGGCCAAACATATCCACACCAGTCCCTACCATCCGGCCGGAAATGGGCTCGTGGAACGTTTTAACGGCACCCTCACCACCATGTTACGTAAGCTGGGTCAGGAGAAACCGGAAGACTGGGACCTATATATATCGGCTGCCTTATTCGCCTACCGAGAGGTTCCCCAAGCGTCTACGGGAATCGCGCCAGCTACACTTTTATTTGGCAGACCTATTAAGGGGCCACTAGAAGCCTTACTTTGGTCCTTGACAGACCAAAAGGCCGACGAGACAGTCGTCTCTGCAAGCAAGTATGTATCTGAGCTCAAGGAAAGGCTAAAGCTAGGTTGGGATCTAGCTACAACCAACCTTAAGAAAGCCCGCGCTAAACACGCTAAAAGATACAACAAAGCTGCAAAAGAGAGAGAACTACAACCAGGGGAGAAAGTTTTGTTGCTACTTCCAACCGGAAGCAATAAACTTCGCATCGGATGGCATGGGCCGTTTACCGTCCTTAAAAAGATCTCACGTACCAACTACAAGATCTCCATCAAAGGAAAGGAGAAGGTCTTCCACGTAAATCTACTTAAGAAATATCTGGAAAGACCGGTGCCATCCTCCGAGCATCTCTTGGCGGTCGCCATAGCAACGGAAGACGAGGAAGATGATGATGGTTGCATGGAGTATCCATTGCAACCCACAGAATCCTTTAAAGATGTCAAGTTCGGCGACAATCTCTCACTAGAACAACAAACAGAAACCAGGGCGCTACTAAAACAGTACAGTGCAGTCTTAACGGATGTACGTGGTCGAACAAATTTCATCGAATTTGATATGAAATTAACAAACGAGACCCCTGTTCGAACCAGAGTTTACCCCATCCCTTACGCTAAAGCTGATGCACTTCGCGGAGAAATAGACAAGCTGCGTCAGGCAGGAATTATCAGTGAGTCTACATCTCCTTACAGTTCCAGTGTAGTGCTGTTGCAGAAGCCCAATAAGGAAGTTCGGCTGTGTATAGATTACCGGCTGCTAAACGCTGTTACGGAATTCCAGCCCGAACCTCTCCAAACTGTTTCTGAGTTGTTCACCAAGCTTAGCAAGGCAAGGATTTTCTCCAAGATTGACCTCAGTAAAGGTTACTATCAAATACCAGTCAAGGAGGAAATTAAACCCTTGTTAGCTTTCAGCACTAGTGAAGGACATTACACATTTAATGTGATGCCCTTCGGTTTGCATAACGCACCAGGAGTGTTTACCAGGATGATGAGGAAGCTTCTAGAACCTTTGCAAAGTCCCCATATCCATAATTTTATGGATGACATATTAATTGCATCGGAAACCTACGAAGAACATATTGCTACGGTTGATATGCTCCTCAGGAGACTACAGGAAACTGGTCTCACAGCCAGACCTAGCAAATGTCTCATCGGGTTTGAACAGTTAGACTTCCTGGGGCAAACTATTTCTCACGGCTGTTGTTGGCCTTTTCAGAAGAACGTGGAGAAAATAGTGGCAGCAAAAAGACCCCGAACGAAGAAAGACGTACGTTCCTTCATATCACTATGTGCATACTATCAGAAGTACATCCAGAACTTCAACGGACTGACGGTACCTCTGACTGACCTCAAAAAGAAAGGTTGTCCTGATAAGGTCATGTGGGATCAAAAGTGCGAACACGCGTACAGCACTTTGAAAGGACAGTTGTCTGCATATCCCATTTTGAGGTTGCCTGACCTCAAGAAACCTTTTGTATTACGGGTCGACGCGTCAGGTCAGGGCATCGGGTCAACACTGCTTCAAGCCGATGACAGTAACCCGAACATGCTATTTCCAGTTGCCTATGGCAGTCGGAAATTAAATAAAGCTGAACGGAACTACAGCGTAGTCGAAAGAGAATGCCTCGCTCTGATTGACGGTATCAGACGCCATCATGATTTTCTCTATGGTACATCTTTCACGGTGCAAACAGACCACGCTCCGTTAGAATTTCTTGGTGCCAATAAAGAATTTAACGCAATGATCATGCGGTGGGCCCTTCTTTTAAGCGTTTATTCTTTCAAAGTGGAATACATTCCGGGAAGACAGAATGTCGGGGCGGATTTCCTGAGTAGAAACTGGACTACGGACGAAGAGGAAGAAGTTGAAGATACTAATCACCCAAAAGCTACCGATCAGGGCAGCTTCATTGTCATAAATTAAACATGAAAATATGTTTTCATGTCTCAAAAGAGGGGACGATTGTCACAGACGAACTCAGCTGGCCCTGAATCGTTGTAGCACGACCCTTTGTAGCGACCCCTTCGTTAGCACCAGAGCCCCCGAATATTTTGGTAACTCTTCATCAAACGGGAATTTATTTTCACCTGGACTCATTGCTATGAAACCGTTCCACGCAAATGGCCAACACGTTGGCTGATTAATATGTGGACAGTTTATCTACCGTTCATTCTGGTCATCGCATTGATTAAAGGAGAGATTAAATCACGCCCACGGACATCGCTGGAGCAATCATATGGAGTTATTTTCATTAACTTGGCCAGTGATGGGCGTTGCCTTCATCAAACAGAGAGAGTGGAACAGGATCAAACAGACACGGAAGTGGTTTCAGGAACGTTGAGCGGGAGAGATCAAAGCAGTAGTGGTCCCGGAAACGAGACGCAAGCTTTCCTGGCGGAATTTTCGCACCTCTATGTTAAGCGCTAAACCGACCGCAGACGGAGCGAACGGGGGAAGATGTCGGATGCAACGAACGGGGAAACGGGAAACCAGGGGACGGCATCTCTCTTTAGTCTGTCGGTCAGATCCCCGAAAGTCTCCTGAGATCCAAAAAAGTGTCAACTTTCTCATTCCCCCCTCATCTTTAATTCCATTTTGAATATATACAGACCACTAGAAAGCCAGGCTATCATTCAGTGCCAGAGATTGTAGATTCACTAGCTATCGTAGAAATTATGCTAGATTTCCATCTGAAATTGGTGGCTACAAATTGGAGTGTTTCTTTTTCTGTGCACGAATGATCACCTTTGCGATCCCAGTATTATTAATAAATCATACAGAGAGTTTCCATACTCGGTTCTTAAACTTCCAGACAGTTTGATGAGACATTTTTTAAAATTTAATCTTGTGGCGGTCCGGTGCGGCCTAGCTGTCATAATTACATGAAAGAAAGCCTACCCAAGAACATTTAAACTATTATCATCAAATTTAAATTTCAATCTGTGAGATAAACTGGAAGATGAACAGTGCCAGTAGCAATAATTTATGTACGGCTCTTAGTGTGAGAGAATACCGATTTACCTGACTGTGACCGAGCCTAGTTTTTCCTCACTGGATTAAAAACTTTACCGGTCAGTGGCTATCATCACGCATTAAAGGATTATACCATCACCTCTTTTTTCACCCCTATGTCAATCTGCGTCAGTGCCATCCCATAGACTCGTTTCTTTATAATAAAACACAAGAACTCTTAGAACTTCAAGTCCGGCGATAAGCGGGAATATTTGTTCTCAGTGAAACCTCGCATTATCTGGGGCGGGACATAGAAGGACTAGACAGTTTTCACATGTAAAGAGTTTAATTACTGTGTATATCATGCTATGGATTGTCTGATGCTGAAATCGGTAAGTGTGTGGTGTATATGAGTGTGGATCCTCACAGAGTGTATGAATGACTTTACCCCATCCTCACCTTGTTAATTGTATTTTTCGGTACTTATGATAATTTTTATGTAACCTGTTGGATGTTGTGATTGAGTTTAATGCTAATAAACGGCATAAACATATATACTACTGTGTTGGACTACCAAGGCCCAAATCCCTCATATTTGTTTAAGATAGTTGTATCCACGTCGTCTGTGTGTCTGAAGCACCTAATCGGTGTGAGCGCAGATGTGTGTCTGGAAAACTGGCAAATAATTGTTTGACCAGGAGAGTGGAAGAGAAGATTGAGAGAAACGATTTGTCGTAAATAAGTCTGTCTTTACTTTCTTCCAGCACTCTGTGGAGCATCATATTTACTCGCTAACCTTTTCTTATCACTGAGCCTTTCACCATCATTCTACACTCTAAACTGGACTACTATTTCTAAGACTCTCTCTCTCAAAATAAATTTACGACATCCGTCTATTCTACGCAAGCACCCAGTTATGAAAGTGTGTTGCTTTTTGCATGTTGTTTTTGTTGTTCTCCATGTTTCAGAGTCATACAATAGTACTGACTTGACATAGTGTCGCTATTCTGTGCTCCCCTTTCGGGCCCCGGTAACACAGAGGTGGAGACATTTCTGACTGCCCGATATTTAATTTATTGAACAGATTGTGTTTGAATAATCCTGAACAGTATAGCTGTATATTTCATTACAAACTTAGGCATTAAGTTAAGCATAATACTTCGGATGGTAAGGCAAATGATGACAGTGATGATACGGGTGTCGACTGCATTCAATGTTTGGAGCTTCCGATTGACAGAGTAGTTAGAGTGCTAGTCTCTCACGGCAAAGGTGACGGGCTCGACTTACGGTATCGAAACGCTCCAGTTTACCTAGCTGTAAATGGGTACCTGACTTTTATCTTGAGTTAAGGAAGGAAAATAGCAGCGAGGAAGGTAACTGGTCACCCCCCTCCCCCCTGTCTCGATGATGGACCTAGTATAGTTAAGTATCTAACACTTCACTCCCCTACGACAGTATTTGCTATGGGACTACCTTTATACCTCTTTGATAACGTTTACTGTTTTGGATTGTTATAACTTCATGGAGCATGTGTCAATATCGCTAAGGAATTACTGACTCTGCCGGTACAACGTTGTTGGTCAGCATTTTTTACTACTGTTGTTGGTATTGAATCGTCCACTGTCTAGTAGAACAATTTTTCAATGAAACACTCCATATACAGAATTCCCTTACCCCTCCGTCGTCCTATCATTACCCACCAAAGTTGCAATCTTTTTTTTCATGGCGCATTTTTGGGATGGGAACTAGATTGTGCGCCTGTTGATACACCGCGCAAAATGTTCCCATCCTTAACGATAACGGATGTTTGATTTTGGACAATTTAAAAAAAAATTTCCCTTTTGTAATTCGAGTGAGTGGGAATAAAGCATGGAGTTTGTTACATTTACAACAACTCGGCCAATTTAGTCGCTCAAGTGAATACTCCTTCAAATAATGGTTCCCGGGCGTTGTAATAGACAGTTTATTTTGAACTTTTTGCTTCTTTTGCTCTTTTTAATACGTACGACGGCAAGATTTTTTTTAAAGCCCGTAATTTACGAAACCTGTTGTGACACAGCAGCTGTTAATTAAATAGTCAAATTTCAGTTCATTGGCTTTTTCCACTTCTCCCCACTCCGTTTTCCACGCGTTGCTCCATAGCTTCACAGCCAATGGGTCCAGATAAATGACCACAGAAGAATTAATGCCGTCATGGGGACATAAAATTGTTATTTGCCGTCATGTTTTTGCAGGTGACTTACTTGTTTGTCTACTAATTGGCATTTGATCATATTACGATCCTGGGGTGGCCTGTTATTTTATCTGGTTACTGAAATATAAAAGTAACATTCCTGTTCACATAATCTATTCAGCGTTATATCAAACGATTTTGCTTTCACTTGTACGTTCCTTGTCTCGCTTGGTCGTCAATTCAGGATAATTATGTTTTTTTTTCCTCTTCAATTATTGGCAAGGAAAACTCCAAGAGAGAAAAATTTTGACTTTTTAATATCGTATTAACGCAAATGCATCGGCAGGACGTTCACAACAGACGTAATATTGGACCGGGAAAACTGTACTGAAAATTGAGCAAGTCAGTAAAGAAATGTCCGCTCGCCCGTTTTGATACATGCATTGATCTCTTACACTTGGGATTCAAGAACAAAGACTCCTCCTTATGGTGCTATCAACATGATAAACATTGAGGAAACATGCTGATAGCATTACAAGACTGCCCTTGTTCTGGAATCAACAGGGTAGCAGAAGCTGAGATAGACAGAAAAGCACACGAAAAATAGAACTGGAGATATATATGATAATAATGACATGGAATGGCCTTGAGCTAAAAGTACGCGACTAGAGAGGATTTGGCATTCATTTATGCAAAGCTTTTGCTCTGTGGGAAGCTGATAGGTAAAGAAAAAGAATAATACAAATGCGTACAAAGAATGATCCAAATGAGTACAAAGAATGATCCAAATGCGTACAAAGGATTAACCAAATGTGTACAAAGAATGATCCAAATGCGTACAAAGAATAATCCAAATGCGTACAAAGAATGATCCAAATGAGTACAAAGAATGATCAAAATCGGTATAATGATTCAAATGCGTACACAGAATGATCCAAATGCGTACAAAGGTTGATTCAAATGAGTACAAAGATTTACCCAAATGTGTACAAAGAATGATCGAAATGCATACATAGAATGCTCTAAATGGGTACAAAGAAACAACCGAAGAATGCTATTAGTGTTGTCGTAATTTTTGTCTGAGAGAGTTCTGATGGATATTGGTCCTTTAGAGTGTAGAATGATAGTGAAGGCTCTGTGAGAATAAGGATTTAGGAAAGTGAGGTAGTAGATTCACAAGGGCTGGGGAAGAGTAAGGACAGTCTCTTATTACGACAATATTTGTCTCTCAAAAACTATTCCTACCACTCTTCTGAACAAACAACTGTTTGTCAGTTCCAGTTGCTCATGCGCACACACCGATTTGGTGATCCTGACGCACAACGTACATGAATACACACTACGATAACAAAATATGGGAAATGTTTGGGTTTTGGGCCAGCCGACACCAATGCTAATAAAGTTTTTAATACTTTTATTATCATAAAATCAAGTTACAAGTAAGTATTAATGTACAGTCAGAAATCATGGGTTACAAAACACAAAATAACAGGGGGGAGGGTTTCTGAGGAGAAATATCCAATGCACCTTTTCCCGCTTGTATTTACTAACATAAAAGACCGGGTCCCAAAGACGAGAAAGGGGGGGGGGGGTGATGATGATGATCAGAGATAGGCAATTTAACCCAATGGTAAATTTATTACTCTGAGTCAAGGGGGTTACAGTAATATGGGGTAAAGGTAAAGCTAGAGGTCATCAAATGTTTTCCTTTGATCAACCAATTTTCCCGAGAGGAGGGAATGCTCACAGTTAAATAATCCCGCTAGGAGAAATCCCGTACAATTAATACAGTACACCTTAATACTAGGTTGAACTAATTATAAGGGTAAAAAGATTAAATCTCCTTTTTTTCATTAAAAAAAAAAAGCTTGGCTGGCCAGCACACAGTCACACACACACAGACTTTGTACAGCCCCAGATTAGCGGGTTGTTGAAGTTAACAAAGTGTCCCGAAATCGCTGGACGTTGAAGTTTAACGGTACTGTTTGTTTATTAGATAAAGTTCCTAAAGAATGGCACAGGCACTTGGCTAGATGTGAGGAATGGTGTGGTGTCTAAGATTGGCACAGCTGGTGGAGATAACTTTCTTTTACAGTAATGTCACAAACTACAAAAAAACACTGAGGTAAGTTCTTCAGGGGGTTGGTAAAATCCAATGATTATGCTTGACAGACAGTGTTAGGGAAATCTATGTTCTTCTTCACGAATAGAGCAGTGAGTAAAATATTGCTACTGTTGACTGTTCTTCTTCCAGTTTGATAATTATAAAAAAACGACTTTATGAATTAGGATTTTAAAATAGTCTTTGGGTTTGCTTTGTTTCTGTATACTTCAGATAGCTTGTCAGGATCGCCACAAAGATTAAATTTCAAATATGTTCATAAGTCACTGGAGTAATCGAACTGAGTCGGCAAGACTCTAGATATATATTATTGCAGCGAAATGGCTGCTTAAATGATGTTTCATTGCTGCTTAATTGCTGCTTAAATGATGTTTCATTGCTGCTTAATTGCTGCTTAAATGATGTTTCATTGCTGCTTTATTGCTGGGATGCGAGGTTCAAAAGATCAATCTGGATGCAATAGAAAAAACATGAAATACAATAAAATCATATTAAAATCTAACGCGCGATACATTTACAGTTTACCTATTTTCTGCACTCGCATCTTCAATTAATAAAACAAGAGAGAAAAAAAAACTCCCCGTGAGGTTAATAGTTGAAAGCACATCTATTTATACAGAACTAAACTGTATTAAAGTTATAATTCCCTTAAGCGGCTATTGTATTAGGAAATAAACTTATAGATGTAACATTTAGTTGGCACTAGAACTTTGAAGATGGGCTTATTTAATAAGGTTAAATTTACACCACAATCCAGTGAACTAAATATGAAATAACTAGACCACTGATCACTCGAAGCTAATGTATAAATTACCGTCTGCACAGAGAAAGAATTTCACTCCAATAGCCAACAATTTAGATGAAATCTAGCAGGAATTTTTAACTATTTGCTAGTGAATCTTAGGATTCTATCAGAACGAATGATACGTTGCCCTTTTCAGATTCTGTATTTATCTATTAGAAAGGCAAAATAAATAGTACATGTGAAAATTTCGCGCCTCTTCAGTTCCCATGGAAGTCGAAGTTATTTAGCTGCCATGCTAACCACGATGGCCCAACTGGCTTCCGATCTACGTTCGTTTCAGGCTGCTCGCACGAGCATGTGAAATTCCGGCGAGACTAGCCTCGTTCGCGGTGAGTTTTCTGATTCCTCAGATCGTATCCGCTACGCTGAGCGTTCCGTCTTTCGGGCAAGTCTGCCGGTGGCCACAGAAGTGCGAAGTCTGCAAGAAGCTTTCTTCTGACCGCTCGTGTCCGTCTTGCGAACGGTTCAGTGTTCGTACGGAAATGCTAAACTTCTGCTTCTCTGTTCTGGGGATCTTCTTGACTGCTTTGATCCTAGCCGCTACTCTTCGTTGATGAAAAGTTACAACAATACTGATGTTCAGGGATTCTAATGTTATGAAAAGCTAAAGTCCCTTTAATCATCCATTAAATCAGGGAAAATTCACTTGACAAACTAGACGTACGTAACAATCGTTCCCACTTTTAGACATGAAACCATTTTTCATGTTTCCTTCTTGACAATGGAGGTGACCTGATTGGTGACTTTAGGATGAGTGGTATCTTCAGTTTGCTCTACTTCCTCTGTAGACCAGTTTCTACTCAAGAAGTCAGCCCCGACATTCTGTTTTCCTGGGATATATTCCACTTTGAAGGAATAAACGCTCAATAATAATGCCCAGCGCATAATCCTTGCGTTGAATTCCTTATTGGCACCAAGGAAAGCCAATGGAGCGTGGTCGGTTTGTACTGTGAAAGAAGTACCATACAGAAACTCATGATGGCGTCTGATGCCATGAATCAGAGCGAGACATTCTCTTTCAACGACACTGTAGTTGCGTTCAGCCTTGTTCAGTTTCCGACTGCCGTAAGCTATTGGGAATAGCATATTCGGGTCACTGTCCTCGGCTTGCAACAATGTTGACCAGATGCTCTGACCTGACGCCTCAACTCTCAGTACGAAAGGCTTCTGATACGGGTACAATTCCTTAATAGCGTGACTTGCTATGGAGTGGATCAAGAGTGCAACAGACTCAATGCTTCGACACTCTGTCTCTATTTAGGCCCTGAGTCGCCTTCCAGGGTTATGCTAATAGCTCTGCACGTAATAATACTGTGGGTTCAATTTTGGTCAGACACATCCCAAATCCCTGGCCCGCACACAGGCACTCAGGCACAAACACGTCAGTAACCATTGACAGTGTACAATTATTTATTACAAGACAATATTGTTCATCTCTTCAAAGTGCACAATATAAGGATTCTCTTCTAGTCGTGTCTAGACTACCGTCTCGCCCTCGGAGACATCATACATTTTAATAAAGTCTGGTACTCACGCATTTAGAAAACTTCACACTCTGCATTTGCCTAAAACTGATAATACACTTGCAGTAGAAGCTGTACCAACGGGCTGATCACCCGTTTGCCAGTCACTTCGATTACGGAAACAACAGCAAATGGATTGATTTGCCGTTGCCCTAAAGACGCCAATAGGCGTGATGGGAAACAATGGCAAAGAAAACCTATCTGCTGTTGCCCTAAGACGCCACTAGGCGTAATGGCCACTGACTGCTTTGACGGTCGGTGGCTAAGGACGGAAGAAGAAGAAGAAGCTGTAATACAATTGATGGTAAAATAGCATGCAGGTGGATTAATAACACAAGCTAAAGATATCGTCCATACGGACATATGCCATCTACACAGGCCGAAGACACAAGCCCAAGTGATTTAAAGAACGCTCAACTTGTCCCACTTTAAAGTTGCCGTCTGCTATCAATTTGAGCAGCCGACAAGACGTCACTTCCTGTAACCACGGACTACCGTGTATAAACAATACAACCACGGAAGTGATCGTATACAAAACATGATATGATATTTACTCATATCATTTACTCCCCCCTGGACTAAAATAATGAAAAGGAACTTTTCATTATTTCCATAGTACAATCTTACAAGGTCACTGGAGAAACCATATGACAATATCCAAATTCTCAACTGTCATCATTATGATAGCACCTAGAGGCGTGCTCCATAATCGACAATTTAACACACAAGGTGTGGTATTTAGTAATAACATTACCAAACCCATTATCGTTAGCAGACGCTCTTTTGACACAAATGTGAGGTAACTACATTAATTAGAAGGCAGTGTGGAAGAAGTCAATATGTCAGTCATGGCACTCATACAGCATACCATGTCAACAAACGCCTTAAGTCATGTCGGTATGTAAGTCTACCTATCTATCAAATGAAATGCATAATAAGCAATCAAAGACAGAATAGATCATATGAGGCAGACAAGTCAAAATATAAATGGTGACTGTGACAATATGTCAAAATAGTTATTAATATTTGTATGTATGCAATGTCATGTGGTGAATGACCTTGTTAATGAGATGTCATGTGAAGATATATTATTTAATATCTAAACATACGAATGTTATAGGTTATACTAAGTATAAGCACCAATGTAATTCAATTCACATAGTGACACATTAATGCACCAATGTAATATCACTAGGGTTATTAAAACTGGTCATGTTAGACCATACAAAGTTCTTCCTGTAGAAGTATTTAAAAGAATTAAAGTTTCAATAAGTCACTAGTTCGCACTTATTCACACATCATTGTTATTGATTTCCAGTTAAGTACATATGCCGGAACGAAATAGTTCATTGAAAAAATCCATTTTTCCTCTATGTCGGATGTCGATGTTTGTCTTCCATGCAATAGCATATACAGCACAGATACCATTCTTCCTTCTGTACTTGAAAATTTTACAAGTATATGTTGAAATATAATTTCTCTGTTATGTCCCTTTTTGAACTATGGAGCAAGTAATTTTAGTTACTTCCCTTTTCTTTAAATGTTTCAGTCATATAATTAGTGCAAATAATTTTGGAAATTGCAGCAAAGTATCTGAAATGTACAGAATTGGATAGTCATACCGCCAAGAGTCATTCTACAACGTGTATATAGTAGCGCAGTATTGTCCTTGACCACGTGCACTAGACATCCTACGCCAAACGATTGAATATATCGGTTGACTTCGGATGAACAGAAATTCATCATCATCATGTTGCTTGGCATAATGTCTCCTGATTTGCAACTGGTTTAAGTGCATGACGAAGCAATGTGGCTGTAATCCCTGAAGTATGGGGTATATCTGTTAACGGAAGGCATGTGCCTTAGTTCATGATGCTTCATATTTGTGAAATAATTCCCGACTTGTCAGAAAGGAAGTTCTGTAAATATTGAGTATCAAAGTTGGATTGCAGTAGCATTTGTGGCGACAACTGGAGATAGCGGATGCTTCACGCATCTCGACAACACGTCAGCCATCACATTCACTCTTCCCTCGATGGGCTTAATCTGGTATTGGTAGGGTTGAAGGGCCAATGAGGCACGGGCATCTTTTGCATTCTTAAATCTCGCCGTTTTCAGGTAAGAAAGTGCTCTTTGGTCCGTCTCGAGTGTGAAACTTGCACCAAGCAGGTAGCGCTGAAGTTTAGAGAAGCAGAACACAAGAGCCAGCAGCTCTCTCTCAATGACCGGGTAACGCTGCTCAGTAGGCATTAGCTTCCTGCTAACATAAAGTGTCGGATGTAAACAGCCATTCCATTCTTGCAACAGCGAACCTCCAATGGACGATTTTGAAGCGTCGACTCTAAGAGTAAAATGTTTAGAAGGATCAGGCAATCTCAATATAGGCAACTTGGAAAACAGACTATTTAATCTATCCAAAGTTACATTACATTCTCGACTACAAACAAACCTATTTGGTGACTCTTTCTTCACCAGTGATGACAATACGGACGTATACTCTGCAAAATTGGGGATAAATTTGCGATAAAAGTTTAGGAGCCCCAGAATACTTCTAACCTGTTTTTTTGTCCTGGGTAAATCAAGGTTTAGAATTCTAGAGATGGTAGTATCCTCTGTTTTCAAAAAACCTCCTCCCACTTTATATCCCAAAAAAGAAATCTCCTGAAATCCAATCTTAGTCTTAGATGGACGTGCAGATAAATTATGAAGACGTAGAGTGCTAAGTAAGGATTGAATACCCTCCAAATGTTCATCCCAAGAATGATGAAACAGACAAATGTCGTCAATGTAAGTAATGAGGTCTTCTCTGTCAGAGAAGAGTCGTCTCATCATGCGAACGAAGGTCGCAGGTGCGTTTACTAACCCAAAGGACATATAATTGAATTGAAATAGACCCAATGGAGTTGCGAACGCAGTATAAGGCTTGGATCGTTCCGTTAATGGCACTTGGAAATAGCCTTTAGACAGATCAAATTTAGAGAAAAATAAAGCCGAAGCTAGTCTATCCAGTAAAGACTCTAACACGGGGAATAATTCCGCGTCGTGAATGGTGACCGAATTTAGACGTCTAAAATCTATGCATATACGTATAGATTTGTCTTTTTTCCGGATCAAAACCATAGGAAAACTATAAGGGGAATGAGATGGAGAAATGACATTTAATTTCACCATCTGTTCTAGTTCCTCCTTAACTTGACATTGTAAATGTATCGGTATAGGTTATGGTTTCAACTTAATCGGTTGAAAGTCTGTCAGAATAATATCATGTTCGATGATATCAGTGTGTCCTGGAACATCAGTAAGGACATCAGCAAAAGAATGTAAGATTGAAGTAACCTGTTCTTTCTGGAAAGAAGATAGAGTTGGCGATATATCAACATCTTTCCAACTTTCAGTAGCTAAGTAGTGAAGACTAGGTAATACTAATAGTGAGTCATTTCCATCAGTCAAATCAGAATTTTCCTCCTGTATGACAGCCAAAGAAGAATGACGACAGACAGATTGATCAAGTGCCTCAAAGACTGGTCTTAGATATGGTGGACGTGTATGAAACTGCTGTAACATATTGATATGAAAAGTTTTTTCTTTTCCCTCTACTGAGACAATATAATCAACATCAGACAGTCTCTCCACAATCCTGTAAGGTCCTCTCCATGAAACTAATAATTTGTTATCTCTCCTGGGTAATAGTACGTAAGCTTCATCACCAGGCCAGAGTTGGCGTAATTTGCGGTTTTGGTTAATAAACAACCTCGCCCTAAGCTTTGCCTTTTCAGATGAACCTACTGCTATTTGGCATGCGTCTTATTTTTTTCCTCAAATTGACCACATATTGATATGAGGTCTGAACCTCCTTGTTCATTTCAGCACCAATTAAAAGTTGTTTTAATATAGACATTGGGCCTCGTGGTCTGGCGCCAAAAACCAATTCGAATGGACTAAAGCCTGTGTGTTCATTTTTTATCTCTCGATACGCAAATAAAATAGCTGGGAGAACTCTGTCCCAATTTTGTGGATATTTAATTGTAACTTTATGTAGCATTTGTTTTAAGGATCTGTTGAGGACTTCTATTTTTCCGTTAGACTGAGGATGGTATATTGAACTAAGGGATCTTTGAATCCCAAACATATCCATAACCTGTTTCATAGCATCTGAAACTAACTGAGTTCCTCTATCAGATAGAATGTTTTCAGGAAAACCTATTCTACTAAAAATCAAGAATAATGCATCAGCAATACCTACCGTGGTGATGGTTTTAAAAGGTATAGCTTCTGGCCAGCGTGTGCACATATCTATGCAGGTCAACACATATTGATGACCTCTGGCTGATGTTACCTTTAAAGGGCCGATAATGTCAATGGCCATCTTTGCGAAGGGACGCAAAGAGATATCAGAGGCTTGAATGGGCGCATCATGTTTTGGTTTTCTGGTTGCTACACTTTGGCAGATGGTACATGTACGACAAAATAATTTGACGTCTTTCGTAATTCTGGGCCAAAAAAATATGACAAAACTCTTTGTTTTGTTCTAGCAACACCTAAATGTCCTGCACATTCAATGTCATGTGCATGTCGTAAAATGAATGGTCGAAAACAAGCTGGTACCATAATCTGTTTCTTTAAGGAATTAGCAAATTGATAGTTTCTTACCAAAATCCCATTTTTGATAGTATACCAGTGTTTTGCACAGTCATCTACCATTACATCATTCAAATGAGCAATATGAAAATATTTTTTTAAGGAAATATCATCTTTCTGTCTTTGTATAAAGGTTTCCTTATCAATGAGCTCCATCTGAAATAAATTGTCATCATCAGTATTCACATCATTCATTGCCTTAATATCATCATTATTTTCCTGTTGATAATGAATTATATCATCATTATTATTTTCCTTTTCTTCTTCTTCTTCTTCTGAAGTGATATCTTCAGTTATATCTTCAGGTAACACATCAATGACTGGTTTGTGATGATCATTGTCCATGCGAGACTGAGCTCTAGTAGTCACAGCATGTGAACATAATAAATGTTGTCTTTCCCGTATTTCAATATCTTCCTGTGTACATTCATGCAATTTAGGTATGTTTCCCATAATAATTCCAGCAATTGGATTGTCCAAGAGGCATACCAGTGTTCTACCTGTAAAGTATGGTGTATCCAAAAAAACCTCAGCTGTGGGGTAATATTCCACAGTTCCTCCAAAAGTTATGCATTTCACTTGTTTTCCGGTATATTCCACCTTATCAACCAAGGCCTTGCGCACACCAATGGTGGTTGCACCAGTATCTCTCAGTAAAGATACTAACTTATTATTGACAAAACCTCTGTTCAAGATCAATGAACCAGTACTTTCAAAAGATGACATTACTGGGAGGGGGTGTCCGCATAATAATCTTGGCACTCCTTGAGGCTGAAATAAAGAATTGCAATTAGTGCAGTTATAATTATTTGCTAAGTCTACACTGCATGAATTTGCATGTGCTACAATATCATTATGGTTCTGATTATTATCATGAACAATGGCATTGGTACGTTCAGTGTTTCTTGATTGTCTGGAAGTATTGTTATGATAAGATCTTTTATTTGCATTCTGATCATTTCCCCTATAAAATGATTTCTGCCCTCTATTTGATTTTGAGTTATATTCTCCTCTATTTTGCCAGTTATTGGACTTAAATGAGGTTTGTGGATAATAGTTATCCTCCTGATATGAATTCCAATTTCTTTGAGGTTGGTGTTTATTAAAATTGTATCTACCTCTATTTTGACTGTAATTATGTGATGGTTTAAATCTTTGATTCCTATCCATACTGTTTGATCTATACCTAGGTGCATTGTCTTGGAATGACCTAGCAGATGCAGCTGGTAATGAATCCTTAACATTGTTTTTGCTCAATACTCTATTAGGATGTGCAACTTGATATTGACGTCCTAGGGTTTGTAATTTAGTCATGTTTTCTGGTTTTCTTTCCTGCAGGAACGCAAGAAAATCAGAACTAATAGATGACAAAACCTTGTCTCTTAGAATTAAATCTGACAATCCTTCAAATGTTTTTTCAGTTTTGGATAGTTCAATCCATCTAGAAAAATTTAGTTTAACAGCTGAAATAAATTCAGTGAAATCTTTTCCAGAATCAGGGTACAAAGACCGAAATTTCTGACGATAACCCTCATCATCTAATTGATACCTCTGCAATAAAATCACCTTAACAGCTTCATAATCCTTTCTGGTTTGGTCATCCAAAGTGGAGACTACAGTTAATTGTTCACCAACCAATAAATTCATAAGTCTACATGTCCATGTAGATTTGTCAATCTTATATTCTTCACAATAAGTTTGGAACCTATTTAGGAAGCATGAAATGTCATCTATGGATGCATTAAATTTTGGCAAATTAATCCTTATGGCAGTAGTATGATCTTTATTTTTATCTTCACCTACCCCAGGATGCAATAGTGGTTGTTGTAATTTTAATTTTTCAAGTTCAATCTCAGCTAATCTTATAGCTTGGTGAGATAATATCTCTTCTTCAGCTTTAATTTGTTTCAATTTCATCTCCTCTTGAGCTTTAATTTGTTGCAATTTCATCTCCTCTTGAGCTTTCTCCTCTTGAGATCTGGCATAGGCTAATTTTTCCCTTTCAAGAGCCCATTCTTCTGATCTTCTTTTTTCAGCTAATTCTTCTTTATGGAGCTCTTCTTGTCTCCTTAATTCTTCTTTATGGAGTTCTTCTTGTCTCCTTTTTTCAGCCAATTCTTCTTTATGGAGCTCTTCTTGTCTCCTTAATTCTTCTTTATGGAGTTCTTCTTGTCTCCTTTTTTCAGCCAATTCTTCTTTGCGAAGTACTTCTTGTCTGTTTAATTCTTTATCCACATAAGCCTGCAAGGCCGACCTTCCAAATTAAGTTCTTTTCCAATTTTCATTAAATCCTTTAATGAAGTCATGGTTGCTTATTATTGTGTTTATCAGTAATACACAATATTTTAACTTTTATGTATATGAATATGTCAGCTAAATATTCAATACTTCATCCACCAATCTCAGATCAATTTATAATTGCAATAATATAGGTGCAGTGAAATACGAGGTACGAACAACAAAGAAAATAGCACGTACAACGAGTAATGACAAGAAAGACAGGGTTAGAGCAACTGAAGGAAATACAAATGGAAAACAAAGGAATAATTATAACATATATATGAATTAATTTAAACTAATGCTCTAGTACAACTAGACAAGACAAGACGCATATCACAACAATTATGACATCTATGAAATAAATGACAGTCAGGGGAGAATGTACAATATTACAAACAATAATGTAACAAACTGAGTAAAATATTACAATAACAAGACTTATGATAACATACAATAATGAAACATGACTATACAGCTAACAAAGATGGATCTGTTAAATTTAATAGAGGCAAACTTTTATACAACCAGCAGAATATGCTGGGTCCTCTATCTGAATCACACAGATACTGCACTATAGAACGCTTGATTTGTTCATTCGACCTAGCTTTCGCGGTATTAAATGAACAACTCAAGTCCCACCATCCTTACTGTAGTGAAATTGACAGAGATACAACGGTAAAATACCTCCAAAGATAACATGTAAGGATAAAAACATAATGCGTAGGCTGCTGATAGTACATGATCGCCCAGACCGCGGGTCATCACCCTCCATAAAAATTGACTTGCTAGACAGGAGGGGAACGGCGGATAAAAAGGAAAAAATATGACTGGAAAGATTGCGTGAGACTAGAAAGGCTAAGGAGACGCAATTGGGGGCGAAACGGAGAAAAGTCACGTTTCCCAAGTTGACATACAGTAAGGAACTCGACAGAAGGGACCTTGGATATGTTACGCCACAGTCATTTATTGGTCGCTTTTGCGATACCAAGCCTTTGATTTGAATTCAGCGGCAGAACGCAGATGTTTGGAATATTACAAAAATTAAAAAGTAACTTTTTCGTAATATTAATGTTAGGAATATAAAAATTAGCTGGCCGGATGGCCCATTCTGAGCAGTGAACTAATATGTTCTTAATTTTACAGACGGATAGATAATATTGAAGATAATGACAACAGACAGTGTTGTTCACATCAGCGACAGACTGTATGGAATAAAAAGTGTCGCTATTTGCAAAAAAAAAACACGACCTTGAGACGCAGGTGTTCAAATCTACTTAGTAGGGAAGCGAAGGGACATTGGTGGGAGCTGTGTCTAAATATAACTTTTAACGACAAAATTTTGGAGGGGAGAGAAAGGTTGGTTCAAAAATCAAGTACGTTTTTGAAAAAAACAAGTAGAGACGGACAGACTAACAGATAAACATCCATACTTGACTGAAGCATGACTGAAATGACTTTAGGGTAGGAAATTTGAATTTGAAATAAACCTAGGCAGTGATTGGCCACAGACAATCATTTTATCGGCGCTCAGACGCGCAAGTGGGGCCATTCCTCAATAGTTGTTCGATGATAGACACAGTATTTTAAAGTGTGGTGATTTCCAAATGAAAGAAAGTGAAATAAGTTCAGGGACGCCATACTATAGCCAGCAGCTCAGCTGAGTTTTGCTAGCATTTCTGTGTTCTTTATTCATAATCTGAGCTGTGAGTTTCAGTTGTCAACAAGGCGGTGTCCATTCAGTTGGTGATTTTACTCGAGTGTATCTGTGCAGTACGTTGTGACAGAGACCACTATTATTGCCCGCCAGCACGGAGAGGTGGGACCACCAGATTTCAGCACCAGAGCTACATATGCAAGTTGAGTGAGCCTCTGGTCTGCTGGAAGTTCACCAACGCCTTTTAGTTACTAATACCCCATAAAATTCCTGCAATTTACTGGACACTGTGTAGTCAATATAGACAGGTGTGATGAGGCCACCCCAACAGCACAAGCATTAACTATCCTCCCAAGTAGATGACTACTAGAACATTTTAATAAAACTAACTAGTCTAGTACTTATATATGTACACTCTTGCATTTATTATGTAACATTCCATGCATTTTCTTTCATAAATTTTAAATCCTTTTTTTTAAAAAAAAAAAAGTTCTAGTCAACCTAAAAAATTGATCCAGAACAAAATAAATGTAATATAATTCTATCAAAAAATTTTACACTCTTGAGTTAGTTCAGTGTATTATAATATTTGTTAAATATTATTAGTCTGCTTAAATATCTGTGGGTGTATCCATAACTATCACACCACATTACATATCATTACCCTAGACATTTTACATAGCTACATTCATTAAGAAAAAAAAAATTGAGTGTGAGGTCGTAGTGGTAGCAAGAAAGGCCTTCTGACAATTCACAACTACATTTTATCTCAGGAGCCTTCACAGCTGGCCTCATACATTACATTTAGTAATATCACCATCATACAATACCATCAAACCCACTACATACATTGGGGTCTTGTCCAGGGATAATTAGCCCAACAGTAATATTAGGATCTCCTGGTTGGAGAAATAAAATTAGGGGAAAAAAAATTGTGAAATTCCCTTTAAAATTAAAAGTGTCCCTGCAGATAAAAGTTGGTGAATCTTCACAGCCAGTGATAATTAATTAGTTAACTGGTTAGTTAGAATTAGTTAGACTATAGTCATAAGAAGTACTTAGTGTATTTACTGGTTAGAGATTTAGCTTGTATATTATTATATTGTCTGAAAAGTATGGCGGAGCTAGCAAAATTCTGATCAGCTGCTGTGCTGACCGCAAAGGAGATGGGAATGGATGGTCAGATTTTAATTCAATATGTAACGGCTGAATGTGATAAATATATTGAAAGGGAAGATAGAAAGGTAGCTGAAGAGAAGAGGTTACAAATTGAGGCTGATAGAGAAATTAAGAGGCTGCAGATTGAGGCAGAAGAAAAACGACAGCAAAGGGAGGCAGAAGAAAAAACGACAGCAAAGGGAGGCAGAAGAAAAAAGGTTGACTGCCGAAAGGGAGGCAGAAGATAGAAGGTTGCAAAGGGAGCACGAATTACGACTAAGGGAGCTGGAATTACAAGGCCCGGCTCCTGAAAATGGTGCCAGCCCTTTTGCCTCAGATGCTACGCCCAGTCTGGGAGCCTCAAACTCAGCTATGGGGTTTCATTTAGACCATTTTGTTGAAAAAGACGATGACATAGAGTGGTACCTAGGACGTTTTGAGTTATTAGCTACTACATATGGGTTAGAGAGAGAGAGAGGTGGAGTTTAAAGCTATCACAGGGATTGAGGGGTACTTCTTATGAAGTATTTGCCAAAATGAACAGGGAAGACCAAGACAATTATGACATGTTAAAGCAGGCTTTGTTATTAAGGTACGAGAAGAATGGTGAATTTTATCGTAAGAAATTTAGAAATGCCAAACTGTTGTCTGGGGAGACATACCACCAATTCTCTGCTAGACTAGAAACCTATTTGGAGAAATGGACGGCTCTGGGGAAGACCCAAGATCTTAAAGAAATGATCATGATTGAGCAATTGAGAGAGTCCATGGCTCCAGACATGAGAAAATTTCTCATGGAACAAGGTGCAGAGAAGTTGGGGGAAATTTTAAATGTTGCTGAGAGGTATCAGGCAGCTCAGGCAGAGGTAAGTGGTGCTAAAAAAGAAGCACATAGACAATTTTAAAGCTCCACAGCAATTTAATAAATTTGATAATAGAGAGCAGGGAAATAAAGGTAGGACAAACTTTGAGCGGCCAAGAAATGACTATCGCGACAGAAACTCACAGTTCAATGACCAAAAGTTCAATGAAAGAAAACCGTTGAACCAAGGAAAAAGATGGTGTAAATGGTGCAAGAAGGATAACCATAACACACGAATTTTTGTAGAGAAGGAAACCTTCAAACATTGCTGCAATGAAGTCGGGGACGCGAAGATTAAAGGTTAATCCTAATCCTAAGGGACAACAGGAACCTTATCACCCCCCAGTTTGTGAGGATGTTATTTGTAATGGGGTCACCATAAGGTGCCTTTATGATACAGGTTGGGATTATGATTCAGTTGTGAAGTCTAGCCTAGTGGACCCAAGTCAGTATACCACAGAAACAGTGGAAATACAAGGGGCGACTAAGGACATACCACTCATGACACTTCCCATCACAAGGATAACGGTGAAAACTCGCTATGTGGAAGGAGAAATCAGAGCAGCAGTGAAAGCAGTGATAGATGAACCAATCTACCCTCTGATATTGGGGTGTAGATACGTCTTCTTGGGGAATCACGAGAAACCTGTGATCATGGCGACAGTGCAGACCAGGTCACAGAAGAAGGAGGAAGAAGGTGAACCTATAAATGCTCATCCAGAGGAGATGAGGAAGGCGCAGGCTGAGGATAGGACACTCAAGCCCTGTTTAAAAAAATTGCCCAAATGCCACACACCTCCGAGCAAGGGGGAATATTTCATGAAGAACAAACTCTTATACAGCAAGGCCGGAACTGGAACAAATGGTCACAACCAGCTGGTTCTTCCCACTTCATATAGAGATAAAGTGATGGAACTCGGGCATGCGATTCCCTTCAGTGGTCACATGGGGATCAGCGCCACAGGACAGCGTATAGCTTGTCATTACTTCTGGCCAGGGATAACGGAGGATATAAAAAAAGATATGTCAAATCCTGCCCAGAATGTCAAAGGGTAGCTCCAAAGCACTGGACTGCCCCTGCAACTCTAGGGGAAATGCCCATAGTGGGAACACCTTTTGAGAGGGTTGCAGTGTGGATATTGTAGGACCTCTCACTCGGACCAAGAGGAGGAACAGTTACATCCTTACTCTGGTGGACACTTGTTCTATGTGGGGAGAGGCGGTAGCCCTGCCATCAATTGATTCAAAACATGTAGCAGAGGCACTACTTACAATATTTACCCGATTAGGATTCCCGCATCAAATCTTGACGGATAATGGTTCTCAGTTCAAGGGGAAACTAACGGAAGAAGTTTTTTTTAAGCTATTTCAAGCCAGACACTTTCATTGTAGTCCGTACCATCCACAAGGGAACGGCCAGGTAGAGAGGTTCACGGGACTCTCATTTCTATCCTGAGAAAGCTGGCACACGAAAAACCGGATCTGTGGGATCAATTCCTGCCCGCCGCATTGTTTGCGTACCGGGAGGTACCACATAGTTCAACCGGGATGGCTCCCGCAACTCTGCTATTTGGGAGGCCAATAAAAGGTCCATTAGAAGCTCTATTAAGGACCTGGACAGATGAGAAGGCGGAAGAGACTGTTACCTCATCGTATCAATACGTGAACGAACTGACCACTCGTTTGAAAGCTGGATGGAAACTGGCAAATGATAATTTCAAGCAAGCCAGGAAGAAACATGCAGCATATTTTAATAGGAAGGCAAAGGACAGGGAACTGGCAGTCGGAGAGAAGGTGCTGCTTCTACTACCCGGAAGCCAGAATAAATTAAAAATTGGTTGGCAAGGTCCATATACGGTTCTAGAGAAGGTGTCTAGAACAAACTATAAAATTGACAAAAAGGGGAAGGAGAAAGTTTATCATGTAAACCTGTTAAAGAAGTATCTGGACAGACCACTCCAGGAAAGCACCCCCTTATTGACCTTGGCTATTGCAACCCAGATGCAAAAAGAACCACTCACCTCACATGAATACCCATTACATCCTTGTGAAACCGCAGCACAGGTAAAAGTCAGTAAGCACCTGACTAAAAACCAGAGGGAGAGAGTTCAACAGGTTCTGGAGGAACATACAGATGTATTAACAGATAAACCAGGCCATACAAATTTGCTACAGTATGACATGAAACTGGTAGACTCAAACCCAATCTGTATGAGAGCCTATTCTATTCCGTTCGCGAAGGAGAAGGCATTGAAGGAAGAAATAGAGTATTTGTTGTAGGAGGGGATTATTTCGCACAGTGAATCATCTTTTAGTTCTAGTGTCGTTTTGTTGAGAAAACCGTCTGGGGAACACAGACTGTGCATAGATTACAGGAAACTGAATGCTGTCACAGAAGGACAAGTGGATCCATTACCAGACACAAAACAGTTATTTGCCAGACTGAACAAGGCAAAATACTTTTCAAAGGTGGATCTTAGTAAAAGGCTATTACCAGATCCCAGTGAAGCCTGAAGTGAGACCTTATTTGGCTTTTAGCACTTCGGATGGACATTATGAATTCAATATGCTACCATTCGGACTGAAAAAATGCTCCGAGTGTGTTTTCAAGGATGATGCGCAAATTGTTGGATCCCCTGAATAACCCATGTATCACGAATTTCATGGATGATATTCTCGTCGCCACAGAGACATTTGAAGAACACATTGAAGCTCTGGAGATGTTGTTTGATAGACTTCGGGAGGCGAACTTAACTGCTAGGCCAACAAAATGTTGTATTGGATGCAAAGAGTTGGAATTCTTGGGACACACTGTATATCAGGGTAATATGACCCCTGATCCTAAGAACTTGGAAAAACTGCAGAGAGCACCTAGACCACAAATAAAAAAAAAGGACGTGCGATCATTTGTGTCGTTATGCGGATTTTATCAGAAATACATCAAGAATTTTAACGCTATTTGTGCTCCTCTGACTGATCTGACTCGCAAGGGACTTCCAGATAAAATTATTTGGACTGCACAATGTGAACTAGCGTTCCAAGAGTTAAAGGAAAAACTCACTAGCAAGCCTATTCTCAAACTGCCTGATTTGACACAGGACTTTGTCTTAAGAACCGATGCAAGTAATGTAGGACTAGGAGGGGCTTTGTTGCAAAGATCATCTTCACCTGATGGGGAACTGAAACCAGTCGCTTATGCAAGCCGCAAATTGAATAAGGCGGAACAAGGATACTCCACAAGCGAAAAAGAGTATTTAGCGTTAATCTGGGCAATAAAGAAGTTTCAAATCTATCTGTATGGTAGGACTTTTGTGATCGAGACGGACCATCAGCCTCTCGTATTCTTATCTCAGGCTAAGCATGAAAACGCAAGATTGCTGAGGTGGTCTTTATTGCTTCAACCTTATCAGTTCAGTATCCAATATATCCCAGGCAAATTGAATGTCGGTGCAGATTTCCTCAGTCGGCACCCCTGTGATCAAAATTAGAGTAGTGGCAGACGTGAGGAGTAATTTTACCTATGTGTATCGCTGGTTTTGGAACTTGCCATAGGCATGTTTTCAAGTGGGGAGATGTGTAGTGAAATTGACAGAGATACAACGGTAAAATACCTCCAAAGATAACATGTAAGGATAAAAACATAATGCGTAGGCTGCTGATAGTACATGATCGCCCAGACCGCGGGTCATCACCCTCCATAAAAATTGTCTTGCTAGACAGGAGGGGAACGGCGGATAAAAGGAAAAAATATGACTGGAAAAGATTGCGCGTGATTTGGAGACGCATATGTGAGTGGGGGGGCCGGTAGAGGGTGGGCCCAAGGAAATTAAGAGGAACCGACGTTTGGGGGACATTGCTGTGGTCGCACAGTATTTATTTTGAGAAAGGCTAAGGGAAAGACGCAAGTGATGGATATTTCAAATAGCTTGAGGGGACAGTAAGGGGTGGGGGGGGGGGGGACCAACTTAAAACTGGGGGGATAAATGGGGAAATCTACGGAAGAAAAGTCACGTTTCCCAAGTTGACATAAAGTAAGGAACTCGACAGAAGGGACCTTGGATATGTTACGCCACAGTCATTTATTGGTCGCTTTTGCGATAACAAGCCTTTGATTTGAATTCAGCGGCAGAACGCAGATGTTTGGAATATTACAAAAATTAAAAAGTAACTTTTTCGTAATATTAATGTTAGGAATATAAAAATTAGCTGGCCGGATGGCCCATTCTGAGCAGTGAACTAATATGTTCTTAATTTTACAGACGGATAGATAATATTGAAGATAATGACAAAAGACAGTGTTGTTCACATCAGCGACAGACTGTATGGAATAAAATGTGTCGCTATTTGCACAAAAAAACACGACCTTGAGACGCAGGTGTTCAAATCTACTTAGTAGGGAAGCGAAGGGACATTGGTGGGAGCTGTGTCTAAATATAACTTTTAACGACAAAATTTTGGAGGGGAGAGAAAGGTTGGTTCAAAAATCAAGTACGTTTTTGAAAAAAAAAAAAAATACAAGTAGAGACGGACACAGACTAACAGATAAAACATCCATACTTGACTGAAGCATGACTGAAATGACTTTAGGGTAGGAAATTTGAATTTGAAATAAACCTAGGCAGTGATTGGCCACAGACAATCATTTTATCGGCGCTCAGACGCGCAAGTGGGGCCATTCCTCAATAGTGGTTCGATGATAGACACAGTATTTTAAAGTGTGGTGATTTCCAAATGAAAGAAAGTGAAATAAGTTCAGGGACGCCATACTATAGCCAGCAGCTCAGCTGAGTTTTGCTAGCATTTCTGTCTTCTTTATTCATAATCTGAGCTGGGAGTTTTTCAGTTGTCAACAAGGCGGTGTCCATTCAGTTGGTGATTTTACTCGAGTGTATCTGTGCAGTACGTTGTGACAGAGACCACTATTATTGCCCGCCAGCACGGAGAGGTGGGACCACCAGATTTCAGCACCAGAGCTACATATGCAAGTTGAGTGAGCCTCTGGTCTGCTGGAAGTTCACCACCGCCTTTTAGTTACTAATACCCCATAAAATTCCTGCAATTTACTGGACACTGTGTAGTCAATCTAGACAGGTGTGATGAGGCCACCCCAACAGCATAAGCATTAACTATCCTCCCAAGTAGATGACTACTAGTTAACTTTTTAATGTAAAATATATGAACTAGTTCTAGTACTTTATTATACTGTACACTCTTGCATGTTATGTTGGGTTACATTCCATTGCATTTTCTTCCATAATTTTTAAATCCTTTTTTTTTAAAAAAAAAAGTTCTGGTCAACATAAAACTTGATCCAGAACAAAATAAATGTAATATAATTCTATCAAAAATTTTACACTCTTGAGTTAGTTCAGTGTATTATAATATTTGTTAAATCTTATTAGTCTGCTTAAATATCTGTGGGTGTATCCATAACTATCACACCACATTACATATCATTACCCTAGACATTTTACATAGCTACATTCATTAAGAAAAAAATTGAGTGTGAGGTCGTAGTGGTAGCAAGAAAGGCCTTCTGACAATTCACAACTACATTTTATCTCAGGAGCCTTCACAGCTGGCCTCATACATTACATTTAGTAATATCACCATCATACAATACCATCAAACCCACTACACTTACCCACTAGTTACAAACAAGTACACGTAACGAAAACCCACATATGGTGAAGTCAGAAATCATGCAAACAGATTATATTTACAGTCAAGCTGTATGTAACAATACATAGACTTATCTGTTGCAGAAAAAACAATCCTCCTTGAGACTTCGACAAGCAAGGATCAATGTGATGGATCGTTTTCCAGGCTGAGGTTAGGCCTAGAATAGGTGGATCATTCTCCAGGCTGAGGTTAGGCCTAGAATCGTAAGGCTGACACTTGAAAACAACAGCTCTGGTCTATCGCTGACATCTGATCTTTATAGGATGAAAAATCTCCATATAATACTTTGATTTGATATTGAAAATGTCACTTCTTCTTGTTATTGACACTTTGAGGCACTTTGAGATGCATTTGAATGTTGGAAAGTCTCTTCCACACTTTAAAATCTCCGGCAGACGATGAATGCCGCCATTTTGAATAATGTTATTTTTGCTTCTTCCAGATTGTCTGTAAAGCTTGGCCCCCAAAAAAGGACTGATACGGGTACAATTCCTTAATAGCGTGACTTGCTATGGAGTGGATCAATAGTGCAACAGACTCAATGCTTCGACACTCTGTCTCTATTTAGGCCCTGAGTCGCCTTCCAGGGTTATGCTAATAGCTCTGCACGTAATAATACTGTGGGTTCAATTTTGGTCAGACACATCCCAAATCCCTGGCCCGCACACAGGCACTCAGGCACAAACACGTCAATAACCATTGACAGTGTACAATTATTTATTACAAGACAATATTGTTCATCTCTTCAAAGTGCACAATATAAGGATTCTCTTCTAGTCGTGTCTAGACTACCGTCTCGTCCTCGGAGACATCATACATTTTAATAAAGTCTGGTACTCACGCATTTAGAAAACTTCACACTCTGCATTTGCAGGTTTTAAATTTTTTTTTTTGACTGTTAATACACTGTTGCTTTTTTTTTTTTTTTTTTTTTTTTTTTTTTTTTTTTTTTTTTTTTTTTTTTTTTCCAGTAGAAATGCTGTAATACAATTGATGGTAAAATAGCATGCAGGTGGATTAATAACACAAGCTAAAGATATCGTCCATACGGACATATGCCATCTACACAGGCCGAAGACAAAAGCCCAAGTGATTTAAAGAACGCTCAACTTGTCCCACTTTAAAGTTGCCGTCTGCTATCAATTTGAGCAGCCGACAAGACGTCACTTCCTGTAACCACGGACTACCGTGTATAAACAATACAACCACGGAAGTGATCGTATACAAAACATGATATGATATTTACTCATATCAGCTTCTAAAGGTCAGGTAACCTTAGGATGGGGTATGCCGACAACTGTCCTTTCAAAGTGCTGTATGCATGTTCGCACTTTTGATCCCACATGACCTTATCAGGACAACCTTTCTTGGTGAGGTCAGTCAGAGGTGCCGTAAGTCCGTTGAAGTTCTCGATGTATTTCTGATAATATGCACATAGTGATATGAAGGAACGCACGTCTTTCTTCGTTCTGGGCCTTTTGGCTGCCGCTATTTTCTCCACGTTCTTCTGAACAGCCCAACTACAGCCGTGGGAAATAGTATGCCCCAAGAAGTCTAGCTTTTCGAACCCGATGAGACAATCGCTAGGTCTGGCTGTGAGACCAGTTTCCTGTAGTCTCCTGAGGAGCATAGCAACCGTAGCAATATGTTCGTCGTAGGTTTCCGATGCAATTAATATGTCATCCATGAAATTATGGATGTGGGTGTAACGAAATGTTTTCGTTTTGAGGGGAGAAAGTGTACGTATGACAGACTTGATGGAAGAATAAAAGATAATCTCTAGAGGAAACTCTTCCAGACTGCAAGTTGAATGCACAGTCTCTCCTCGGGAATTAGTCCACTCAAAAAAACTTTCTAAGAGAATTCTGGTGAAACTAAACAGGATATTCTCTAGGCGATAAATTCTTTATCCGATATCCTACAAAGGACTAAGTATAGTACGTATAGACGGATAAGAGATTTGGTGCCCAGCCACATTAAAAATATCCCGACCCAATAGTGTTTATTAATTATGGCTCTGCCCCCAGGGTGTAGATTTATGTTATTAAAACTATACAACCCAATTAAATATTACAAAGAAAATAACAACAGCCTCGGTTATGTAAAGTTTACAAAATTGAAAATAGAATCTCACAATATATTCAATTATACAACTATATGATATGTTCCCTAATCTATGAATGGTTCTGAACCATGTTAGAATTAATTTGTCATCACTGGACAAAGGGAATATTCTTTAGTGGTTCTGCTGGCATGTACAGATACTCATCTCAGATGCTGAATTTATGTAGTCTTGTTGCCAAGGTTCAATATGTCAAAGCATTCCAGGTCCAGCAAGGTCTTTTTAGGGTTTCAGAGGAGGGCAAGTTGCTTCTTCTCCGTCTTGACTCAGGGCGCATCACCAGCTGGGATGGATTAAGTCTGCCCCTTGAGAACACTGCTTATGGTTTAGTCTTCTGGTATGACAACCTGGTAGGACTGGATTGACAAACAATTGGAGCTCCATAAGTAATCATGCCAGAGAAGTCATTTCCCATATCTGCTGGACGCTAATCGTCCATCAGAAATCTAACAAACATTCATAGCTAACATCAATAACAAAGTACTATTTATTATCTATAAAGTACTATAGCATAACTGATGTTATAAGCAAACAGGTGGATCTAAACCTATATCTGGCTTCCAGCGTGTTTACGGCAGTGATTTTCAACATATGGGCTGTTAACTTCACCAACTGGGAAGTTTGGGGCAGTGGTCATCAAAAGTTTGAGAACCACTGGTCTACCTTGTGCCCATAGAGCAGTAAATTCAATTTGGGGTCACTGTCAACAATGGTTTGAGAACCACTGGGTAATAGTTTTCTATTTTGCTGTAACATTTTGGGGTGTCATTGCTGCCAAGGTTTGAGAACCACTGAATTACAAGTCAGTCAAACATATTCATTTATAAAATTGGCTAGTGCTGTTGCCCATTCATTACATACTTCTGTGTTTATGTGATAGGCATTCATATACCTTGATAATACCATCATAACATAGGATACATGCACATTAACACATTAAAATATAATTAATAAGGATATTTGCAGAAATCAGTTCAGGATTAAAATATGACAAGGATAATCATGGCTGAAATCATACAGTAGAATTAGTAGAAATCATTCAGTATAAACAGGACAAGGGTAGTTCATACATGAAACTTTCAGTATACCTAATGTTGTTGTCTCCTGTACAAAAGCAAGGATATTAATTTCTGTTACAGTGAAAAACAAAAGATACTGACATGATATGTTGTAGATAAACATATGATTATTATTCATGTATTCAAATAACAATATAGATCACTTACTCGCTCAGGCAAGATTCATTGCTGTTTAAATGATCGGGCCCCTCTGTATTTCTTAGGAGCAACCATTTTCAGCCGGTCTGCCTGTCTAGGCTGATGCTTTGTGAATCCTGTGCTATGAGAATTGTGCGCTTCGAGGATCCCGCTAAAATTCCGGTTCTGTTTGGTTTCTGAGGTCAAAGGTCAAAAGACAATAATCCGCGCTCCCTATCCATTGGCTGAACTGCAATTATTCAGGGCGCAGTGTAAAAGTTCACAGCGGTAAAAGGTCACAGTGGTTTGCTGGTAACCTCGATTAAAGACAAAGGAATTTATTTCCCGAAGCAAATGGGAGATCTCCTGATGTGTATTGATGAGTAGTAGAGATTCTAGAAAATTTAGAGAGAAGGAATGAATTTGTATGAGAAAAGATTGACAGAGAGAAAAGGCGGCGAATACACTTCGTGACATAGGCCCCCTTTTAAAAGTTATGCCTACGGCTAACTTAAGTTGAGCCGACTATTCTCTTCTGTCTGCCAATACCTTCCTGCTTCATATCTCTTGTTAATTCAATCCCATTGTTTCCTCTTTTCCCTCTGTCGAACGGTATGCCTGTAATCAACACATGTCTATCCGTTTCCTCATTGTCAAGGAGTTGAGGTACGTTAAGCAATCCTGCTCGTATGATCTTCCCTCTCTTATGTTCCTCCTTGTGGACCCTACATTGTAGCTTGCCTCCTGGCAAAGAGCTTGCATTAAAGCCTACACTCTGCTTGCAATGCGGTCTATAGCAAATAGTTTTGCATGATGAGGTTGCCACCCTCATCCACAACCTTATTTTAGTCATATTACTTGACTTGCCTAAGGACACATACCTATCTCCCCAGGTATGAGAGAGTGTATGTTCTTCTATCCCTGTTTCTCCAGCGACAGAGAAAGATAAGTCTACTAGTTGTTCCTGCCCACCAGGTACCAAGGAGGGAAATTTGAAATCGCTTCACTTTCTGCTCCCAGAGAGTGGGTGAGGTTATCGAAACTGACTGACGACTAAGTGCTTGAGTCTCATGATCCTCTTTAGGCCTTTCTCCCGTATTATCGGAAGATATTCCTGAAACATGTTTCATTCCACCAGGTACCAAGAAGCTCTGGCCTGGCTTCACTTTCTGATCCCAGAGAGTGGGTGAGACTATCAAAACTTGTTCAGAATTAAGTGCACTGGGATGGTCAATCCCTTTGCACTCTTCCAACTTTTCAGTGAAAATGTTGGAAGATGTGTTAGGCATTGGAGTCTCCATAGCCTGTTGGGGGGGGTCAGTCACGCCATTCTCTGGATCGTGCTGAGTCTCCTAAGATGATATATTTCCCTCCTTGAGGTATGGGGTAAATTCGGTCATCTAATATTGCGGCCTTTACTTTGCCGTTTACAAAGTTCGACCTAACTTCTACATAAGCTAAAGGCAAAATCATCCTTCTGTTGTTTATCATGGGTGCTGTTACCTCAACATCCTCTTCAGTGACTTGATCAGGGTCTACAACCGAGGCTGAGACAAGGGCATCACACCCAAGACCTTGATAATACAAACAGGTGATTTCTTCTCCATTTACTGTGGCAGTCTCCACATTTTGAGAATCCCTGTATCCACTCCGGGCCTTCGTCAAGTTCCCATCCATGGTAGGGACCTTAGCTTTGTATGAAGTCTGTGGGTTTTGGTCTCGGCGCCTACAGTCTAACTGATGTAGGGTGGCCGACAGGTGATGTTCAAGAACATCCCTTCCCTTCCCATAGGGTTGCGTAATCCTCTTCTGTTGAGTGATCCTATTTGGTTGAGCGATCCTATTTACCAGGTTTTTGGTGCGGTTGTTTTCAGTATGCCTTTTGTGAGTTTTTGCTGAGGATGAGGAAGGTCTCTTCAGATTATCAGCAGTGATGTGCTTAATCTTGTTTTCAGAATAGTCTAGATGTCTCTGTTTAGATATCCTAGCTTCTGCTCTGTCTGAGCCTGAATTCTGAGACATAGACTTGGCTTCATGTGATGCAGTTATATTTACCGCTGAGGGTGGTGATGCAACTGGCAAAGGAGTGGCATGATGAGTATTCCTAGATTCAAGTTTATCCCTGGATTCCATTTTTGTAGGTTGAAACTGAGTTTCCATTTCTTGCAGTTCTTCCTTACATTGGAGGGATTTTTCTTGTCGTTGTCTCTCATGTTCCACATTCTCTTCCTTGCATTTTGCTCTCCATTCGTTCTGTTGCCCCATTTCTTACAGGCTAAATACTTTCTATAGCCGTAACTAAACTAAAGTATTTTTCTAACAACCTATGTTATTTAAAACCAGCATTAAATAGTTAACAACATATAACTACTAACCAGCAGTACCACCAAGAATAGTTTTCATATCATAACTAAAATCTGTTTTTCTTGTAAAAATTTATGTGTAATTTAGTCTAGGGTAATTTATATGTCCCCTCTTTAATCTAATCCTAGACTTGGACACCAATTAGTGACAAGTACCTACAGCAGTAGTGGTCTAGGAAAGATAAGAGTTTTCATATCTCAGACAAGTGTCTAAATATGAAAAAAGTAGATCCCGGACACGAGCGTCCTAGTGTAGCGAAATGGTTTTTGTATTTGAGGGGAGAAAGTGTACGTATGACAGACTTGATGGAAGAATAAAAGATAATCTCTAGAGGAAACTCTTCCAGACTGCAAGTTGAATGCACAGTCTCTCCTCGGGAATTAGTCCACTCAAAAAAACTTTCTAAGAGAATTCTGGTGAAACTAAACAGGATATTCTCTAGGCGATAAATTCTTTATCCGATATCCTACAAAGGACTAAGTATAGTACGTATAGATGGATAAGAGATTTGGTGCCCAGCCACATTAAAAATATCCCGACCCAATAGTGTTTATTAATTATGGCTCTGCCCCCAGGGTGTAGATTTATGTTATTAAAACTATACAACCCAATTAAATATTACAAATAAAATAACAACAGACTCGGTTATGTAAAGTTTACAAAATTAAAAATAGAATCTCACAATATATTCAATTATACAACTATATGATATGTTCCCTAATCTATGAATGGTTCTGAACCATGTTAGAATTAATTTGTCATCACTGGACAAAGGGAATATTCTTTAGTGGTTCTGCTGGCATGTACAGATACTGATCTCAGATGCTGAATTTATGTAGTCTTGTTGCCAAGGTTCAATATGTCAAAGCACTCCAGGTCCAGCAAGGTCTTTTTAGGGTTTCAGAGGAGGGCAAGTTGCTTCTTCTCCGTCTTGACTCAGGGCGCATCACCAGCTGGGATGGATTAAGTCTGCCCCTTGAGAACACTGCTTATGGTTTAGTCTTCTGGTATGACAACCTGGTAGGACTGGATTGACAAACAATTGGAGCTCCATAAGTAATCATGCCAGAGAAGTCATTTCCCATATCTGCTGGACGCTAATCGTCCATCAGAAATCTAACAAACATTCATAGCTAACATCAATAACAAAGTACTATTTATTATCTATAAAGTACTATAGCATAACTGATGTTATAAGCAAACAGGTGGATCTAAACCTATATCTGGCTTCCAGCGTGTTTACGGCAGTGATTTTCAACATATGGGCTGTTAACTTCACCAACTGGGAAGTTTGGGGCAGTGGTCATCAAAAGTTTGAGAACCACTGGTCTACCTTGTGCCCATAGAGCAGTAAATTCAATTTGGGGTCACTGTCAACAATGGTTTGAGAACCACTGGGTAATAGTTTTCTATTTTGCTGTAACATTTTGGGGTGTCATTGCTGCCAAGGTTTGAGAACCACTGAATTACAAGTCAGTCAACATATTCATTTATAAAATTGGCTAGTGCTGTTGCCCATTCATTACATACTTCTGTGTTTATGTGATAGGCATTCATATACCTTGATAATACCATCATAACATAGGATACATGCACATTAACACATTAAAATATAATTAATAAGGATATTTGCAGAAATCAGTTCAGGATTAAAATATGACAAGGATAATCATGGCTGAAATCATACAGTAGAATTAGTAGAAATCATTCAGTATAAACAGGACAAGGGTAGTTCATACATGAAACTTTCAGTATACCTAATGTTGTTGTCTCCTGTACAAAAGCAAGGATATTAATTTCTGTTACAGTGAAAAACAAAAGATACTGACATGATATGTTGTAGATAAACATATGATTATTATTCATGTATTCAAATAACAATATAGATCACTTACTCGCTCAGGCAAGATTCATTGCTGTTTAAATGATCGGGCCCCTCTGTATTTCTTAGGAGCAACCATTTTCAGCCGGTCTGCCTGTCTAGGCTGATGCTTTGTGAATCCTGTGCTATGAGAATTGTGCGCTTCGAGGATCCCGCTAAAATTCCGGTTCTGTTTGGTTTCTGAGGTCAAAGGTCAAAAGACAATAATCCGCGCTCCCTATCCATTGGCTGAACTGCAATTATTCAGGGCGCGGTATAACAGTTCACAGCGGTAAAAGGTCACAGTGGTTTGCTGGTAACCTCGATTAAAGACAAAGGAATTTATTTCCCGAAGCAAATGGGAGATCTCCTGATGTGTATTGATGAGTAGTAGAGATTCTAGAAAATTTAGAGAGAAGGAATGAATTTGTATGAGAAAAGATTGACAGAGAGAAAAGGCGGCGAATACACTTCGTGACATAGGCCCCCTTTTAAAAGTTATGCCTACGGCTAACTTAAGTTGAGCCGACTATTCTCTTCTGTCTGCCAATACCTTCCTGCTTCATATCTCTTGTTAATTCAATCCCATTGTTTCCTCTTTTCCCTCTGTCGAACGGTATGCCTGTAATCAACACATGTCTATCCGTTTCCTCATTGTCAAGGAGTTGAGGTACGTTAAGCAATCCTGCTCGTATGATCTTCCCTCTCTTATGTTCCTCCTTGTGGACCCTACATTGTAGCTTGCCTCCTGGCAAAGAGCTTGCATTAAAGCCTACACTCTGCTTGCAATGCGGTCTATAGCAAATAGTTTTGCATGATGAGGTTGCCACCCTCATCCACAACCTTATTTTAGTCATATTACTTGACTTGCCTAAGGACACATACCTATCTCCCCAGGTATGAGAGAGTGTATGTTCTTCTATCCCTGTTTCTCCAGCGACAGAGAAAGATAAGTCTACTAGTTGTTCCTGCCCACCAGGTACCAAGGAAATTTGAAATCGCTTCACTTTCTGCTCCCAGAGAGTGGGTGAGGTTATCGAAACTGACTGACGACTAAGTGCTTGAGGCTCATGTTCCTCTTTAGCCATTTCTCCCGTGTTAGCGGAAGATATTCCTGAAACATGTTTCATCCCACCAGGTACCAAGAAGCTCTGGCCTGGCTTCACTTTCTGATCCCAGAGAGTGGGTGAGACTATCAAAACTTGTTCAGAATTAAGTGCACTGGGATGGTCAATCCCTTTGCACTCTTCCAACTTTTCAGTGAAAATGTTGGAAGATGTGTTAGGCATTGGAGTCTCCATAGCCTGTTCAGTCACGCCATCTCTGGATCGTGCTGAGTCTCCTAAGATGATATATTTCCCTCCTTGAGGTATGGGGTAAATTCGGTCATCTAATATTGCGGCCTTTACTTTGCCGTTTACAAAGTTCGACCTAACTTCTACATAAGCTAAAGGCAAAATCATCCTTCTGTTGTTTATCATGGGTGCTGTTACCTCAACATCCTCTTCAGTGACTTGATCAGGGTCTACAACCGAGGCTGAGACAAGGGCATCACACCCAAGACCTTGATAATACAAACAGGTGATTTCTTCTCCATTTACTGTGGCAGTCTCCACATTTTGAGAATCCCTGTATCCACTCCGGGCCTTCGTCAAGTTCCCATCCATGGTAGGGACCTTAGCTTTGTATGAAGTCTGTGGGTTTTGGTCTCGGCGCCTACAGTCTAACTGATGTAGGGTGGCCGACAGGTGATGTTCAAGAACATCCCTTCCCTTCCCATAGGGTTGCGTAATCCTCTTCTGTTGAGTGATCCTATTTGGTTGAGCGATCCTATTTACCAGGTTTTTGGTGCGGTTGTTTTCAGTATGCCTTTTGTGAGTTTTTGCTGAGGATGAGGAAGGTCTCTTCAGATTATCAGCAGTGATGTGCTTAATCTTGTTTTCAGAATAGTCTAGATGTCTCTGTTTAGATATCCTAGCTTCTGCTCTGTCTGAGCCTGAATTCTGAGACATAGACTTGGCTTCATGTGATGCAGTTATATTTACCGCTGAGGGTGGTGATGCAACTGGCAAAGGAGTGGCATGATGAGTATTCCTAGATTCAAGTTTATCCCTGGATTCCATTTTTGTAGGTTGAAACTGAGTTTCCATTTCTTGCAGTTCTTCCTTACATTGGAGGGATTTTTCTTGTCTTTGTCTCTCATGTTCCACATTCTCTTCCTTGCATTTTGCTCTCCATTCGTTCTGTTGCCCCATTATGCTCATGAAACATTCTACCTGTTCCGAGACATAATTTTCCAGCAAACTTCCCGAGAAGCCAGATAATTTTCCAATCTTATATGATTGCGCTGTCCATTTCTTCAGTCCTTCTATCTCATCCATTTTAACAGCAGTGGTTTTGCTGAGCGAGTATGAGATCTCTAACTCACTATCAAATAAATACAGGCTAAATACTTTCTATAGCCGTAACTAAACTAAAGTATTTTAACAACCTATGTTATTTAAAACCAGCATTAAATAGTTAACAACATATAACTACTAACCAGCAGTACCACCAAGAATAGTTTTCATATCATAACTAAAATCTGTTTTTCTTGTAAAAATTTATGTGTAATTTAGTCTAGGGTAATTTATATGTCCCCTCTTTAATCTAATCCTAGACTTGGACACCAATTAGTGACAAGTACCTACAGCAGTAGTGGTCTAGGAAAGATAAGAGTTTTCATATCTCAGACAACTGTCTAAATATGAAAAAAGTAGATCCCGGACACGAGCGTCCTAGTGTAGCGAAATGGTTTTTGTATTTGAGGGGAGAAAGTGTACGTATGACAGACTTGATGGAAGAATAAAAGATAATCTCTAGAGGAAACTCTTCCAGACTGCAAGTTGAATGCACAGTCTCTCCTCGGGAATTAGTCCACTCAAAAAAACTTTCTAAGAGAATTCTGGTGAAACTAAACAGGATATTCTCTAGGCGATAAATTCTTTATCCGATATCCTACAAAGGACTAAGTATAGTACGTATAGATGGATAAGAGATTTGGTGCCCAGCCACATTAAAAATATCCCGACCCAATAGTGTTTATTAATTATGGCTCTGCCCCCAGGGTGTAGATTTATGTTATTAAAACTATACAACACAATTAAATATTACAAATAAAGTAACAACAGACTCGGTTATGTAAAGTTTACAAAACTGAAAATAGAATCTCACAATATATTCAATTATACAACTATATGATATGTTCCCTAATCTATGAATGGTTCTGAACCATGTTAGAATTAATTTGTCATCACTGGACAAAGGGAATATTCTTTAGTGGTTCTGCTGGCATGTACAGATACTCATCTCAGATGCTGAATTTATGTAGTCTTGTTGCCAAGGTTCAATATGTCAAAGCACTCCAGGTCCAGCAAGGTCTTTTTAGGGTTTCAGAGGAGGGCAAGTTGCTTCCTCTCCGTCTTGACTCAGGGCGCATCACCAGCTGGGATGGATTAAGTCTGCCCCTTGAGAACACTGCTTATGGTTTAGTCTTCTGGTATGACAACCTGGTAGGACTGGATTGACAAACAATTGGAGCTCCATAAGTAATCATGCAGAGAAGTCATTTCCCATATCTGCTGGACGCTAATCGTCCATCAGAAATCTAACAAACATTCATAGCTAACATCAATAACAAAGTACTATTTATTATCTATAAAGTACTATAGCATAACTGATGTTATAAGCAAACAGGTGGATCTAAACCTATATCTGGCTTCCAGCGTGTTTACGGCAGTGATTTTCAACATATGGGCTGTTAACTTCACCAACTGGGAAGTTTGGGGCAGTGGTCATCAAAAGTTTGAGAACCACTGGTCTACCTTGTGCCCATAGAGCAGTAAATTCAATTTGGGGTCACTGTCAACAATGGTTTGAGAACCACTGGGTAATAGTTTTCTATTTTGCTGTAACATTTTGGGGTGTCATTGCTGCCAAGGTTTGAGAACCACTGAATTACAAGTCAGTCAACATATTCATTTATAAAATTGGCTAGTGCTGTTGCCCATTCATTACATACTTCTGTGTTTATGTGATAGGCATTCATATACCTTGATAATACCATCATAACATAGGATACATGCACATTAACACATTAAAATATAATTAATAAGGATATTTGCAGAAATCAGTTCAGGATTAAAATATGACAAGGATAATCATGGCTGAAATCATACAGTAGAATTAGTAGAAATCATTCAGTATAAACAGGACAAGGGTAGTTCATACATGAAACTTTCAGTATACCTAATGTTGTTGTCTCCTGTACAAAAGCAAGGATATTAATTTCTGTTACAGTGAAAAACAAAAGATACTGACATGATATTTTGTAGATAAACATTTGATTATTATTCATGTATTCAAATAACAATATAGATCACTTACTCGCTCAGGCAAGATTCATTGCTGTTTAAATGATCGGGCCCTTCTGTATTTCTTAGGAGCAACCATTTTCAGCCAGTCTGCCTGTCTAGGCTGATGCTTTGTGAATCCTGTGCTATGAGAATTGTGCGCTTCGAGGATCCCGCTAAAATTCCGGTTCTGTTTGGTTTCTGAGGTCAAAGGTCAAAAGACAATAATCCGCGCTCCCTATCCATTGGCTGAACTGCAATTATTCAGGGCGCGGTGTAACAGTTCACAGCGGTAAAAGGTCACAGTGGTTTGCTGGTAACCTCGATTAAAGACAAAGGAATTTATTTCCCGAAGCAAATGGGAAAATCGTTGCCTTGCTGAGCTTGGTGAACAACTCAGAAACAGTTTGGAGAGGTTCGGGCTGGAATTCCGTAACAGCGTTTAGCAGCCGGTAATCTATACACAGCCGAACTTCCTTATTGGGCTTCTGCAACAGCACTAGACTAGAACTGTAAGGAGATGTAGACTCACTGATAATTCCTGCCTAACGCAGCTTGTCTATTTCTCCACGAAGTGCATCAGCTTTAGCGTACGGGATGGGGTAAACTCTGGTTCGAACAGGGGTCTCATTTGTTAGTTTCATATCAAATTCGATGAGATTTGTTCGACCAGGTACATCCGTTAAGACTGCACTGTACTGTTTTAGTAGCGCCCTGGTTTCTGTTTGTTTTTCTGGTGAGAGATTGTCGCCGAACTTGAAATCTTTAAATGATTCTGTGGGTTGCAGTGGATACTCCATGCAACCATCATCATCTTCCTCGTCGTCCGTTGCTATGGCGACAGCCAGGAGATGCTCGGAGGATGGCACCGGTCTTTCCAAATATTTCTTTAGCAGATTTATGTGGAAGACCTTGTCCTTTCCTTTGATGGAGATCTTGTAATTGGTACGTGAGATCTTTTTAAGGACGGTAAATGGCCCTTGCCATCCGATGCGAAGTTTATTGCTTCCGGTTGGAAGTAGCAACAAAACTTTCTCCACTGGTTGTAGTTCTCTCTCTTTTGCAGCTTTATTGTATCTTTTAGCATGTCTAGCGCGGGCTTTCGTAAGGTTGGTAGTAGCTAGATCCCATCCTAGCTTTAGCCTTTCCTTGATCTCAGATACATACTTGCTTGCAGAGACGACTGTCTCGTCAGCCTTTTGGTCTGTCAGGGACCGAAGTAAAGCTTCTAGTGGCCCCTTAATAGATCTGCCAAATAAAAGTGTAGCTGGCGCGAATCCCGTAGACGCTTGGGGAACCTATCGGTAGGCGAATAAGGCAGCCGATATATATAGGTCCCAGTCTTCCGGTTTCTCCTGACCCAGCTTACGTAACATGGTGGTGAGGGTGCCGTTAAAACGTTCAACGAGCCCATTTCCGGCCGGATGGTAGGGACTTGTGTGGATATGTTTGGCCGACAAGATCTTAAATATCTCCTCCATTAACAGGCTACGGAATTGGGATCCATTGTCCGTCAAAACTTGTTGAGGGAATCCCAACCGTGTAAAAATTTGCACGAGGGCTTCTGCGACATGCTTGGAATCTGTGCATGTTAGCGGTATAGCTTCGGCCCACATTGTGCAAGTGTCGACTAAAGTCAGGACGAACCTGTGCTTTCTTTTGGTCCTTTCCAGGGGTCGAATGATGTCGACAGCAACCCGTTCAAATGGAGTACCCACTATTGGCATTTGCCCAATAGGTACTGGGGGTGTCAAGTGCTTGGGTGCTACCCGTTGGCACTGGGCGCAGGATTTCACGTACCTGATAATGTCAGAGTTCATTCCTGGCCACCAATAGTGGTTTTTTATTCGCTGAATAGTGGCGTTTTGTCCCATATGTCCGCTAAAGGGAAGAGAGTGCCCTATTTCTAAGATCTGACTTCTGTACTGCGTCGGTACTAGGAGCTGGTTATTCCCCGTGTCCGGGTTGCCCGTTCTACGATACAATACGCCGTCCTTGGAAAAGATGTCTCCGTTGTGTTTGGGGTCCTTAGCCATGGGCAGTTTTCTAAAGCAGGGCTCCAGAGTAGGGTCCTTTTGTTGCGCCTCCTTCAGTTCATTCGGCAACAAATTTGGCGCAGGCTCCCTCTCCTTCTTGGCTTGCCCTCTTGTGGTTACCGCTGCCACAATCGGCTCTTTTGGTCTCCCAATAAACACATATCTACATCCCAGGATAACTGGGTAGATAGGATCATCCATAATGGCCACTTTAATAACTCCTTTGACAAAGTCAGAGTGTATTTCTACCAGTGCGATAGGAAGCGTCCTGGGTGCATCACTCCTGAAAACTCCACTAAGTTTGACGGTTTTCTCTGTCTCCTGACCTGGTTTGACTAGGTGTCTGACGACAATACAACTAAAGCTTAGTCCAGTGTCAAAGAGACAAGTAGTTGAGGTACCATTCAAAATTACAGTTCCTCGAGTTGAGGGTCGGTCCCCCTCAGGTTTAGAATCACTGACATTGACTCTACCTTTCGAGGCTGTATGCAAACATCCGACGCGGTTTGAACCGGTTTGTTTTCCCTGATCAGACGTTCCTGGTGTAAGGGTCTTCCCTTTTCCTTGACCTTGGTGGCCGCGCTGCCACGTAGGCTTGGTGGGTTGATCAGAATTGTTGTTGGGGGGGTATCGTGTTTTGTAGAATTTCGATTTTTCCTGGGGAGGTCTCTGGGTATTATTTTCTCGTTGGTTATAGTTCTGAGAGAATTTAGAGGAATAGGATGACTGCTCTAGATTTTGTTTACGAGATGGCTCATCTGTGGGTTTACGTTTAGTGCTGGGAAGTTCGGCCATTGCATTGGTATAGCGTTCTGCCTTACTGAGTATGTCCTCAAGCCTGACTGCGCCCTGTTCAGCCAAAAATCTACGGGTTTCGTTTGACAAAGTTGACTTTATCTGTTCCACAAGAACAAGTTCAAGTAGTCCCTCATATGTAAGAGGTAGGTCAGATAATTCAATGCACTTTGTCAAATAGCCCGTGAGACGTGAAGAGAACTGCGGGAATGTTTCCGTGCTCTCTTTCCGGCTGTTTCTGAACAGTTGCAGAAATTTTCGGGCGGTCACCTCAAACCGTTCTAGCAAGGCCTTCCTTAGCATGTCGTAATCATGTTGGTTCGATCCCAGCTTTGTGTATACGTCATAAGCATTAGCTTTTAGTGACGTTGAGAGCTTAAGTGCCCAGCGGGAACTCTCTAACCCATACAGATTTGCGAGCCTTTCGAATTTTTCTAGGTAGCTGTCAATTTTTTCATTGGGGCTAGGAACAGATTCTAAAGCAAAAGACATCGCCGTTAATTGGACAGACTGAGTGCTGGAGAGATCCATTGACTGGGACTGGGGCGAAGACGGCTCTCCGTTATTCGAAGTAGAGGCTCCCCGACTCTCTAAAGCCTTAAGCGCCAGTTCATGTTGTCTTTCCCGCTCCCTTTCTCTCTCTCTGCGGGCTTCCATTTCTGCCTCAATTTTCTTGTTTTCTGCCTCAATTTTCTTCTGCTCCAATAAACGCTCCTCCGCTTCTTTCTTTTCTGCTCTATCTTGAGCATCTTTCCTCTCTGCTCTCTCTTGTGCCTTCTTCCTTTTCGCGTCATACCTTTCAAGTTCCTGGTTGACAAACAAGTTAGCGGCTTCTCCTTCTAAACCTGATTCTTTCGCCTCCAGCCTTAGGATGGATCTCATCTGAATCCTCTCTGACATGATTAAAGAACTGGATGCTACTACTATTAGAGAATAGCAAGAAAGAACAAGAAGGGGAAAAAACTCAAACTCGCTACGAGAAAAAAAAACACAAAGTATAAATTTACTTGTGTCACCTCCTACCTTAAATGTGTTAACTTATCGCTGCTGTTTTCTGGCAATTAAGGCTATAAACGCAAGCGACTAATGCCACTAAAATGGTAAGTTACACTAGAAAAAATTTTACTTTTACTAAAAGTAGAGAAAATTTTTTATTAAAACAATTAAATAAAAAAAAAATTCCTGAAATTTTAATTCTCCACTACAAAAACTCCCCCTGAAGTCAATTATATGAGAAGAGACGATGTTAACTAGACTTAAAAAGTCAGAACAAGTCGTCTTTAGCTAAGCTCAACTCTTTTTAACTTCAAAAACCTTTAGTGACTGTAAAACCAATCACGCCATCCCAGCAATTATATAATAAAATTTCAATTTTCTCTGCCAGAGAATACAAAGGTGACAAATATTTTAATCACTAACTTCTTGCTCCTGTGGAAAGAACAAACCTGTAATACTTATTGTGTGGTCGGCCCAAAATACTAAAAGGCTTTGTCTAGGGGAAGTAATTACTTTTTTTTGATTATACCCTACTTCACAAAGACAATCAACCACACTCTATTTAAACTAGGCTCAGAATCCGGGACGAGCTAACCATTTATTTGTCGTAATTTGTATCTGCGAGAGTTCTGATGGATATTGGTCCTTTAGAGTGTAGAATGATAGTGAAGGCTCTGTGAGAATAAGGATTTAGGAAAGTGAGGTAGTAGATTCACAAGGGCTGGGGAAGAGTAAGGACAGTCTCTTATTACGACAATATTTGTCTCTCAACAACTATTCCTACCACTCTTCTGAACAAACAACTGTTTGTCAGTTCCAGTTGCTCATGCGCACACACCGATTTGGTGATCCTGACGCACAACGTACATGAATACACACTACGATAACAAAATACGGGAAATGTTTGGGTTTTGGGCCAGCCGACACCAATGCTAATAAAGTTTTTAATACTTTTATTATCATAAAATCAAGTTACAAGTATCAATGTACAGTCAGAAATCATGGGTTACAAAACACAAAATAACAGGGGGGAGGGTTTCTGAGGAGAAATATCCAATGCACCTTTTCTCGCTTGTATTTACTAACAGAAAAGACCGGGTCCCAAAGACGAGAAAGGGGGGGGGGGGTGATGATGATGATCAGAGATAGGCAATTTAACCCAATGGTAAATTTATTACTCTGAGTCAAGGGGGTTACAGTAATAGGGGGTAAAGGTAAAGCTAGGGATCATCAAATGTTTTCCTTTGATCAACCAATTTTCCCGGGAGGGGGGAATGCTCACAGTTAAATAATCCCGCTAGGAGAAATCCCGTACAATTAATACAGTACACCTTAATACTAGGTTGAACTAATTATAAGGGTAAAAAGATTAAATCTCCTTTTTTTCATTAAAAAAAAAACACTTGGCTGGCCAGCACACAGTCACACACACACAGACTTACCAAATGGTGAATTCTGGCACTTCATAGGAAATACATAAAAAAACAGCACTTAACCTTGGCTTAGGTAAAAAGTATTTTCTTCCGTGTACAGCCCCAGATTAGCGGGTTGTTGAAGTTAACAAAGTGTCCCGAAATCGCTGGACGTTGAAGTTTAACGGTACTGTTTGTTTATTAGATAAAGTTCCTAAAGAATGGCACAGGCACTTGGCTAGATGTGAGGAATGGTGTGGTGTCTAAGATTGGCACAGCTGGTGGAGATAACTTTCTTTTACAGTAATGTCACAAACTACAAAAAACACTGAGGTAAGTTCTTCAGGGGGTTGGTAAAATCCAATGATTATGCTTGACAGACAGTTTCAGGGAAATCTATGTTCTTCTTCACGAATAGAGCAGTGAGTAAAATATTGCTACTATTGACTGTTCTTCTTCCAGTTTGATAATTATAAAAAAACGACTTTATGAATTGGGATTTTAAAATAGTCTTTGGGTTTGCTTTGTTTCTGTATACTTCAGATAGCTTGTCAGGATCGCCACAAAGATTAAATTTCAAATATGTTCATAAGTCACTGGAGTAATCGAACTGAGTCGGCAAGACTCTAGATATATATTATTGCTGCGAAATGGCTGCTTAAATGATGTTTCATTGCTGCTTAATTGCTGCTTAAATGATGTTTCATTGCTGCTTAATTGCTGCTTAAATGATGTTTCATTGCTGCTTAATTGCTGGGATGCGAGGTTCAAAAGATCATTCTGGATGCAATAGAAAAAACATGAAATACAATAAAATCATATTAAAATCTAACGCGCGATACATTTACAGTTTACCTATTTTCTGCACTCGAATCTTCAATTAATTAAGCAAGAGAGAAAAAAAAACTCCCCGTGAGGTTAATAGTTGAAAGCACATCTATTTATACAGAACTAAACTGTATTAAAGTTATAATTCCCTTAAGCGGCTATTGTATTAGGAAATAAACTTATAGATGTAACATTTAGTTGGCACTAGAACTTTGAAGATGGGCTTATTTAATAAGGTTAAATTTACACCACAATCCAGTGAACTAAATATGAAATAACTAGACCACTGATCACTCGAAGCTAATGTATAAATTACCGTCTGCACAGAGAAAGAATTTCACTCCAATAGCCAACAATTTAGATGAAATCTAGCAGGAATTTTTAACTATTTGCTAGTGAATCTTATAATTCTGTCAGAACGAATGATACGTTGCCCTTTTCAGATTCTGTATTTATCTATTAGAAAGGCAAGATAAATAGTACATGTGAAAATTTCGCGCCTCTTCAGTTCCCAGGTCGTTTCAGGCTGCTCGCACGAGCATGTGAAATTCCGGCGAGACTAGCCTTGTTCGCGGTGAGTTTTCTGATTCCTCAGATCGTATCCGCTACGCTGAGCGTTCCGTCTTTCGGGCAAGTCTGCCGGTGGCCACAGAAGTGCGAAGTCTGCAAGAAGCTTTCTTCTGACCTCTTGTGTCCGTCTTGCGAACGGTTCAGTGTTCGTACGGAAATGCTAAACTTCTGCTTCTCTGTTCTGGGGATCTTCTTGACTGCTTTGATCCTAGCCGCTACTCTTCGTTGATGAAAAGTTACAACAATACTGATGTTCAGGGATTCTAATGTTATGAAAAGCTAAAGTCCCTTTAATCATCCATTAAATCAGGGAAAATTCACTTGACAAACTAGACGTACGTCACAAGTGTTAAGCACTTGCATTAATCGACCAACAGGAAGTCAACATTTCCACTCGCGAAATGATATGTCGGAGAAAAGTAACAAATAACTAACGAAAAGGAAATGAATAGAACCAGCACCAGCGAAGGAATATTTTGAGGGAAAAGAAAGAATAAGTTGATTCGGACACTGTGAGAATTAATTGATTCTTTTTTTGGGAATTGCTTTATCGGTAACGTCATGTTCCCCAAAGTTTCCCACCAAACTTGTAATCTTTTCAAGGCGCAATTACGTGCGCACCAGTTGAAAGAATGCGCAATTAGTTATCATCCTTACACTTACAAAACATGTTGTAATAAAGCAGCTATTAATTAATTAGTCAAATTTCAGTCCGTTGATTTTTTTTCCACTTCTCCTCATACCATTTTGTTACGCGTCGCGCCATGGCTTCATAACCAATGCATCCAGATAAATGACCGCAGAAGAATTAGTGCACTCCTGTGGTCATGCAGCAGAAAAAACACACCATAATTATTTCCCTTCCTGTTTTGTGGATAACTTACTCGAGATTCTAAGAGTTCTCTTTTTTTTTCGTTCTTGTATATTTTTTTTTCGTCTGTGAAGGTCCAATTTCGCCCACGACAGTGTACGAGTTCATATTTACCATAGATATGCATGACATTGCTTCCCCCATTATCTGATTTTAACTTAATCAGTAACATTGTTAATCACGATCTGTTAGATGATTTCAGATCCTCATTTTTTTGTGGCGGCATCGGAACTGGAAGGATTTTGATTAGGCCTTGTCCTTTACTTCTGCCTTAAACCTGCTGCATTCCTCGTATTTTACTTTTTAACAAAAATTCCCTTGTTAAGATCGAACCAACTTGTTCTTTGTTATGTATTGTCTGTATTATGTTCACTTGGTTACATAGAGAGATTATTTTACTATTTAATGAGTTTTTGTTTCCACTTTATTACCGAACGAAAGGGTGAAAAGTTCGAAGAATATGACGGAAAAGTAAGGGCATTTGCTGATAAGGAGAATAAAAAACAGAAATATTTCATAACGAAACAATAATAACCCCGCGTAGATGTCGGGGGTCTCCTAAGAGACAAAGACGGAATAGCACTAGTGCTCACTAACGCATGTCTTACAAGGTGACTAACACGAGGTTGTGCATGCAGTTGGCAACCTCATCGTGTATAAGAAATGGCTACACAGACCACCACTGCAAAAGCGGGTGAATGTTTGGTTCAGGCTTCCTGCCAGGGTATTAGCTGCAGTGGTGGCTCAGTGCTCCGTAAGAAGCGCAAAGAAAAATAAAATGTTTTGTTTTGTTTCTATTTTTTACTTTTTTTTGTTCTACATGAGGGTGGGGGAAAGCCCTACCAAAACCAGATGCTTTTTTGCAGTTGGGTGGTTTTAAATTTTTAAATAAATCATTTCTGATTGGAGCTTCCTTCAACGGAGAAATTTGCTCGTGGGAGTGAAATTTCGCTTAAAACCTATAGCATTGCAAGACTACTTCACTGCATTTCCATCTCGTCAAGGAGAATTCTCAGAAAGCCAGGATAACGAATAGAATCAGGATTCCAGTACAGGATCGGATACTAGAGAATCTTCTAATATTAGAAAGGATAAAACCTCAACTATAGTACTGGAAGTCACGAGTCCTCAGATCCTGACTACAGTGTGAATAGTTGGGAGTATACTCAGTAACCCTACCCACCTGAAAGACTGCATCTTAAAACAGTTGCCCGACAATATTCGGACGTTTCATGCGCAAAATGTCTATGCTCACCAGATAATCGGGTTTGTGGTACATGTTGCCAGCAGTTGACACTGTCATGAAATATTCTAATCCACATATATAAATTATTAGGTAAATATGAAGCCTAACAAATAAAATTAATAAAGAGAAGAGCAATGGTAAAATAACAGTGCTGTCACAAAGAATGTACTCGAAATCCCCTTGTTTTCTGCTTCGTCTGCAAATTGTAACGCTTTCACGTTGATATAAAAGCTTACTGTATTATTACCCGCCTTCTTCAATGAAACGTGTGCTGCATTTCTAAGAAAAACATTGAGAGACTGCGTAATGACCTAAATTAATCCTAACATTAATTATATTACGTTACCAAAACGAACGAACAGATGGACAAAAGGATAGCGAGAGGGGAGGGCTGAAAATCAGGAACGCATGCAACACGCGACGCGCGATATACAAATGCTGGCATCACGCGTGTAAGTCTACAAGCACTAACTTTTTCAGACGGACAGTGATAAAATACACTACCCTTTCCCAGAGTTAGGTTTATAAATCATAACAGACTCTTATTAGAAAAGATAACAATAGATGGGTTTACGTTTGAACACATAACAGTACCCAGACAGCACATCTTCCAAACAGGAGGTAGAAGAAATTGCATATTTTGAACGCAGCCACGTAGCTCCTTTAAATTAGTATTATTGGGTTCCTTAGGGCTTGCTGACAAATAATATGTAAAACGTTACGCCAATAGTCCAGGAATTAATAAATTATACCCAAAATAAAATAGTGAGGCTGCCTGACAGCATGAAATCATTTCTGCTCATAAAATTTTTTATAACGTGTTTGAAAAAAACCTTACGTTACATAAATAGCCTACCATGTAAACTCCAAATTGATTGGAGCGCAACAAATGAAAGCCTAACCACGATTGGTCAGGCTATAAATACTATCTTGGTTGTTAGGGGAGACGGGAAAAGATAACATTTTTTCAAACACTTGTCGAAACGTGGCTCATTGGCCAGTCTCGCTGATATACACACTTGGGAGCGTTAGTTCGAAACCACTTGTTTAAATACACTTGATAAAGCATCAGTGCGTTGAAGCCAGCATATATTTGGCTCAATAAAAGCCTGGAACATAGGCAGATGGAAGTTTGTGCCAGTTTGTGCCAGAATTCATTGCTAATCAACGTATCTGTGTTATTCGTATGAATTGTGGGACAGTGGTCTTGATGGTACTGAGCAGCATCTGGTCAGAGATTTGCTGAATCCAGTGTCGGACAGCATACTCCTTGGTCTTTTTAGCTATCAGTGAGGTGTCTCCTGAGCCCAGAGGAGAATTCGAGCAGAGGAGTCCTCTCCTGCCGCCATCACTCAAGATAAGCAGAGTTGGCCAGCTGAGCTCAACATTATGCCCCCTCATCTTGAAATAACTTTATAAAAATACTATTCAGAGGGGAATTTACTTGTCTTAAAATCAGGAACTGTGAACATCTCCAATACTGTCCCTAAAGACAAACTATTGAAGTCATGATGACAAATACCAACAGAGCTTGAACAAAACAAAACCAGTATTACCTCATTTTACCACTACAAAACTGACACACATAGAACATTTGTAATAATATATGTCACTACAATATTCATATTAAATACATTCTGTACATAACTTGTAATTTAAATTGATTGTGATTCCTGGTTCCCTTGTAGTTGAATCAGGACACATATTCATTCATGCTAGTAATGAATACATATTGTTATTTGAACCGTTACGAGTGACTTCTTTAAGCTATTCTCATAGAGTGTTATATGTATGTGAGTGTCACAGTGTTGTTAAGAGTAGTGGATTAAATTAAATTGTTTATCTGTCTGTTGTTGTGACTTACACTTCACCATACTCATACCCTAGACACATAACGTAGCATCACACTATTCCAGAATAATTCTGACTGAGATAAGAGATATGTGGTAGCAAGTAAGGTTATCTATAATACACTACTTTTAATAGATATAGATACCTTCACAGCTGATCTCAGTCAGTACATTAAGTCCCCTATAAATATTTATAACATCCCACTTCACCACATATATTGGGGTCTCGCTCTTGGGATTTTGAATCTTTAACTATTAAAAATATTGGGGGTAATTCACTTCAGGGAATATAAGAATTAAAAGGTATCCTTGGGTGGAATAAAATAAGGTTGAGCTCACGGTGCCTGTGTTGTCCATTAGAGATTGAATTGTTGGTTAGACATTGTATAAATTTACATAATAGACAATGGCGGACCTGGCCAAATTTCGATCTGCTGCGGTTCAGACTGCAAAAGAGTTAGGATTAGATGGGCAAGTTATGGTTGCCTATGTCACAACGGAATGTGACAAATTTATTGAACGCGAAGAAAGAAGATTAGAAAAAGAGGCCGAAAGAAAGTTAGAGGCTGAGACTAAGAGGTTGCAAGCTGAGGCTGAGACTAAGAGGTTGCAGATTGAGGCTGACAAAGAGGCTAAGAAATTGGAAGCAGAAAGAGAAGACAAAAGATTAGCTGCAGAAAGAGAAGACAGGAAATTAGCTGCAGAAAGGGAAGCAGAAGATAAAAGATTACAAAGGGAACATGAGTTACGACTAAGGGAGTTTGAGTTTCAAGGCCATGCTCCTGAAAATGGTGCCAGTCCCTTTGCCTCTGATGCTACGGTTACTCAAGGAGCCTCAATCTCAGCTATGAATTTTCATTTAGATCATTTTGTTGAGAAAGACGATGATATTGAGAGCTATATAAATAGGTATGAGCTATTAGCTACCACGTATGGGTTAGAGAGAGAAAGGTGGAGCTTAAAGTTATCTCAGGGACTTCGTGGGGCAGCTTATGAAGTTTTTGCAAAAATGAGCAGAGGTGATCAGGAAAATTATGACATGCTAAAGCAGGCTCTTTTGTTAAGGTATGAAAAGAATGCAGAATTCTATAGAAAAAAATTTAGGAATGCTAAACTACTGTCAGGTGAAACCTATCACCAGTTCTCTGCACGAATAGAGACATACTTGGAGAAATGGACTTCTCTGGGGAAAACCCAAGATCTTAAGGAAATGGTCCTTATAGAGCAACTAAGAGAGTCCATGGCTCCAGACCTGAGAAAGTTTCTCATGGAACAAGGTGCAGAGAGGCTGGATGAGTTGCTAAATGTTGCTGAAAGGTATCAAGCAGCTCAAGCAGAGGTAACAGGTAATAAAAAGAAACAGGTGGACAACTTCAGGGCACCACAGAACTTTAATAAATTTGATCCTAGGGATCAAAATAAAGGTAAGCACCAATTTGATAGGCCACGGTATGAAAATAAAAATAAATTCCCACAATTCGATGAAAGGAAATATAATGAAAGAAAATCTTTCAACCAAGGAAAAAGGTGGTGTAAAAATTGTCAGATGGACAATCATGACACTGACCGTTGCAGAAGGAAACCTGTGTATATGGCAACCCTTCAGGTCAGGTCGACCTCAAGACAGGAGGAGGATATTATGTTAGATACCACTCCAGAAGAGATGAGGAAGGCACAGGCTGGGGATAAAACACTCAAGCCTTGTTTCAGAAAATTGTCAACTTGTCATACAACTCCAGGCAAGGGAGATTTCTACATGAAAAACAAGTTGATGTATAGGAAGACTGGAGCTAGATCCAAAGGTCACGGACAGCTGGTTCTTCCAAAAAGATACAGGACAGACTTAATAAGGAGCCTACATGTGAAACCAGATGGGGACCATGAGAAAATAGGTACCATCATTCAAAAGGTGGCTCACAATTATTATTGGCCCAAAGCAAGATGGGACATTGAGAATTTTGTAGAAAGGTGTAGCATAGCACATGAGGGAACACCCACAAGTGGGAACATGGATCAGGACCTGGACACGCCATGGGGCAAAATCAGGCCTGACAATAAAAGGAGAAATAGATTTGATAAAGTGGACCAAATGGAATGGGAAGCCCCTTTTCACGGACAAGCTTCACTTAACTGTTTTACTATGGCCACTATGCGGAGAGTGCAAAAAGATGTCTTACCCCAGGATAAGCCGACAATCCCTCAATCGGACTTAAACCAACTGGAGGAAGAAGATGTAGGGAGGAAATCTCTCAGCAAGAATTTTAGGTGGGGAGACAGCCCCAAGAGAAAAATTGGTAGCGGTCGTTTTGTGCATGAAAACTCTGGGAGGAAAAATCATCACTATAAAGCTTCGAGTGGAAGAGACCATACCGGTGCATGGACAAATAGGTCCACACAATTAAAGGTCCATATGTAGCTTTGTTAAGAACGTGGACTGATGAAAAGGCAGAGGAAAACATTACATCTTCATACCAATATGTGAATGAGCTGACGACTCGGTTAAAAACTGGCTGGAAACTTGCCAATGAAAATTTGAAACAAGCCAGGAAGAAACATGCTGCCTATTATAACAGGAAGGCGAAAGACAGAAATTTGGCTGTGGGAGAGAAAGTACTGCTTCTTTTGCCTGGGAGTCAGAATAAGTTACAAATTGGATGGCAGGGTCCATATACAGTTCTAGAGAAGGTGTCTAGAACAAATTATAAGATAGATAAGAAGGGGAAAGAAAAAATCTATCATGTGAATCTCCTGAAGAAATATTTGGAAAGAGAACATCAGGAAGAGACACACTTGTTGACCTTGTCCATCGCCATGGAGATGAAAAAGGAACCACTTTCATCATTTGAATATCCATTACACCCCTGTGAGACAGCAGCACAGGTGAAAATCAGTACACATTTAACGAAAACTCAGAAAGAGAGAGTGCAACAGGTTCTAAATAATCATGCAGAGGTGTTAACAGACCGACCAGGGCATACAAACCTATTGGAATATGATATGAAACTCATAGACTCCACTCCTGTCTGTATGAAACCATATTCGATTCCGTTTGCTAAGGAAAAAGCTTTGAAGGAAGAGATAGACTATCTATTGAAGGAAGGAATTATTTCGCACAGTGAGTCTTCGTATAGTTCCGGTGTTGTACTTTTAAGGAAGCCCTCTGGAGAACATAGACTCTGTATAGATTACAGGAGACTGAATGCTATTACAGAAGGACAGGTGGATCCATTGCCGGATACAAATCAGCTGTTTGCCAGGCTAAATAAAGCTAAATATTTCTCAAAAGTGGATCTGAGTAAAGGATACTATCAGATTCCAGTAAAACCTGAGGTTAGACCATACCTAGCTTTTAGTACCTCAGAAGGACACTATGAGTTTAATAGATTGCCATTTGGATTGAAGAATGCGCCTAGTGTCTTCTCTAGAATGATGAGAAAATTATTGGATCCTCTGAATAATCCCTGTATAACAAATTTTATGGATGATATCCTTATAGCAACAGAAACATTTGAGGAACACATTGACTCTCTGAACATGCTGTTTGATCGACTTAGGGAGGCAAATTTAACAGCCCGACCAACCAAATGTTGCGTTGGATGTAAAGAATTGGAATTTTTGGGACACACAGTTTATCAGGGAAACATGACCCCTGACCCAAAGAATTTAGAGAAACTACAGAAAGCCCCGAGACCACAAACCAAGAAGGACGTGAGATCCTTTGTCTCATTATGTGGTTTCTACCAGAAGTATATCAAAAACTTTAATTCCATATGTGCACCTTTAACGGAATTGACACGTAAAGGACTTCCAGATCGCATTACATGGACACCACAATGTGAAATGACTTACCAAGAATTGAAGGAAAAGCTCACAAGTAAACCCATTTTGAAATTACCTGACTTAAGTCAAGAATTCATAGTAAGGACGGATGCAAGTAATATTGGGTTAGGTGCAACTTTACTACAGAAATCAGATGCATTGGATGGGGAATTAAGCCCAGTGGCATATGCTAGCAGAAAGTTGAATAAAGCTGAAATCAACTACTCAACTAGCGAAAAAGAATGTCTTGCAGTAATATGGGCAATAAAGAAATTCAATATTTATCTATATGGGAAGGCATTTAAGTTGCAAACTGACCACAAACCTTTATCGTTTTTAGCACAGGCTAAGCATGAGAACTCTAGGTTACTCCGATGGTCTTTGCTTCTGGCTCCATATAATTTTAGCATTGAATATATATCTGGAAAAACCAATCTGGGAGCGGATTTTTTAAGCCGCCATCCGTGTGATGAGAATCACCGTAAACCCCAGAAATAATAATAAATTTCTCTATGTGTATATAGAATAAAGGACTGACATATAATGTCTGTTTTAAGAGGGGAGGTGTCATGAAATATTCTAATCCACATATATAAATTATTAGGTAAATATGAAGCCTAACAAATAAAATTAATAAAGAGAAGAGCAATGGTAAAATAACAGTGCTGTCACAAAGAATGTACTCGAAATCCCCTTGTTTTCTGCTTCGTCTGCAAATTGTAACGCTTTCACGTTGATATAAAAGCTTACTGTATTATTACCCGCCTTCTTCAATGAAACGTGTGCTGCATTTCTAAGAAAAACATTGAGAGACTGCGTAATGACCTAAATTAATCCTAACATTAATTATATTACGTTACCAAAACGAACGAACAGATGGACAAAAGGATAGCGAGAGGGGAGGGCTGAAAATCAGGAACGCATGCAACACGCGACGCGCGATATACAAATGCTGGCATCACGCGTGTAAGTCTACAAGCACTAACTTTTTCAGACGGACAGTGATAAAATACACTACCCTTTCCCAGAGTTAGGTTTATAAATCATAACAGACTCTTATTAGAAAAGATAACAATAGATGGGTTTACGTTTGAACACATAACAGTACCCAGACAGCACATCTTCCAAACAGGAGGTAGAAGAAATTGCATATTTTGAACGCAGCCACGTAGCTCCTTTAAATTAGTATTATTGGGTTCCTTAGGGCTTGCTGACAAATAATATGTAAAACGTTACGCCAATAGTCCAGGAATTAATAAATTATACCCAAAATAAAATAGTGAGGCTGCCTGACAGCATGAAATCATTTCTGCTCATAAAATTTTTTATAACGTGTTTGAAAAAAACCTTACGTTACATAAATAGCCTACCATGTAAACTCCAAATTGATTGGAGCGCAACAAATGAAAGCCTAACCACGATTGGTCAGGCTATAAATACTATCTTGGTTGTTAGGGGAGACGGGAAAAGATAACATTTTTTCAAACACTTGTCGAAACGTGGCTCATTGGCCAGTCTCGCTGATATACACACTTGGGAGCGTTAGTTCGAAACCACTTGTTTAAATACACTTGATAAAGCATCAGTGCGTTGAAGCCAGCATATATTTGGCTCAATAAAAGCCTGGAACATAGGCAGATGGAAGTTTGTGCCAGTTTGTGCCAGAATTCATTGCTAATCAACGTATCTGTGTTATTCGTATGAATTGTGGGACAGTGGTCTTGATGGTACTGAGCAGCATCTGGTCAGAGATTTGCTGAATCCAGTGTCGGACAGCATACTCCTTGGTCTTTTTAGCTATCAGTGAGGTGTCTCCTGAGCCCAGAGGAGAATTCGAGCAGAGGAGTCCTCTCCTGCCGCCATCACTCAAGATAAGCAGAGTTGGCCAGCTGAGCTCAACATTATGCCCCCTCATCTTGAAATAACTTTATAAAAATACTATTCAGAGGGGAATTTACTTGTCTTAAAATCAGGAACTGTGAACATCTCCAATACTGGTCCCTAAAGACAAACTATTGAAGTCATGATGACAAATACCAACAGAGCTTGAACAAAACAAAACCAGTATTACCTCATTTTACCACTACAAAACTGACACACATAGAACATTTGTAATAATATATGTCACTACAATATTCATATTAAATACATTCTGTACATAACTTGTAATTTAAATTGATTGTGATTCCTGGTTCCCTTGTAGTTGAATCAGGACACATATTCATTCATGCTAGTAATGAATACATATTGTTATTTGAACCGTTACGAGTGACTTCTTTAAGCTATTCTCATAGAGTGTTATATGTATGTGAGTGTCACAGTGTTGTTAAGAGTAGTGGATTAAATTAAATTGTTTATCTGTCTGTTGTTGTGACTTACACTTCACCATACTCATACCCTAGACACATAACGTAGCATCACACTATTCCAGAATAATTCTGACTGAGATAAGAGATATGTGGTAGCAAGTAAGGTTATCTATAATACACTACTTTTAATAGATATAGATACCTTCACAGCTGATCTCAGTCAGTACATTAAGTCCCCTATAAATATTTATAACATCCCACTTCACCACAGACACTAGGCACAAGCATCGAGATGGGTCCTGAAGAAGCTTGCCTGGACAACATGAGTAGTAACCCCAGCCTTGTTGGAATGGACGTGCCACTGCCATCAGATTTGACTATTGATGAGAAGGCCCAGCCCTAAGCACCTATGGGAACCAACAGCGACTAAAGCAGACGCCAACTGACCCAACACCATCAGCTAAGTAGCATAAACTTACAGCCAATGAACTATTCCAATTTATTTCACTTTTCCACCAAAACTTAATATCATCCGATGAGGACAAATATCATCGCTGTATTTTTATAAACAACTTTTTTTATTTTAATCCTCTCAACTCATCATTGATTATTAAACTTCTTATATGTAAATATAAATCTATCGTCGATTTAATCATTATTGAGTAAATTTGCATCCGTATGACTCAGGTTTTTAAAAATACATAACCATACAGAGCCAGTCAGTTAATAGTTGCTGAATAACCTTTAGCTGGGGGCTCAGAAAATACGAGTCAATATATTTCCTCACAAATGGTGCGGGAGAATAATAAGTTCATGAAAGCTAAGATGATCTCAGTTGCTTGCTTGTCTTTAAAATCCCGAGAGGCTCCCTGAAGTAGAAGCATCATTCTTCTATTTATTTCTCCGCCAAGAGTAATCTTGAGCAAAGGTTGATAACATTAAAGACCCTCATTTTTATACTCCATTTGGCCATTGTTAGACAACTACTGCAGAGCAGGGAAGACAATACCGTCACAATCGGTATAACTGGATGAAAGCTGGGACGTGAGAGAAATGATCAAGACAAGCAGCACAAGAGGCAGAATTTCTCCGTATCACATGCTGTTAAGAGAACTCTTATTAGATCAAACTTCCACAGTGTAAACAAGGCTCTTATTTGTAGCCCATTTAAAGACTTTTATTCATAGATCGATATTTGCGCCAGCTTGCGATCTGGAGGGAAAATCTAACGGAGTTAATTTCCAAAATCCACGTTTGAGTCAGAGTATAACTGTAACACGAGTACAATAGGGTTGTGTAAATCTTGCTTCCATTGATCATCTTCTGTTTCTTTTCACGAACATGATGGAAGTTCCCAGGTGTTGACTGACTAGACCATAGCGAAGGCCTTCAGTATCGAAGAAAGAACAGTTTAACTAGAACGTAACTACAGGGACTTGAGGAGAAGAAGCGAGTCGTGAATGTTTAGCAAACATTAAGAACAAATTGAAGCAATAGAAACACGGTTTTATTGAATTTGACTGAGGTGATGGACGTCTGAATGGACTTCTTTTATGTATTCGTTCGTTTGCTGTCATTTAACTACAGTATTTCCATTTCTTTGTGAAAGTTGACCGTCTGCCTCAGGTTTCTCTCATCGCCATAATGATCTTCCCCAACAGAGTTAGTGAAAGCCCTGCTATCAGCCTGCCCCTCTGTGGAGCTGACATTTTTGGTGGTAATGTTGTACTATTTGCTCGACTCTCTCTCTCTCTCCCTTCCGCCCCCCCCCCCCCACCCCCCTTTAACACATCTCTGGACGATTTTAATTTGTTAAAAATATGGTATTTGAGTCTGCTTTGGACGGTACTCAGTTGGAAAACTATCACGTGATCTCTTCTGGTTAAGGAGTTGTGTACATCTGTTGTAACTGACGCTGGACAGTAGTGTATGATATTTATCTTCTCTTCATACGTTGTAATGTCTTCTGTTTGAATTTGCTTTCTCCTTTCTTGATAACTTAAATGCTATCTCATTTTCATAAATCTTGCAGTGGTGTGACGGGTCGGTGGTGGTGGTGTGGTTGGTGTTGCGTTTCCTTCGTTATGGTATTATTATTGAATAATAAAGTCACTCTGTAGACATAGCAATGTTGGTTAGACTGGTTAGCTCTGGGCATCAGAACATCCCTTCGACGTTCTGATTTGCATAGTCTATAGTATTTGATTTCCCTTGTGGGAGAGTTATCGTGCTGACAAAGGTAAACACCAACAGTTGTAGAACCGAACCCGAAACGTAAATAAAGGATCAAGCATTCTGCTTAGAGTCCACATGTATTAAGATTCATACAAAACGATAATCGACATTCACAAAGGTTTCATGTACAATTCAGCGTAACACTTGAATTCCAAATAATATCAGTATGTATCCGTCCGTGTCAAAACAATGTGTCAGAAGAACATCGTGGCTATATACGTGCGCTGTTATAGTCAACAGCCAGAAATGAGCACATGAGTTCTTGACATCTACAAATTGAATCATAATACGATTCTTCTTCCATTATTAGTTTAATTTAATTAATCTTATGCTTAGATTAATTTTCGAACTGACCCTGAAGTCTACATCGATTCATCTATAAAATATAGGCTATATACTCAGCCTTATTTCCTTGGAAGAAATACAAGACACGACCTTCTTGCTTGACGGATAGCGTAACAAAGGCCCTGTAACCAAGTCACCCGGCGTGACCGTCCCAACGCGAATGCGTCATAATCTCCGCATATATTTCGCGTTCACTATACCGTAAAATATCGACATATTCTATAAATATTAATGACCCCTAAACGTTGCGCATGGGTAAACCCCAGCAGACGCCATCATTTAAAATAACACCGTAACAGATTTCCTGTCAGACGGGGGCAAAAAAAATCTATTAAATAGATTTTTTTTTTTGAACAATATTAATCAAATTATCAAAAATTTAACAAAACCCGACGTATGACCTACGATGTTCTATCTAGAACAGTGTCGCGGTCATGTCAGTAATATATTATAATAAAATCAACGTCATATCATACATATACCTTATATTAAACAAGGAAATGTCACTGTCACTAACTAATTAACTAATTAATTTGTTGTATGTATAGACTAACTAATAATGTGAGGTGTTATTAAATTATTCTAACTAACTAAAATTAAAATAATTAATTATAGTATGTAAGTATGGTAATAACTAATTAATATTTAATTAAAGAAAATGAGAAATAGAATAAGAGAGTAAAAGAAATAAAAATTGAGAAGTACGGACAATTGAAACCAAATATTAAAGTATACATTAAATTAGCATGCGTGTGAAAATGAAGTGTAAGGATAGATACCTAATTAAATTAACGCAATCAGAAGAAAAGAGCAGAAAAAATTCATACATTTTAACTATATATATGAAATGTCATAATGTAATATCTATTACCTTAATAATTACACTAATTAAAAGGTTTAATTGGTGTGATATTCTTTTGTTTCATCTTTTTTTTTAGTATATTTCATTTTTTTTATTTCATCACACTTTGACTTTATTATCTATTATATACTAATTTAATAACTAGAAAATTTAATAATATTGGACATGAAGATCCAATCGTTGTTACCTCCTGTTGAATTGTATGAAAGTTCATTAAGACACAAGGTTCATATTATCAAATTATGATTTGATGATCCATTCATCGTTAGTTCCTTTATTAAACTTTGAAAGTTAATTGACTAAGTCATCAACGTATCTGTCCTTTCTACATCAGAGATTGTTCCTTTTTAACAGTTTTCAATCGAAATGAGTGATACTCAAAGTGGAATTGAAGTTCAAATTTTCAAACGATCCGTAAAACTAGATATTTTGATCGCAATAGTTTCTTTCGAAATGTCCTTATTTAAGTAGGAAGTCCAACTGAATTGTTGTATATTCTGACTTGATATCAATACCGTTCATTGCAAATGTAATGCTTGACTAGTCAGAAAATTTTCCCGAAATTGTAATATTCATTCAGAATCCGTAGGATGTCTGGACAACGTGTCGGCTATGACGTTTTCAGTTCCAGGTATCGACTGTATCTCGAATTCGTAGGGTTGCAATGCAATAGCAAATCGTGGAAGTTTAGCACTTTTATGGTTTGAGCGACGTAATGCTGTCACTGATTTCTGATCAGTCTGGATCAGAAATGGAGATCCCAGTAAGAATTTCTCTAACTTGGTAATTGCCCAGATTACGGAGAGAAATTCTCGGTCCACAGTGGAATATTTCATCTCCGGAGGTTTCAGTTTGCGTGAGATATACATTACGGGGTGAAGGACATCATCATGATATTGCAGTAGACATGCCCCGAGTCCGTAATTACTCGCATCTGTACGTAGAACAAACTTTTTAGAAGCATCTGGTAATCTTAAAACAGGTGGGCATGAAAATATTTTTAAGATAGTGCGAAAAGTTTTGTCACATTCGTCGGTCCAATTTATCCTTAAAGGCATGTTCTTCTTTAGTAACGAAGACAGGACAGCCGTGATGGATGATAGGTGAGGTACAAATCTGCTATAGTATTGGATTAAACCTAACAGACTCCTAACCTGTTTCTTCGTTTGAGGAACAGATAAATTTAATATTTTAGAAACTGTACTGGGAATTGTTTGGATACGTCCCGATCCAATAATGTGCCCCAGGAATGTTATCTCATTACACGCTATTTGAATTTTAGTTGGTTTAGCGGTTAAATGGTTATCCCGCAATATTTCCAAAACTGATTTAAGACCCAAAAAATGTTCCTCAAATGATGAACTAAACAAACATATGTCGTCAATATAGGTAATTATGTCTGATCTACCTGCTAAAATTTTTCGCATCATGCGAATAAAGGTAGCTGGAGCATTCATTAGCCCAAAAGGCATCACGTTCCACTGGTAAAGACCTCGTGGAGTTGAGAATGCTGTGTAGTATTTGGCTCTTTCGGTTAGTGGAATCTGCCAATAACCTTTAGTTAAGTCAATTTTAGTGAAAAGTGTAGCATTGGATAGACGAGGAAGTAAATCGTCAAGGAAAGGATGTGGTTCGCTATCTGGTACTGTCTGCGCATTAAGTTTCCTATAGTCAACACATAAACGTATGTTGTTGTCCTTTTTCCGGACAATGACTAAAGGAGAAGAAAATGCAGATGTACTAGTCTCAATAATACCTAATGATATCATCTGTTCGAGTTCCTGAGATGTTTTACTCAGAAAATGTAGAGGTACAGAATAAGGATGAACACGAATTGGTGTATCATCGTTCAGAATAATATCGTGACTAATTACAGATGTGCAACCCGGTACATCAGTTAACTCATCTGGGAAAGATTGTAGAAGATCAGCAACGCGTTGATGCTGTTGTGGTGTAACCGTAGAAGAAATGGTCACATCACGCCAAGATTCAGTAGATTGGACAGTAAGTACAGGTAAAGGCATCTGCACTTCAGGAAAAGAAGATTCTTCCTCTTGTATAACAGATAAATTAGAATAATGACAAGTAGATACAGTATTGTCATCTAATTCATGAAAAATTGATTGTAAGTGTATAGGACGTGTATGAAATTGCTTGAGCATATTAATATGGAATATCTTTCTGTGTCCCTTGATATCTAAGACGTAATCAACGTCTGAAATTTTATCAGTAACCTTATAAGGACCAGTCCATGAGATCAATAACTTATTGTTATTGTGAGGGAGTAATACATAAGCCTCATCGCCCGGGAATAATTGACGTAATCGTCTAGATCGATTTTGTATAGATCGAGCTTTAGCTTTTGCAGCCTCAGAAGAAGCTGTTGCCAATTGGCAAGACTCAATAATATTATTTCGAAGATTAATCACATACTCATAAGATGACTGAGTGTCCTGAGTCATCTCTGCATCAATTAATAAATCTTTTATCAGTCCCATAGGACCTCTCGGAGGGGCACCAAAAACTAACTCAAAGGGAGAGAAGCCAGTTTGTTCATGTGGCACCTCTCGGTAAGCAAATAGGACAGCTGGGAGTGCTCTGTCCCAGTCCTGAGGGTGTTTAACAGTAACCTTATGTAAAAGTTGCTTAAGCGTACGGTTAAGTCTCTCAACTGCACCGTTACTCATGGGATGATAAATACTACTCAAATTCCTATCAATGTTCCAGGTTTTCATTACCTCCTTCATGGTATCGGATATAAACTGCGACCCATGATCAGATAATAATTTTCTAGGAAACCCTATTCTAGAGAAAATTAGATGTAATGCATCAGCTACATCTGTGGTAGTGGTTGTCTTCAATTGAATGGCTTCTGGCCATCGTGTGCATAAATCAATGCACGTGAGAACAAATCTATGTCCTCTCGCAGATGGTAGAAGTGGACCAATTATGTCTATGGCCATCTTGTCAAAAGGTCGTACTGAGATATCGCAAGCCTGAATAGGCGCCGTGTGAAAAGCTCCACGTGCTTTCACTTCCTGGCACGTAGTACAAGAACGTACATACTGCGAAATATCGCGTGACACTCCTGGCCAAAAGAATGAAGATAATACTCGAGATCGTGTTCGAGTATATCCCATATGTCCTGCACACTGCGAGTCATGCGCGTGTTGAAGAATGTACCGTCTAAAAGCAGCCGGTGCCATCACTTGTTGTTTTACCAGTGATTTATCACTAAAACATCTAATTAGTATATCATTTTTCATAATAAACCAATGTTTGTTCTTATTACCTGAAGGTAAATTATCAACCTTATTAACTAGGTTAAAAAATTTATTTAGAGATTTGTCATTTTTTTGTTTGTTAGCAAATGATTCCCTGTTAATAGGTGAATTGACCTCAATATCCTCCTGTTTTTTCTGCATCCATCTTATTATCATTGACACTCTCCATGAGCATAGTCTGAGCTCTAGTTGTCACGGCGTTTCCAGTGCATAGATTGTGTCTCTCCCATTCAATAATATCTTCTGGTGAACAATCCTTGCTGCCGTGTATGCGACCCACCATAAGGTCTGCTATTGGCTTTTTCAGCATGCATACCTTCACGTTACCTGTGAAAAAAGGTGTGTTAACATGGATAATAGCTGTGGGGTAAAACTCAATAGTTCCCCCAAAAGTCATGCAACGGACATATTCCCCCGTTGCACAGCTAGGATGTACTAGCGACTGTAGCACTCCAATGGTTGTGGACCCCAAGTCTCTCAATACAGAAACTACAGCTCCGTTTACTATCCCTCTGTTAAAAATCAGAGAGCCTGTTCCATCATTGGCTGCAAGACCTACTTCTGGTGTAATGTGTCCGCAGTTCAGCACTGTCTCCTTTGCCTTCTGAAAAATAAGATTGCATTGTGGGCAACTATTTGCCACGTTATAATTTATAGCAAAGCATGCAGCAGAAGAATTCATTGTATTATCGTTAGGTGGAACCTGAACCTTAGGGGTGATATCATTTGTAACTGCGGCCCGGTATTATGGTTATAATGTGAAGATCCACGAGAATGAGAACGATTACGAGAATAATTAGTTGAATTATCTCGTTGTCGTCTATTATAATTGTTATCTCGATGTCTCGAGTTATAATTATCGCTAATCTTCCAATTGTTACCATTATTATATTGATATGACCGATTATAACTTGAGTTACGTGGATTACTGTTGTATCTTGACTGAGGTGAATAATTTCTGGTTTGTTGTCTTCCTTTATTAAAGTTATTGTTAAAGTTATTCTGTCCCTTATGAAAATTAATGTCATAGTTTCCTTTGAACCTACCTCTGTCCACACTGTGTGTTCTAGGTTTGTTATGATTATGATATGCCATATTGGAGGCTACAGGAAGTGGTTCTCTTATCAACGAGCCAGAAATATTAGCATTCGGATGAGCTGTGCAGTAATTTAAAGAAATTTTTTCTAACTCATCAATAGATTCTGGTTTTCTTTCTTGTAGATAAGCAAAGAATGGTGGGCTGACAGAAGATAACACTTTATCCCTCAATAACAAATCAACTAACTTGTCGTAAGATTGGTTGACACCTGCCAGTTCAACCCATCTGTTAAAAGTATTGCGTATGTTAGCAATAAAACCTGTGAAATCTTTATTGTTATCTGGCAACAAACTTTTGAAACGTAATCTACATGCCTCTTCGTTCAAGTGGAAACGACGTAATAACAACGTCTTAATGGCCTCATAATCTGTGGCTAATGTAGGATCAATGTTTTGTGCTGCACTTGCAGGTTCGCCATCCAGAAATTCCTTAAGTTTAAGTGCCCATGCAGTTTTGTCAAGGTTATTGACCTTACATATATCCTCGAAGCGCGCCAGCCACGATGAAAGGTCGTCCACGTGTAATTTGAATGGTGGTAATTTAAAGTAATAATTGCCCTTAAGTCGGGTGGATGAAGATCCAGATTGAGCATTATCATTTTGGCTTGCTGCAGCACTCTGCGAATTAAGTTTTGCTGTTTCCAATTTAAGCCGTTGCAATTCCATTTCTTGCTGCTATATGATTTCTTGTCGTTTCAATTTATTCTCTTCTTCAATCCGTAGGATTTCATCTCTTGCCACCTTTCTTTCTTCTTCTTGTCTTAATTCTGCTTTCTTTTCAGCCTCCTTTCTTTCAAGTTCTTCCATCTCTGCCTTAGCAATAGCTTTCCTTTCCTCCTCTTCTGCCTTATATTTTGCAAGTTGTTGTTCAGCAAATTCAAGGAGTGCCTCTCCCTTTTTATTACAATCTTTTCCAATTTTAATGAAATGGTCCAAGGTAAGCATTCTTGGAGTTGATTTATTTAAGTATTCAATTACTTATGTCTAGTAATCACCATCTAGTAATCACCACTAGAATCTATGTCGATAATTATAATTACTTAACGAATGAATAATTAATACAAGAAATTGTAATATTCCTGTATTGTTATGTATAAGTTCCACAATCTATAATATTTTGTAAAAATATTATATATATACTCACTGATATCTATCATAAATAGTTATGATAGTTAGTTATATAAGCTGCTGAAATTATATCAAGCGCTTAATATTAATATTTAATAATTATGTGTATTATCCCCAAATAATTAGTCTTAATTGTCACTAGGTTCACAATATAGTACTGAGAAAGTGTACTAATTTATATTAAATATGTATTAATATGTTATAAAGTTTTAATAATTAATCATTATATATTATGCCATAATCATGAGGCATAAAGTGCATTGCCCATTTCTAGGACCACCACTGCAAATTGGTGCAAAGTCCCTAATTCCTCCTTAAATTAAAAAAAAAAATTTAATAATATTCATCTACACTATTATTAATGAAGAAATTATGGCATTAATATTAAATTATAGAAGGATGAAATGAATACAAACAATACAATGGGTTAACCAAGGAGTACAGAACAGTAGCACAATACAAAAGTGACATTTTCACAAAAATAAATGATATTATAAAACCAAGTTTAGTAACAGGAAATGTAGAAGGGTGAAGGTTAACTGAAGGAAATGAACATATTTGGCACTAAGAATGATGACGTCACAGGACTCATTTGACGTTAATACAATACATTGAAATGAACTTAAAGATAGCTAGATCAGAATAACAAGATAGATTACGAACATAGGACTGTAAATGAATAAAAATAAGAACCAAATACATCAGAAAACAACAGTTATAACATGACTATACACCTAACATGCAAAGTGAATTAATGCAAATCCGAACCAAACGATCACCGATAACGATAATTCGACGCTTTCTTCGCGAGGTGCTATTAATTCACAGCCTTAGGAACATTCAGAATGAATATCGGCATCCTGAGAGCCATTTTATTCATTATGAACCGCCGCCCAACCATACCCGCTACATGAAAAACGGACAGAAACAATATTTAACATGGATACATAGAAAAAAGAACATGGCATTATTTGGACAAACAGGACGAAATATTTTAACCTTTAAAATCAGTGACTTATCTTGTTTTGGCGGTAATATCGTACATTATATGCTTCGCCGACGGACTCTAGAGCTTGTTTGTATCATTGAGAAAGTCAGCAATAGGTTTCATTTCATGTTTGAAAGCTGCAAATAAGTTTGTTTGACGGATATTGTCAGCTGCTGACTTTTCCAACCGTTCATCTGTCGTCAAGGGCATGACGTCACCGGTGTTTATGCAAATAATGTTCGTTTCGGCTCGAAAGGACAAATGTCTCATTTTTTTGTGGTTCGTTCTTCTGAAAAAAATTCCAAAACCACTAATGGCCACCAGTTGTGACGGGTCGGTGGTGGTGGTGTGGTTGGTGTTGCGTTTCCTTCGTTATGGTATTATTATTGAATAATAAAGTCACTCTGTAGACATAGCAATGTTGGTTAGACTGGTTAGCTCTGGGCATCAGAACATCCCTTCGACGTTCTGATTTGCATAGTCTATAGTATTTGATTTCCCTTGTGGGAGAGTTATCGTGCTGACAAAGGTAAACACCAACAGTTGTAGAACCGAACCCGAAACGTAAATAAAGGATCAAGCCTTCTGCTTAGAGTCCACATGTATTAAGATTCATACAAAACGATAATCGACATTCACAAAGGTTTCATGTACAATTCAGCGTAACACTTGAATTCCAAATAATATCAGTATGTATCCGTCCGTGTCAAAACAATGTGTCAGAAGAACATCGTGGCTATATACGTGCGCTGTTATAGTCAACAGCCAGAAATGAGCACATGAGTTCTTGACATCTACAAATTGAATCATAATACGATTCTTCTTTCATTATTAGTTTAATGTAATTAATCTCATGCTTAGATTAATTTCCGAACTGACCCTGAAGTCTACATCGATTCATCTATAAAATATAGGCTATATACTCAGCCTTATTTCCGTGGAAGAAATACAAGACACGACCTTCTTGCTTGACGGATAGCGTAACAAAGGCCCTGTAACCAAGTCACCCGGCGTGACCGTCCCAACGCGAATGCGTCATAATCTCCGCATATATTTCGCGTTCACTATACCGTAAAATATCGACATATTCTATAAATATTAATGACCCCTAAACGTTGCGCGTGGGTAAACCCCAGCAGACGCCATCATTTAAAATAACACCGTAACAAGTGGGCAAGACCTCTCTGCACTTTCATTTGTTGATTTTCACAATAATTTCTGTGTCTTGAGAGATTCTAACTTGTAAAGGTAGTTTATTATTATTATGTATTAGAAAAACACTTACATACTTCTATTTTTATCATGCCAAACATGTCGTTAAGCAACTTCGGAGAAGCAATTTTGCTTCTTCTACAAGACGTGCTTCGTTGACCATCGTAATGTCATATTTCTTAACGGTGTCTTCAACATTGTCAGTACACCTTCCTATATTGTACACGGACATGGCACAGATATGTAAATCTCTTAACAAACTAAAAGAAGCTGAAGAGTAAAGATTCTAAGGCAATATGTTCACTACATATTGTGGCAGCCCTGGTGGTTATTATGAATCATCCATGGCAATGTCTGCCCAGGTTCGCTTACCTCTGTGGTTAGCTATGATATGCTGTATACCACACAGTCACACACACACAGAGCACGTGATGCGATAACGCCATAGTAATTTGAATAGTGTTTATTTACATATGAAAGGATCATTGCTGTCTGCTCTGACCTCCACATTTGGTCCATCATAGAATATATAATGTAAGTTCTTTCTTTCCTCACTCTCTCTCGCTCAGTATCGAATCTACACCTTCTGACCTTTTAACCATCATTGATCATGCAGGTGCTATAGTCTCTAGTTCTGTTCTTTCTTCCTTATAATTTCTTATGTCTATTGTTATCTATCATCTCAGTGTTCAGGTTATCTATTGGTAGACCGTGCCTCTCCGGGGATGTTGTTTTCCCTTTCAAACTGAAGAACAGGACTACTGTCTAAATGAAATAAAGTTCACCCTACGTACCTCTTCCTTTCTGAATAATAACTAACTCACACCGTTTCTCCTTCTAGACAAGAATTTCTCCTATTCAATATTTCGGGTGAATCATTACCCAAACCACTTCTTGTCCATGAAATAATTATAATCTAAACTACTTGAATACTGCCATTATCATGGCTGCCCGCGTATATGCGGCTTCCCTCTCTGCCTCACGCTTCTGGACTGTCCGCTGAGAAAAGCGTGCATTCACTGGATTATCCTTTACCTCTCTCATGCGCAACATTGTTCGCGCATCTCCTTTTTTATACTCTATCTGAACCTTCACATTCCTAGTTCTCTTTATTCCTTCCCTTTGACTGTACATCGTTCCCTAACTGCCACATTATCTCCCTTTCTCCCCTTAAAATAAATTATTTATCCGTAGGAGAAAAAATTTATTTTAATGACTGTACCAGCCATTATTGTACTTAACTATGTATCAAAACAAAAACAATATCCTTAGCAATGTGCTGTTACAACCCTAGCTCAGTACATTACCAATTACTATCTGTGTCAAAGGACAATTTCCCTTTACATAACACAATTAAATTATACTGAGAACGTACATTCATCAACATCTCGTTCCCATTTATGACCACTCATCTTTGCTTTTTCTCCTATCTGCTCATATTACATGATTTCAAAAACATACATTTGACATGTTATACATTCCATTTCCTTAGTGGTCTTCATTTCTTTTTTTTTCACATCACTTAGCATGTCATTATTTTCTTACATTACAACCTATTATCATAACAAAACTGAGGAATAACTCTTTTCCCGTCACTTTTCTTAAGTGACCTTTCCTCTTCACATTTATGACTGTTCTTAACCCTTGTCTTTCTCACTCACATTCTGCCAACTGTGTACTTCACCATACAAAGTTTATTTCCTTTTACACATCCAGTCACTCCTGTTGTCATAAACGTAAACCCCTCATATAGTATTATCTTCTGTCACCACACACCTGGTGTGAACTGTCTGGCCTTCATGTTCTCTCGTATAAAGCCAAACATGTCTTTTGTCATGTCTCCCTATATACATAGTTCATGATGGCGTGAGCCATTTACTATCATGGCAACACTGAATTGCCATCCTCCTATCCACCCTTTTACTAACTAGACTCCTGTCCTTGGTCTACTACGCAGAAATATTTTCAACTTCTTTGGTCTACCTATCTTAAACCGCGTTGTCGCTTTGACCTACTTGCGTATTTTTCTGCTGCTGACCTGTCACTTGACTTCCTTTTCCACAACACTGTCTCCCCATGTCTAGATTTCTACTGTATATGTTCGGTGAGGGTTACCCTCCATAGACTCACATTTGTAGTCTGGCAAATGCCGCACTTAACGTTTTTTTATATGTTTTTCGTTCCCTCCCATTTGTTTTCTCTTCATGTATTACGGAGGGAAAAAAAATATGATTTCTCCCCAAAGTCTTCATAAGACTCGACAAATGCCGCAAAAATCTCTTTCTTTGCCATATGCTCCATGGCTTCTTACTTCTACATAAATTCCTTCTAGAACTATATCTTCTATATGTCCGTGCCATCCTTCCTGTGGCTTCTCAATACTCCGTCACTTCTCCGTGACTCTCAATTTTCCCATACTTATTTATCCAAGCGATTCTCTTGTTTTCGCCCTCTCCCATGGCCCTTAATACCTCACCGTCGAATCTCTCAATTACTCGCTCTTAATTTCGCCATCTCTTATGGCTCTTCTTCTTCTCACATAATATCCTCGTCATTTTTCATGACCTTTTATCCTTCATCTCCCCCTCTACTTCACTTAATATCTATATTTTCTTTTTACTTTATTTTTCTTCTGACTTCGATGACGATTTTTCTCCTCTGCCTTTTCTATCCACCTTTTCCTGTTTGCGTCATCTATCATTTTCGTCAGAACCATATCTATTTCAATTCTTGTTTGTGGAAAGTTTGTATGATACTTTCCCTCTAGCACTCTCCAAACCATGCTTCTTGAGAAGTTAAAATCAGGCCGCTTTATGGTGGCTTCTATTACCTTCTTCAACTTGTCTATGCTTGGTTCAACTATTTTGGTAATTTCCTTCGTATTTATCTGATTTATACGTTCAAGATCACTAATCTCATTTTTCGGCCAATAAATTCTACGAACTTCGTCGTCCGTTATATGCTCGAGCTCATCCGACCTGTATCCAATTTCGTCGGGGCCCATAACTCTATACTCTCCACTTGACGAATCGAATTCTGATTCTATGTCAAGCTGGTACTTTTCTTGTACTGTACTTACACCCTCCTGTTTCGTCTTTCTTTTCTCCGAGTCTTCAATTTGTCGTTTATACGCCTCCCTCCATTCAGTCTGCGTGATTGTCGCTGCATGTCGCATCCACGTTTCTGCATTGTCCGCTATTATTTTCTCCAGATTGTATACTGACAACTCCCTTTCTCTACTACTATCTCCACATTTGCTCCCTTCTTCCTTACTTCTTCTACTATTCTCTCCTCTTCTATAAGTACTTTTGTGTCTGTGACTACCGTCACTCTCGTCAGATCCTACACTGTCTGAGTCAGTCGACACCAATTCTGACGACCATCTCCGTCTACTGCTATATTCTGCTTCATTATCTGTCTGTCGACTTTTTTCTCTGGTCGACTGCATCGGTTCATCCTTCTTATTGTTTACCTCGATGCTATCCCTATGCTGTGGTATTACCACTTTAGCCGTTTGTTGGTTCATCCTTTTTATACTGAGTGGAATCTTAGACTTTCTCGTATTGTCTAACCCATGTGACAATGTTTCATTTTCTCTCATGACGTCTGTCTCATTGTGTGCTGGCCCCAAGAGTGACGCTACAGTATCAATCTCAGTTTGTGTTCCGGCACTAATCATCTTTGTTTCATTTATTTCTGGTTCTTGTGTACCAACGCTGACCCTGTCTCTCTGTATGTTTTCCTGTTTCTGGACTGTTGTCCTAACCTGACTTGTCCATGATCTATTCCTATTACCTTCTTCCTTTATTGTGACATTTTGCTGACCCGATCCTATTATGTTTCTCTACACTCCTAGCGGTTCTACCTTCATTTCCCAACCGTTCTGTGTTCTTATGTGGCACTTCTGTTGGTTTGCTATGTTGACGTTATTTATTTCTATGGGCTTCCCTTTTCTAATTTCTCCCATAAAATTCCTGACCGCCATTCTTATTCTTCTTTTATTAAGTGTGTTCCAGTGTGCTCGTACAGCAGCTGTTTCTAGGATTTTATTTTTGTCATTATGTTCTCCATCACAAATGTGACAATGCCCTTTCCCCTTCGTATCGTTTGATTTAATCTCTGATTGAAGATCTCTTTCATTAAGTAATGTGTCTAATCGCCTTCTGATAGAGTCTGTGATCAGATCAACAGATGAAAAAATCGCAATTTTAACTTTTTCCAATTCATCTGCAATTATTGACATTGCATATTTGTCAATATCTGTAAGCCACTTACGGCATGCATGTGGGTCACCTGAAAATAAATCTACATTACCTTTTGCGTTTGCGTATCTAGCACTGTCTACCTTGGCTAATGTGTCGGTAATCGTCTTTATGAAGGCCAAAGTCGGACTGTCTTGCATGTTATACTGTGTCTGTTCGGCCTGTGCCATCGTAACAATCTGAAAAAATAACTACTTATTTCTACGGTTAAATTAAACTAACTTGCACCTGAAAATGAATGGAAATGTTTCTATTAGTCTTGGTTTCCCTGAAAAACAATGTTACAGTTACAAAAAAAAATTATGCATACACTGTTATACGGTAATTCAATATTAGTGAGACTACAATACTAATAATAATAAGAATAGTAATTAAACAACAGTAATAATATTAATAACAATAATATTACTATAATGTCTAATTAATAAGGCAAGAATAATAATACAACAGTGTCTAATTAAACTAATTAATTAAGACGTCTTCGTTGGAGTACTCGTTTGTCGCGATATTGCCCGCGCGTGACCGACTTAACACTATTGTTATATTTTTATACCATCCGGACTACACACTGTTTTGCTACACACAAAGGCTTCTATCCGTGAATCGGTTCCTGTACTGCACTCTATGACCTGTCTTAAGACTACTTGCGCGAAGCACGTCGACCTTTCCGTCTGCTGTGATGAGTGTCCCCGTGTTGATTTCTGAGCTGGCGTTACCGGACAGTGAATATTGTACCCGCTGTGTTTCTGCGAACCCCTCTCGTGCAGGAAGAAAAAAAATCTTGACTTGATTTCTGAGCTGGTGTTTCTGGTTGACTGTTATAAACTTACAATGTGTGTGTGCTGCTGCTAGATCCTGGTCACGGCACCAAAATCATAATATGTGGCAGCCCTGGTGGTTATTATGAATCATCCATGGCAATGTCTGTCCAGGTTCGCTTACCTCTGTGGTTAGCTATGATATGCTGTATACCACACAGTCACACACACACACAGCACGTGATGCGATAACGCCATAGTAATTTGAATAGTGTTTATTTACATATGAAAGGATCATTGCTGTCTGCTCTGACCTCCACATTTGGTCCATCATAAAATATATAATGTAAGTTCTTTCTTTCCTCACTCTCTCTCGCTCAGTATCGAATCTACACCTTCTGACCTTTTAACCACCAGTGATCATGCATGTGCTATAGTCTTTAGTTCTGTTCTTTCTTCCTTATAATTTCTTATGTCTATTGTTATCTATCATCTCAGTGTTCAGGTTATCTATTGGTAGACCGGGCCTCTCCGGGATGTTGTTTTCCCTTTCAACACTGAAGAACAGGACTACTGTCTAAATGAAATAAAGTTCACCCTACGTACCTCTTCCTTTCTGAATAATAACTAACTCACACCGTTTCTCCTTCTAGACAAGAATTTCTCCTATTCAATATTTCGGGTGAATCATTACCCAAACCACTTCTTGTCCATGAAATAATTATCATCTAAACTACTTGAATACTGCCATTATCATGGCTGCCTGCGTATATGCGGCTTCCCTCTCTGCCTCACGCTTCTGGACTGTCCGCTGAGAAAAGCGTGCATTCACTGGATTATCCTTCACCTCTCTCATGCGCAACATTGTTCGCGCATCTCCTTTTTTATACTCTATCTGAACCTTCACATTCCTAGTTCTCTTTATTTCTTCCCTTTGACTGTTTATCGTTCCCTAACTGCCACAATATGTAAGATAAATTAACCCATTGGTTCATGCCAATATTAAAGCATTTACAAAATCAGAAGTGCTATGAAGAAACAGTTGATTACTTCTGAATAACTTCAATATTAATTCCAGCAATATCAAACTTGGAGGCTAAAAAGAAGAAAGACTGATCATTTCCCGTGAAGTTAGATGTTTTAAATAATGATAAAAAAATAAGTTAACAGAATACATAAAACCCTAGGGTCAGAGGTCAGTGGAGTTATATTAATCCAATCGTTACCTTTAAATTTTTCATGGAGCACAGGCCTTAAAAAATTTCATGCCAAGCCTTTATGTCACGTGTCATCCGCTCAAGTTATCTCCTTTATGTCCCGTGTCATCCGCTCAAGTTATCTCCTTTATGTCTGTCTCCTATTCCTTTCCCCATGTATTTCTAGGTGTCCATTTATGTCTCGTAACCTGTGGACTGCCCTGTAATACTATCGACTGACATCCTTTACATGTTTCAAAGCCAACCTCATGCGTCTTCTCCTCAACTCTTGGTCCACTAGTATTTGGTTCTTTTCCTCAGTTTCATTTTCCATTTTTCACAGCGATGCAATAGGACTGCCGTGACATTAGGACTCCCGTAACATTTAGACTGCCGTGACATTAGGACTACGGTGACATTTAGACTACCGTGACAGTAGGATTACCGTCACATTTAGACTACCGTGACATTTAGACTATGGTGACATTTGGAATGATTTTACACTTGTGCTGAGAAATATACCGTTAATTAAACAGGCAAATTGTTTTGGTCACTAAGCGGAGATGCTGTCACAGAACGTCTGGACATGCTCTTTTGTGTGATCTCTCACACCTTCAGCCCTACGGCAGTATCATTTCTTTTTCTTCGTTTTTCTCACTAATCGCTTTTATTTGACATAAATCATGCCCTTTCATTCATTATTTTGCTCTATATTAGATTAGTAGGGTGAAGTCTCTAACACTCTACTCCCCTACGGAAGTATCTCCTTTACAAGCAGAATTGTTTACGTTCCGCAAGGTAAATGCGATCATACCAGGTAATTATACCGGTCATACGCTTATCCATTCTATCAATCTGACTATCTTTTGAAACGCCTAGGTCCAACATTTGACCCTAGGTGAAAAGCTGGTGACAACAAGATCTCGTCCGATCGACATGAAAAGAACCCAAGATTGTCTGTCTGGGCTGCCGATGTCGGTATCTGTTTGTCTGGCAGATTACACGGAGGGTAGATGCGTTTATCGCTTTTTGTGGGACAATCCCTGGTGACTGTTACAGATAATCTGTCTGGGTAGACATCTTAGCGGAAGACATTACGCCAGGCAAACATGGTCACATGTCGTTGTGAGCCGGCGGACATATTACCGCATGATTTGAAAGAGGTCACGCGTTGGAATATTAAATTTAATATTTTAAAACACGTGGAGAATGTTTTAAAATTCGACACCCCAACCCAGTGCTGAAGAGCTTACCATTGGATTAAAGTAAGAAGCCGGAGGACCAGGACTTAAATTACAAAGACTGGAAACCCAGGAATTGGATCACTCATTATAAGAGAAACTTTCCCAGACCAAGTGTTTCGCAGATTCACCCATTATAAAAGGGATTCAAAATTTCCAGATCAAGTGGTTCGAGAGCATATAACCTAAATTGCTCGTGTCCATTCTAACCTGCGCGAGGAGATTGTGTATTCCCAAAACGTTGGGGTAAGTGTAACAATTATTTTACAAATGTAAATTTGACACGTTTTCTTGCTTAGTGGTTATAAATGAGGCTGGCAACCTCAACTTACGAAAATAGTTTATTCATAAACAACTACAGCAAGCGCTAGTGATTTCTTCTGGCTAATCGTGAGGAAAACCGACAGCAGAGGTGACCCAAGACTCCGAATGGAGCAGTGATGACTGATGATTACATCACATGTGCCTAAAGTGTATAATATTTTTTGAGATATATGCACTTTGTTAAATGTAACTCAGGCAACGCATTATTCGCGCCGTCCAGACACATTTTCCCAGTTAACACCCAGAGGAATATGGTGATTTTTAATCATCTTCCCTGAGCTACACATTGTACTCAGGAATTTAATTCTTCTGATAGATTAACATTGGTGGTTGGACAGCGAGAATGCGCCTGCTAATTAGCAGCCAACAAATGTACTTAGCAGAGGCATTTGTTTTCTATTTTGTCTAAAAGTTCGTGGTTACAAGCTATCAGATGGTTCGAAGTACTGAAGTTACTACGCCACACTCGTTTGAGAGAAGTACACTCATCACCAAGAAGTGACGAGAACCACAGCTGCAGTACTCCCTTATATCAGTTAAGTGTTTATAAAAAGGCACCAGCAAAAATGGATATAATTTTCTGACTATATTCTCACCCTAAATTTCTGTGAAGAAAAAATTTGATTCCAATATAAATGTCACCTTCATTTTACTTATTTTAAACTGTTAATACTAATTATTTATTAAATTTGTTACATGTTATTTTAATACTAAACAAACATAGTTGATTCAGTTATTACATGTATGAAAGCAAACGTATGAGCCAGAATATTTCATATATATATATACACACATCTAGATATATATTTACCTCTAAGCAGAGCTATAACATTGTAAGAGGAAATTCTCTGAATTAACTCAGCTAAGGGCTTGAACGGGCTAAAAACCATTGCTTAAATCCTTCACAAAAGGCGACGGACAGATATAAGTTAACGAATGTTCAGCGCTAAGCAGCATTGTTCTTGACTTCTGAATTATCTTGTGAAACTCCCGTAAGGTAGAAGCGTCATTAACCTTCTATCTACATCTCTGACAAGAGTAATCTTATGCGAAGGTAGCCACCTTCGACGACCCAGTTTAGATACTCTTGAGTTTTGGCCACTGTTGGACTACTACTGCAAAGCAGGGGAGGCAATCCGTGACAGATGCACCCTAGTCTCCCAGCAGCACGAGCATTTAACATTAACGTAGAAATGACACGGTATAGAGGCTAACAAGAAGATAAATCAAGGATGCAGATAATTACATGACAACGCATCAGGCAGAGGATTGGAATCTAACAAATAACTTGATCTGGCTACACTTCATGACAAAAAATGGGAACGATAACAAAAAGTAAAAAGTACAAATAAAAAATAAAGATGTCACAACATAATTTATTTTTCTACTTCTCAGTGTAAGAACATATAAGAGTGGCCTGCTTTGTTATACAGAAGCAAAGAAATGAGGCAGCTGGATGGAAAAAATAATACATGGAGCGAAATAAAAAAAATTTAAAAAAAATTTCCACCGATGTCGTTAACGTCTTTGTCGTCTTCTTCTTTTATTTATTTATTTGGAAAGGAAAATATGAATAAAAATTGTTCCACGTCCATAATTACTTCATCAACATTATTAGCGGAGTACAGGGTGTCCTCTTGTACTATTGCCTATCACAATATTTAGTGTTTATTTAATCAGCTTCCATTTGTTATCCACGTTGCACATGTGTGTCTGTAGCGCATTCTGAATTAAATTGTGGAAATGTGTAGCCAAAAATGAAAAACATTATCCACAAGGGACAAACATTTACATAAAATAATGTTGTTGTTGTACATTTATTATTAAGTAGTTTATTGTATGAACTGAGCGGCTACTGACGTAACTTAACTATGATAGATATATATAATTAAGAAAATGAATATTGGCCTACCATAGATGTAGTGGTGTTTGATGGTATTGTATGATGGTGTTATTACTAAATGTAAATTGTATGAGGCCAGCTGTGAAGGCTCCTGAGATAAAATGTAGTGGTGAATTGTCAGAAGGCCTTTCTTGCTACCACTACGACCTCACACTTAATTTTTTTTTAATGAATGTGGCTACGTAAAGTGTCTAGGGTTATGATAGGTAGTGTGGTGTAATGGATTATAAATATACCCACAGATATTAACAAGACTAATAATATTAATAAATGTTAAAATACACTGAACTAACTCACGTGTGTAAAATTTTTTGATATAAGTATATTACATTTATTTTGTTCTGTGTCAATTTTTTAGGTTGACCAGAACTTAAAAGGATTTAGAGATTATGAAAAGAAATGCATAGAATATTATATCATAAATGCAATAGTGTACATATATATGTACTATACTAGTTAGTTTTATTAAAATGTTCTAGTATTCATCTACTTGGGAGGATAGTACTGTTTGTGCTGTTGGGGTGGTCTCATCACACCTGTCTATATTGACTACACAGTGTCCCGAAAATGGTGGGAATCTTTATGGGGTTCTTAGTAACTAAAGGGCGTTGGTGAAAGTCCAGCAGACCAGAGGCTCACTCATCTGGTAGTTGTCGCTCTGGTGCTGAAATCAGGTGGTCCCACCTCTCCGTGCTGGCGGGCAATAATGGTGGTCTCTGTCACAAATACTGCACAGATACACTCGAGTAAAGTCACCAACTGAATAGACCCTGCTTTGTTGACGACAGAAACTCGCAGCTCTGCAATCAAAGTATGGGCCATGTGTCAAAATCTATTCTCTACCCACGTCTGGACACAACAGTGACACAACAACCACATCATACAGACAGGTCAGATCTCTCTGACCAAACAGCACATTTACCATGGTGGTTTTACATCAGATAGATCCTCCCAGACCATAGATCCTGAAAAATGTTTATTAGTTTTCGGCCCTAAAAGAGGATAGGTAATATGTATCATTATTCTCAACACTTGATCTGTCTTGCATAATCCTTGCTGGAGTTTATGTACATTGTTGGTCCCTAGACCCTGACTAGGGCGGGGGGTCTAGAGCAAATCCCTACTTGTTTGTAAGGCTAGATTTCGATATGGCAGTATCAAACCACTCAAACATGAAACAATATTCAAAATATATAAGGAAATAATTTCAATCTTACCAGATTATGAATAAATAACACAGAATTGCTAGCAAAACTCAGCTGAGCTGCTGGCTATAGTATGGCGTCCCTAAATTTATTTCACTTGCTTTCATATGGAATCACCACACTTTAAAATCTGTGTCTATCACTGAACAACTATTGAAGAATGGCCCCACTTTCGCGTCTGAGCGCTAATGATATGATTGTCTGTGGCCAATCACTGCCTAGGTTATTTGAATTTCAAAATTTCTACACTAAAGTCATTTCAGTCATGCTTCAGTCAAATATGGATGTTTATCTGTTAGTCTGTCCGTCTCTACTTGTGTTTCTAAAAAAATGTGCTTGGTTTTTGAACCAACCTTTCTCTCCCCTCCAAAATTTTGTCGTTAAAAGTTATATTTAGACACAGCTACCGCTCAAAAACCCTCTCCTCCATACTAAGTAAATTTGAACACCTGCGTCCAAGGTCGTGTTTTTTGTGTGCAAATTGCGACACTTTTTTTTATTCAACACAGTCTGTCGATGATGTGAACTACACTGTCTTTTGTCATTATCTTCAATATTATCTATCCGTTTGTAAAATTAAGACCATCTTAGTTCACTGCTCAGAATAGGCCATCCGGCCAGCTAATTTTTATATTCCTAACATTAATATTAAGAAAAAATTACTTTTTAATTTTTGTAATATTCCTAACATCTGCGTTTTACCGCTCCATTCAAATCAAAAGCTTGGTATCGCAAAAGCGTCCAATAAATGACTGTGGCGTAACATATCTAGGGTCCCTTCTGTGGAGTTGCTTACTTTTTATGTCAACTTGAGAAACGTGACTTTTCTCCGTTTCCCCCCCAATTGCGTCTCCTTAGCCTTTCCAGTCATATTTTTTTTTTTTTGATCCGCCGTTCCCCTCCTGTCTAGCAAGTCAATTATTATGGAGGATGATGACCCGCGGTCTAGGCGGTCATGTACATCAGCAGCCTACGCATTATGTTTTTATCCTTAAATGTTATCTTTGGAGGGATTTTACCGTTGTATCTCTGTCAATTTCACTACACATCTCCCCACTTGAAAACATGCTTATGGCAAGTTCCAAAACCAGCGATACACATAGGTAAAATTACTCCTCACGTCTGCCACTACTCTAATTTTGATCACAGGGGTGCCGACTGAGGAAATCTGCACCGACATTCAATTTGCCTAGGATATATTAGATACTAAACTGATAAGGTTGAAGCAATAAAGACCACCTCAGCAATCTTGCGTTTTCATGCTTAGCCTGAGACAAGAACACGAGAGGCTGATGGTCCGTCTCCACCACAAATGTCCTACCATACAGATAGATTTGAAACTTCTTTATTGCCCAGATTAATGCTAAACATTCCTTTTCGCTTGTGGAGTATCCTTGTTCCGCCTTATTCAATTTGCGGCTTGCATAAGCGACTGGTTTAAGTTCCCCATCAGGTGAAGATGATCTTTGCAACAAAGCCCCTCCGAGTCCTACATTACTTGCATCGGTTCTTAAGACAAAGTCCTGTGTCAAATCAGGCAGTTTGAGAATAGGCTTGCTAGTGAGTTTTTTCCTTTAACTCTTGAAATGCTAGTTCACATTGTGCAGTCCAAATAATTTTATCTGGAAGTCCCTTGCGAGTCAGATCAGTCAGAGGAGCACAAATAGCGTTAAAATTTTTGATGTATTTCTGATAAAATCCGCATAACGACACGAATGATCGCACGTCCTTTTTTGTTTGCGGCCTAGGTGCTCTCTGCAGTTTTTCCAAATTCTTAGGATCAGGGGTCATATTACCCTGATATACAGTGTGTCCCAAGAATTCCAACTCTTTGCATCCAATACAACATTTTGTTGGCCTAGCAGTTAAGTTCGCCTCCCGAAGTCTATCAAACAACATCTCCAGAGCTTCAATGTGTTCTTCAAATGTCTCGGTGGCGACGAGAATATCATCCATGAAATTTGTGATACATGGGTTATTCAGGGGATCCAACAATTTTCGCATCATCCTTGAAAACACACTCGGAGCATTTTTTCAGTCCGAATGGTAGCATATTGAATTCATAATGTCCATCCGAAGTGCTAAAAGCCAAATAAGGTCTCACTTCAGGCTTCACTGGGATCTGGTAATAGCCTTTACTAAGATCCACCTTTGAATAGTATTTTGCCTTGTTCAGTCTGGCAAATAACTGTTTTGTGTCTGGTAATGGATCCACTTGTCCTTCTGTGACAGCATTCAGTTTCCTGTAATCTATGCACAGTCTGTGTTCCCCAGACGGTTTTCTCAACAAAACGACACTAGAACTAAAAGATGATTCACTGTGCGAAATAATCCCCTCCTTCAACAAATACTCTATTTCTTCCTTCAATGCCTTCTCCTTCGCGAACGGAATAGAATAGGCTCTCATACAGATTGGGTTTGAGTCTACCAGTTTCATGTCATACTGTAGCAAATTTGTATGGCCTGGTTTATCTGTTAATACATCTGTATGTTCCTCCAGAACTTGTTGAACTCTCTCCCTCTGGTTTTTAGTCAGGTGCTTACTGACTTTTACCTGTGCTGCTGTTTCACAAGGATGTAATGGGTATTCATGTGAGGTGAGTGGTTCTTTTTGCATTTGGGTTGCAATAGCCAAGGTCAATAAGGGGGTACTTTCCTGGAGTGGTCTGTCCAGATACTTCTTTAACAGGTTTACATGATAAACTTTTTCCTTCCCCTTTTTGTCAATTTTATAGTTTGTTCTAGACACCTTCTCTAGAACCGTATATGGACCTTGCCAACCAATTTGTAATTTATTCTGGCTTCCCGGTAGTAGAAGCAGCACCTTCTCTCCGACTGCCAGTTCCCTGTCCTTTGCCTTCCTATTAAAATATGCTGCATGTTTCTTCCTGGCTTGTTTCAAATTATCATTTGCCAGTTTCCATCCAGCTTTCAAACGGGTGGTCAGTTCGTTCACATATTGATACGATGAGGTAACAGTCTCTTCCGCCTTCTCATCTGTCCAGGTCCTTAATAACGCTTCTAATGGACCTTTTATTGGCCTCCCAAATAGCAGAGTTGCGGGAGCCATCCCGGTTGAACTATGTGGTACCTCCCGATACGCAAACAATGCGGCGGGCAGGAATTGATCCCACAGATCCGGTTTTTCGTGTGCCAGCTTTCTCAGGATAGAAATGAGAGTCCCGTTGAACCTCTCTACCTGGCCGTTCCCTTGTGGATGGTACGGACTACAATGAAAGTGCCTGGCTTGAAATAGCTTAAAAACTTCTTCCGTTAGTTTCCCCTTGAACTGAGATCCATTATCCGTCAAGATTTGATGCGGGAATCCTAATCGGGTAAATATTGTAAGTAGTGCCTCTGCTACATGTTTTGAATCAATTGATGGCAGGGCTACCGCCTCTCCCCACATAGAAAAAGTGTCCACCAGAGTAAGGATGTAACTGTTCCTCCTCTTGGTCCGAGTGAGAGGTCCTACAATATCCACTGCAACCCTCTCAAAAGGTGTTCCCACTATGGGCATTTCCCCTAGAGTTGCAGGAGCAGTCCAGTGCTTTGGAGCTACCCTTTGACATTCTGGGCAGGATTTGACATATCTTTTTATATCCTCCGTTATCCCTGGCCAGAAGTAATGACAAGCTATACGCTGTCCTGTGGCGCTGATCCCCATGTGACCACTGAAGGGAATCGCATGCCCGAGTTCTATCACTTTATCTCTATATGAAATGGGAAGAACCAGCTGGTTGTGACCATTTGTTCCAGTTCCGGCCTTCCTGTATAAGAGTTTGTTCTTCATGAAATATTCCCCCTTGCTCGGAGGTGTGTGGCATTTGGGCAATTTTTTAAAACAGGGCTTGAGTGTCCTATCCTCAGCCTGCGCCTTCCTCATCTCCTCTGGATGAGCATTTATAGGTTCACCTTCTTCCTCCTTCTTCTGTGACCTGGTCTGCACTGTCGCCATGATCACAGGTTTCTCGGGATTCCCCAAGAAGACGTATCTACACCCCAATATCAGAGGGTAGATTGGTTCATCTATCACTGCTGCTCTGATTTCTCCTTCCACATAGCGAGTTTTCACCGTTATCCTTGCGATGGGAAGTGTCATGAGTGGTATGTCCTTAGTCGCCCCTTGTATTTCCACTGTTTCTGTGGTATACTGACTTGGGTCCACTAGGCTAGACTTCACAACTGAATCATAATCCAAACCTGTATCATAAAGGCACCTTATGGTGACCCCATTACAAATAACATCCTCACAAACTGGGGGGTGATAAGGTTCCTGTTGTCCCTTAGGATTAACCTTTAATCTTTGCGTCCCCGACTTCATTGCAGCAATGTTTGAAGGTTTCCTTCTACAAAATTCGGTGTTATGGTTATCCTTCTTGCACCATTTACACCATCTTTTTCCTTGGTTCAACGGTTTTCTTTCATTGAACTTTTGGTCATTGAACTGTGAGTTTCTGTCGCGATAGTCATTTCTTGGCCGCTCAAAGTTTGTCCTACCTTTATTTCCCTGCTCTCTATTATCAAATTTATTAAATTGCTGTGGAGCTTTAAAATTGTCTATGTGCTTCTTCTTAGCACCACTTACCTCTGCCTGGGCTGCCTGATACCTCTCAGCAACATTTAAAATTTCCCCCAACTTCTCTGCACCTTGTTCCATGAGAAATTTTCTCATGTCTGGAGCCATGGACTCTCTCAATTGCTCAATCATGATCATTTCTTTAAGATCTTGGGTCTTCCCCAGAGCCGTCCATTTCTCCAAATAGGTTTCTAGTCTAGCAGAGAATTGGTGGTATGTCTCCCCAGACAACAGTTTGGCATTTCTAAATTTCTTACGATAAAATTCACCATTCTTCTCGTACCTTAATAACAAAGCCTGCTTTAACATGTCATAATTGTCTTGGTCTTCCCTGTTCATTTTAGCAAATACTTCATAAGAATTACCTCTCAATCCCTGTGATAGCTTTAAACTCCACCTCTCTCTCTCTAACCCATATGTAGTAGCTAATAACTCAAAACGTCCTAGGTACCCCTCTATGTCATCGTCTTTTTTCAACAAAATGGTCTAAATGAAACCCCATAGCTGAGTTTGAGGCTCCCAGACTAGGCGTAGCATCTGAGGCAAAAGGGCTGGCACCATTTTCAGGAGCCGGGCCTTGTAATTCCAGCTCCCTTAGTCGTAATTCGTGCTCCCTTTGCAACCTTCTATCTTCTGCCTCCCTTTCGGCAGTCAACCTTTTTTCTTCTGCCTCCCTTTGCTGTCGTTTTTCTTCTGCCTCAATCTGCAGCCTCTTAATTTCTCTATCAGCCTCAATTTGTAACCTCTTCTCTTCAGCTACCTTTCTATCTTCCCTTTCAATATATTTATCACATTCAGTCGTTACGTATTGAATTAAAATTTGGCCATCCATTCCCATCTCCTTCGCGGTGAGCACAGCAGCTGATCTAAATTTTGCCAGCTCCGCCATACTTTTTAGACAATATAATAATATACAAGCTAAATCTCTAACCAGTAAATACACTAAGTACTTCTTATGACTATAGTCTAACTAATTCTAACTAACCAGTTAACTAATTAATTATTACTGGCTGTGAAGATTCACCAACTTTTATCTGCAGGGACACTTTTAATTTTAAGGGAAATTTTACAATTTATTTCCCTACTTTTATTTCTCCCACCAGGAGATCCTAATATTACTGTTGGGCTAATTATCCCGGACGAGCCCCCAATATTGTAGTGGTGTTTGATGGTATTGTATGATGGTGTTATTACTAAATGTAAATTGTATGAGGCCAGCTGTGAAGGCTCCTGAGATAAAATGTAGTGGTGAATTGTCAGAAGGCCTTTCTTGCTACCACTACGACCTCACACTTAATTTTTTTTAATGAATGTGGCTACGTAAAGTGTCTAGGGTTATGATAGGTAGTGTGGTGTAATGGATTATAAATATACCCACAGATATTAACAAGACTAATAATATTAATAAATGTTAAAATACACTGAACTAACTCACGTGTGTAAAATTTTTTGATATAAGTATATTACATTTATTTTGTTCTGTGTCAATTTTTTTAGGTTGACCAGAACTTAAAAAAGATTTAGAGATTATGAAAAGAAATGCATAGAATATTATATCATAAATGCAATAGTGTACATATATATGTACTATACTAGTTAGTTTTATTAAAATGTTCTAGTATTCATCTACTTGGGAGGATAGTACTGTTTGTGCTGTTGGGGTGGTCTCATCACACCTGTCTATATTGACTACACAGTGTCCCGAAAATGGTGGGAATCTTTATGGGGTTCTTAGTAACTAAAGGGCGTTGGTGAAAGTCCAGCAGACCAGAGGCTCACTCATCTGGTAGTTGTCGCTCTGGTGCTGAAATCAGGTGGTCCCACCTCTCCGTGCTGGCGGGCAATAATGGTGGTCTCTGTCACAAATACTGCACAGATACACTCGAGTAAAGTCACCAACTGAATAGACCCTGCTTTGTTGACGACAGAAACTCGCAGCTCTGCAATCAAAGTATGGGCCATGTGTCAAAATCTATTCTCTACCCACGTCTGGACACAACAGTGACACAACAACCACATCATACAGACAGGTCAGATCTCTCTGACCAAACAGCACATTTACCATGGTGGTTTTACATCAGATAGATCCTCCCAGACCATAGATCCTGAAAAATGTTTATTAGTTTTCGGCCCTAAAAGAGGATAGGTAATATGTATCATTATTCTCAACACTTGATCTGTCTTGCATAATCCTTGCTGGAGTTTATGTACATTGTTGGTACCTAGACCCTGACTAGGGCGGGGGGTCTAGAGCAAATCCCTACTTGTTTGTAAGGCTAGATTTCGATATGGCAGTATCAAACCACTCAAACATGAAACAATATTCAAAATATATAAGGAAATAATTTCAATCTTACCAGATTATGAATAAATAACACAGAATTGCTAGCAAAACTCAGCTGAGCTGCTGGCTATAGTATGGCGTCCCTAAATTTATTTCACTTGCTTTCATATGGAATCACCACACTTTAAAATCTGTGTCTATCACTGAACAACTATTGAAGAATGGCCCCACTTTCGCGTCTGAGCGCTAATGATATGATTGTCTGTGGCCAATCACTGCCTAGGTTATTTGAATTTCAAAATTTCTACACTAAAGTCATTTCAGTCATGCTTCAGTCAAGTATGGATGTTTATCTGTTAGTCTGTCCGTCTCTACTTGTGTTTCTAAAAAAATGTGCTTGGTTTTTGAACCAACCTTTCTCTCCCCTCCAAAATTTTGTCGTTAAAAGTTATATTTAGACACAGCTACCGCTCAAAAAACCCTCTCCTCCATACTAAGTAAATTTGAACACCTGCGTCCAAGGTCGTGTTTTTTGTGTGCAAATTGCGACACTTTTTTTTATTCAACACAGTCTGTCGATGATGTGAACTACACTGTCTTTTGTCATTATCTTCAATATTATCTATCCGTTTGTAAAATTAAGACCATCTTAGTTCACTGCTCAGAATAGGCCATCCGGCCAGCTAATTTTTATATTCCTAACATTAATATTAAGAAAAAATTACTTTTTAATTTTTGTAATATTCCTAACATCTGCGTTTTACCGCTCCATTCAAATCAAAAGCTTGGTATCGCAAAAGCGTCCAATAAATGACTGTGGCGTAACATATCTAGGGTCCCTTCTGTGGAGTTGCTTACTTTTTATGTCAACTTGAGAAACGTGACTTCTCCGTTTCCCCCCCAATTGCGTCTCCTTAGCCTTTCCAGTCATATTTTTTTTTTTTTTTGATCCGCCGTTCCCCTCCTGTCTAGCAAGTCAATTATTATGGAGGATGATGACCCGCGGTCTAGGCGATCATGTACATCAGCAGCCTACGCATTATGTTTTTATCCTTAAATGTTATCTTTGGAGGGATTTTACCGTTGTATCTCTGTCAATTTCACTACAATAGAATATTCGTCAAACAAAAAAATTAACCAGACTTATATCGATTGATGAGAATTGTCTTTATTACTTTATTATCTTTCAATATAAGACGGGCTTAAAACGTAGGAGTCCCTTCAGGAACTTTTCACATCTGCTTTATGAAAGGGATTAAACAGACAAAGAAAGATCTTGATCGTGTGGTATTTGACAGGTGGACCTGGTACACATTTGTTGAAAGCTTATGCTCATTGCACACATCTTTGAACCTCAGCTGCGGTCGCCCATCTGTACTTTTGCTATCTGCCAGTTGTCCGTAGAAGATATCTTTCGGGGTGTGACCATCTTCCATGCCGTGGACATGGTCAAACCAGCGTAGTCTGCGCTGTCTAAGCGGTATATACATTCTTTGAAGACCAGCACGTGACAACACCTCGACATTCGTCAGTTTGTCCGTCCACGAAATACCGAGGATGTGGTGCAGGCACTGTATACTCCTTTGGAAGCTGAAGGGTATTGATACTAGTGACATTTAACAGACAACCGTAAATCTTAATGTTGTAGAAACGTATTCCCAGAGACGATGAAAAAAGAATCAAGCTTTAGCTGAATAAGAGAAGGTTTACCAAAGAAATTTTTAAAAGATCGTTCGTCATTCAAGACTACACTATCATGTTTATTCTTTAGTCTTACTATATTATCTGTCCAAATAACAAGGCTGTAATATAAGCATCTGTCTGGGGACTCTGAAAGGATCACTCTAATTTCAGTCTTCTTAATCAAGCACAAACTTAGGGTCATCGACCCAATGTCACTTCCGCCGAACTCGATGTGGGGGCACGGTTCTATAATGATTTTTGGCACATGGTTCTCTATGTGTTGTGAATGCCAATGTTTTTTTTAAGCTGACCTTTTTCTATCTATCTATCTATCTATCTATCTATCTATCTATCTATCTATCTATCTATCTATCTATCTATCTATCTATCTATCTATCTATCTATCTGTCTGTCTGTCTGTCTGTCTGTCTGTCTGTCTGTCTGTCTGTCTGTCTGTCTGTCTGTCTGTCTGTCTGTCTGTCTGTCTGTCTGTCTGTCTGTCTGTCTGTCTGTCTGTCTATCTATCTATCTATATTTGTCTGTCTGTCTGTCTGCCCACCCACGTACCCATCCATCCCTCCTTCCCTATCCCTGTCCGTTCGCCCGCCAGACTGCCCGCCCGCCTGTCCATCCGTCCGTCCGGCTGTCCGTCCGTCTGTCTGTCTGTCCGTCCGTCCGTGCGTCAGTCCGTCCATACACCCACCCACCCATTCATCCATCCATCCATTAATCCATCCAGCCATCCATCCATCCATCTGTCGTGTAAAACTTTCTTGTCTATTTTTATTGTCGGTCCGTCCATCAGTCCGTTTGTGTCTCTTCCTGTCTGTATGGCTGGTTTTCTGACTGTCTGTAAGCCTCTCGGCATGTCAGGCTGTCTGCCTGTCTGCCTGCTTGCCTGCCGCCTCGTCCGTCTGTCAGCCTGCCTTGTCGTCATTGTCTTGTCGTCCTCGTCTTGTTTTGACTTAAATATCATTCTATCCATTTGCCTATCTACGTATCTTATTATCTATATATCTACCTACGTGCCTTACCCGTCTTATCCGAGCATCCATCCACCCATTCATCTCTCTGTCTGACTTTCCGCCTATGTGTCTGTCTGTTCACCTATCCATCGATCCGTCCATTCATTACCACTCACTCAGCCACCCTATCTTCCATCTCTCTCTCTGTCTGACCTTGTATGAATTATTCCATACCGATTTTAACATTAAATATTCTTTTATAATCCACACACACAACAACAAAAATAGAAGTTATAACTGGAATTATATCAGTAACTGTAGTTTATAAAATAAATCAATACACTGTAATTGTTAATGTGTGTAGAGTTAATAATTCCAGATGGATATAAAAATATTTTTACACGGATTCTCAAAATTAAACAAAAAAGTGTGTCATTGTTATGTCGTGTTCATCATGTAAAACTGGTTTTGGACTTTGTTTTCGCGATACCGTTATACGATACCTTTATTCTACAGTGTTGTCTCTACAGTATTGTAGCTAGATACTGCGTAGACTTCTCGAGGAACTTTACTCACCTGAACAAGTAGTCACTATGCTACTGCCAGACATGAAGTCTATGTCGTTTACTCATACACTGCAGTATGTTATTCACTTCACCAGAAGTTTGTTGTAACGTGTCACTGATTTTTGAACTTGCAACAAGGGATAACCCAAGGCTATGGTGTCTGTAGTTTTCCATGGGACATTCCTCCGGCAATTGACTGGCCACTACTGATCAGAATCCTCATTTTTACGACACTGTCATAAGGCTGTGGTGACGTCAATCAAAGGAGTACGTCACACAAACAATAAAGTACATTGAATGACTATTAACATTATTTTAATTTTGTTCTAAATACCGTTATAATTTATTCCCTTTGGTCTTTAGTTATGTCAAAGTTGTTTCCCTTTATAAAAATGTATCCAATATATCTATCGTAATGTGACATGGAACGAAATGTAAAGAAGAAGAAGAAAAAGAAGAACTCTGAGCATACAGCATTTAAAAGCTAAGCCCTAAAAAAGACCGTAAGCTTTTATTGCTAGCATTGTGTAGTCCTGAGAAGGACTGTAGTTGACTCCATGCTGTTCAGAACTGAGGTTATACTCAGTTGAAGACCAACTTCAGTTGTCAGGGCGGCATGAGGGGTGCCAGGGCTAAACACAAGCATATAAATCTTAGTCAATCATAAAACTAATTTTCAACATGGCACAAAGATATTTTACAAACGTAACGATCTTTACATTTTATAAACACACCCTCAGATACAATAATACCACGAAGCCTGAGGATTTAAAGCTTATCCCTAAGCAAGTCAGTGTCGTGAAAATGGAAATATAGGATGCATGAGTTAGACAGAATATGAATGAGTAATGTGAAAGCAGAGAAAAGTAAAATCACTAATGAAAATATGGAGAGAGATATGACTTCTGGAGAGAAGAGAGATATAATCAAATATCAAAGGTCTTCTTATTAGCCATACTCGAGAATATGTTTTAATAAGTCATATCTTTCTCTGTCCTCTCATGAAAAATAGGAAAATCTATTACAATAAGTGCTACAACAGCAAACATCTAGTGACAATTAGAATAGAATGATCTCTTAGAACATATAAATATATTTATTACAGAAACTGCGATAACAACAAAAATAATAACTCCACTAGCTCTGATGGGCTAGTGATTATATATCACAATCACAGAAAAATACTTCTCTCAGTCTCTCAGGAAAAACGTCTCACTCCAAACCACCAACACTCGTACACTTTCTCACTGCCAAGATAATCCAAATAAGGGGTTAGGCCCACAGTTTCGCGAGGAAACGGGCACTCCTTATGGTAAATAATCCTGGTAGGTAAGTTACTTCCTCAGCTAGGAAAACACTACACTATTCCACCTAAGTTGATATTCAAATTCTATGGAGATAAGCTGTCTCGGTAACAGCGTCGTAATTAATCCAATTCATTCATAATTTCATGCAGCTGGTGGCTACACTAGCAGGTGAAGGAGATTACCACGAGTGCAGAAATACTTATACTGGATAATGAAGACTTGAGCTATAAGACAGGTGACGAGTACTGGCAAATGACTACTCCTCTCGGTCATCATGTCAGTATACTCAGAGGTAACCGGCTATCAATGGGTCGGACAGTGTTGCCGGAAATGACTGGATGGCAAAGGCGACAGCCTGTATGTGCTGAGATGATGGTTAACTGCAACTGGCGGCAATATGTGCTGTAGGTAAATAATCCAGGACGCAAGACTACTGCTTACGTGTAGGTAACAGAAATCGATGTAGAGTGGTATACTCCAGACATCACGAGTAATGTGTGCTTTACAAGTACTGACTATCGACGAATCCTTTCTGTTGGCATGCTCGTATACTCCGAGTTAACTGACTGGTAATGGGTCGGACAGTGTTGCCGAAAATGACTTAATGGCAAAGGCGACAGCCCGTATGTGCTGGAGCGATAGACACTTTCAACAATAGGTTGTGGTTAAGTAATCCACGCAGCGGCCTTATAGCTCAAACCTGGCAGTATGACGAAGATTGCCTTGTAATATTTATTATGTGGAAGTTGTAATTCCCTGTCGGCGTCTGTGGCCTAATGGATATGAACGCTGTTTCATAATCCAGATATAACAGGTTCGAAACCCGCTGCAGGCGGTTTGGTAGCAGATCGCTTTATGTGGAGTTTTAACAATGGTATAAGCGCCGTACCGTTCAGAAAGCAATGGCAAACTACTGAATGAAAAAATTGCCTAGAAAAATCAAAAACAGCCAATAAAAGCTGGCGTTAATTGCCACGTCCTGTAAAGGACAAGCAACTAACTCGTAATCCCCAGGCAGCAGCAATCACATCAGGAAGCACAGAACAAATTTTCTGACCAAGGCTCTGAAAATATACAGCAATTCAATATCTCATTACTATCCGCAGCCTACATTTTCTCGGTTATTCTCTCACCCATGCAAAATATAAACAAACTTCCACTCCACTCACCATTTCTCTTTTTCATAAAATCACAACAAACACCGTCTCTCGCCCTCTTTGTTAAGCCTAGGGAATCACTACCTATGTAGGCCCTGCCCTATGATTCATTTTACAAGCCACGCGTTTCTGACACACACACACACCTACATAGTCCCAAACATTATGGTGAAGCGAGACCACTGTTAGGTATTCACACCTTCCCTGATAATTATATGTGGCCCGAGTGGTAATCATTCAAGTAGGGACAATACTGAATGAGTTATCAAAAATTTAGCGTTGGGCTCACACTCAATATATATCAAATGACAAACTCTTTACAGTAATTATACAACCAAGCGGAAAATTGGATAAGAATATTATAATCGGCTCCCACACTCTGTCTTAAGAAAAACCACTTCTAGCTAACACTTACCGGTAATGATTATGGATAGTGGCTCACTTAATAAAATTCAGAGCATCCCGGTCACGAAAAAAAAAATTACCTGAAGGAAAAAGAATGTATATATATTTAAGATGAATTAAAGTAACAAGGGATCTCTATTCTGCCATCACCAGTGTCAATACCTTGTCAAGGTATGGCGGCTTGCGTACCCTGATTAACCCTAGAGATATGACAGCGGGAGTTTTACTCCTGGAAGGTTCTACCAAGCTGGACAGGTTTGCGTGGGCAGGGGTCAGACTAAAGCAGACACCCTAGTCTTCCAGGTTGGGGGTTTTAGCATAGGGCTGACACCCCTGTCTATGTAAAAAAAATGAAGTTACGGAAACAACAACGAATGAACAAACTTTGCTGCGAGACGGACATCCGTAGTCTGAGGCTCGTATGACTGTCAGTGGTGAAAGCCGAAAGGAAGCCACTGACATGAGAACGGGCGTCCTGACCGCAAAACATGATACAAGAATAGGATTTTGGAATGTCAGGACAATGAATGAGACGGGTAAACTAAAACAGGTTACGGCAGAAATGAGAAACTATATGTTACACATTCTAGGAATAAGCGAGAGCAGATGGACAGGGGCAGGAAAAGTTAAAACAGCAACAGGAGAAACAGTACTTTACTCTGGAAGAGAGGATGGACAGCACAATGAAGGTGTAGCCATTATTCTACAGAAAAAAATAGAAAGGACATAACTGGAATGGAAACCCATCAACAACAGACTGATAAGATTAATATTGAGAGGTAGATTCACCAATACTACAATAATACAATGCTACGCACCAACGAATGACAGCGATGAAGAGGTCAAGGATGAATTCTATCAACAACTGCAGAAAGAAATAGAAGACACACCTAGATATGATCTTATTATAGTAATGGGAGACCTCAATGCGAAAGTTGGTACACACAATACATATAATGAAAGAGTAATGGGGAAATGCGGCAGCGGAACAGCAAACAAAAATGGGGATAAATTAATAAGTTTCTGTAGCTTTAACAACCTGGTCATTGGAGGAACACTTTTCCCACATAAATAAATTTCAAAATTAACATGGGAATCACCAAATGGTCGGGACAGAAACCAGATAGACCACATCATGATTAACGGTAGATGGAGACATGCATTACAAGATGTGAAGGTAAGAAGAGGTGCAGATGTGGGAAGTGATCACCATTTAGTAGTAGCAAAACTGAAAGTGAAACTAAGAAGGGCTGGACCAACTGTAACTACACAGAAAAGGTTTGACATCAGCAAATTGAAGGACCCCCTTACCAGAAAAGCTTTTGCGGCTGACATAAAGAAACGATATCAATTTGCCAAAAGTCAGGAAAAGACATTGACTGATGATATAGACCAGAAATTCAACATCATGTCAACAATATATAAGGAAAGCAGCAACTCATGCTTGAGATTCCAGGAAAGGAAGAAGCAAGACTGGATAACACCAGAAACATTACACACCATAACACTGAGAAAGGAAATGAAAAGAAAGAAAACAGAAGCGAAGTCCCCCAGATTAAAGCAACTATATAGTGAACAGTACAGTCAGCTGGACAAGGAAGTTAAACTCCAAACCCGAGCCAACAAAAGAAATTTCCTAGACGATCTTGCAAGACAGGCAGAAGAGGCAGCACTGAGAAATGAACAAAGCACAGTATACAAAATAATATACAGTGGAAAACGAGGTGCAAACAATATTACATTAATAAGAGATAAGCAAGGAAATCTCATCCCGACAGCAGAGGGACAGGAAACAAGATGGGCAGAGCACTTAGAGAAACTCTGAACAAGGAACCACCAGAGACACAATTGAATGTTCCTGATGCTGAAAACGATCTAGATGTAAATACAGACATTCCACGAAAAGAAGAAATCATCAAAGCAATCAAAGGGTTACACGGAAAAGCTCCTGGCCATGATAACTTAAATGCAGAGCTATTTAAGACAGACCCTGAGCTAGCAGCAGAACTATTAGAACCACTATTTGCACAAGTCTGGAAAATGGGACAACACCATCAGAGTGGAACAAACGAATAATTGTCAAATTGCCCAAGAAGGGAGATCTTGCAGACAGCAATAATTGGAGAGGAATCACTCTTCTCTCAGTTCTCAGCAAAATACGAGGCAGGATAATTATACAGAGAATTTCAAAAGCAGTAGTCCACAAACTGAGGAAAGTACAAGCAGGATTTAGAAAGAACAGAAGATGTGTAGATCATATATTCACTCTCAGCAACATAGAGCAGTGCTCAGAATGGCAAAGACAGCTGTACATTAATTTCGTTGATTTTGAAAAGGCTTTTGACAGTTACATAGGGACAGCTTATGGAAAATACTAAGGGCTTATGGAATTCCAAGCTGCATAGTGTCAATCATAAAAAGCCTCTATGCCAACTTTACTTGTAGTATTGGGCAGAGCAACCTAACCTTTGAGGTGAAGACAGGAGTACGACAGGGATGCCCCTTATCAACCCCTCTATTTTTAACAGTCATAGACTGGGTGATGCGCCATACAACAGAGGGCAGTCCAAGAGGAATAAGATGGACTACATTTTCTGCATTGGAAGATCTGGAATATGCAGATGACATTGCACTGCTAGCACATTCACATCAACACATCCAGGAAAAAAACGGAAAAACTTAATACGTTTAGCCAGCAGGTGGGCATGAACATCAATTTAAAGAAGTCGGAGGTCATGACGCTCAATGTGAGCAACCCTGAGCCCATATCAGGAAGGAATCAGCAACTGGTACAGACAGACACCTTCACATACCTAGGATGCATAGTAACACCACACGACGGGGCAGGCAAAGACATCAACATCAGAATGAATAAAGCAAGAACAACCTTTTTTAGTCTAAACAACATCTGGAAGGCCATCTTAATACAGCACAAGCACAAAATTAAGATTATATCAGAGCTGTGTCCTTTCTGTGCTTCTCTATGGTGCGGAATGCTGGAGAGTTACAGAGAAGGAAATGTCGAAATTGTCCTCTTTTCACACAACATGCATAAGAAAAATTCACCGAATCTTTTGGCCGAATACCATCACCAACCAAGATCTGCTTACTCGGAGCAAGCAAGAGGACATGCACACCATCATAGCTGGCAGACGCTGGAGCTGCGTTGGCCATGTCCTCAGAAGAGACCCCGATGCCATCACAAAAACAGCTATGCTTTGGACCCCTGAAGGAAAACGAAAGAGAGGCCCACCAAAAACAACATGGTGGAGGACTATGCAGGCTGAGATGCAAAGAATGAACCAGAGTTGGGGCACTGTACGAAGGATGGCCATCGATCGAGCAAAGTGGAATCAATATGTTGTTGTACTACAAGACGCCACTAGGCGTGATGGCTACTGACTGCTTTGACTGTCGGCGGCTAAGGATCAAAGAAGAAGAAGGGATCTCTATTCTATTAGATTAAGCTAACAACCCCACTGTATTAAGTAAATGTGTGCTTACTCAATAAAGAATAATTCCGGAACTACAACTGCTATTTAGCTTTGGCGCAGAATATCACTTTGTCCAGTGGTCGAACTTTCTTGAGACAGTGGTACTGAGTGATAAAAACACCTCGCTTAAATAGTAAGATAAAGCACGTGTAAGGATCTAACATAACGAAGACATATGGGTCTCTAGGGAAATGTTTCCCTGGCAACTTGAGATACAGGAAAAAGACATAATCTGAAGCAACGCTAGGCAGTCTTACGAGCGAACTGAGTTCGAGATTCTAGACGCAGGCGGAAGGGTGAAAAGTTAAAGTTACTTCCCCGTGCCCACGAGGTCTTTGTAAATCAAATAATAGGAAACTAGTCGCCATCTACAATTAAACGCAGAATAAAAGGCCCGTTAGCAAGATGCCGATCTCCACGTTTAAAGGGGCGGAATTTAGCCTGTTCAACGTAATGTGACCGTGTGGCCAGAAGGATGTAATTTTAGACTGAGTAACAGTTGTCGATCTTGTCTACGGGGTATATTTGCGCTCATGTGGCATTCTCACACTGGAGTGGGCAATCTAAAGGAAACACACTGTTGCCATCCTAGAAACGTGAGAGACGCAGAAGATGTAATGAGAGACGGTCCTTGGTTTTAGACAACTCGGCGCTGTCTGACACCAGAGGAAAACACCTTGTTGAGCACGAAACCGTAAGAAGTGTGAGTAGGGCAACGGATATCGTGGGACGTTACCATTAGTGGGCGGACCTTGAGTTGTGTCGATAGGAAGATAATATTGACTAAGATGTGATCTCCTGTCATCCAAACTGAGCATATGACTCCTGATTTGCTCCCTAGAGGGATGGGCGGAGCTTTGCCTGACATTTCGATGTGTGTTACGGTGTTATTTTAAATGACGGCGTCTGCTGGGGTTTAGCAGTGCGCAACGTTTAGGGGTCAATAACATTAATAGAATATGTCGATATTTTACGGTATACTGAACGCGAAATATATGCTAAGATTATGACGCATTCGCGTTGGGAAGGTCACGCTTGGTGACTTGGTTACATGACCCTTGTTACGCTATCCGTCAAGCAGAGAAGTCGTGTCTTGTATGTCTTCCAAGGAGAGGCTTAGTATATAGCCGATATATGAATTCAATATAGAACTCAGGGTCAGTTCAGATATTAATCTAAAGTATGAGATTATTAAGTAAATTAAATGATGGAAGGAGAATCGTATTATGATTCAATTTGTAGCTGTCAAGAACTCATGCGCTCATTTCTGGCTGTTGACTACAGCAGCGCATGTACATAGCCATGATGTTCATCTGACATATTGTTTTGACACGGACGGATACTTACTGGTATTATTTGGAATTTATTGTTATGCTGAACTGTACATGAAATTTTGTGAATGTCGGTTATCGTTTATATGAACGTCAATACATGTGGACTCAGAACAGAAGGCTTGATATCTTACTTACGTGTCGGGTTTGGTTCCACAGCTGTTAATGTTTACGTTTTTTCTCAGCACGATGACTCTCCCACAGGGGAAATCAACTAATGTACAATATGCAAATCAGAACGTCGAAGGGATGTTCTTACGGTCAGAGCTAACCATCAATAACAAACATTAACCACGTCAAGAGAGTGACTTTAATATTCAATAAATAATATAAGATGAAGGAACCGCAACACCCGTCACAACTGGTGGCCAATAGTGGTCTTGAAACTTTTCAAAAGAGCGAACCTCAAAAAAGTAAAACATTTTTCCTTTCGAGCCGAAATGGACATTATTATGCGAAACACCGGTGACGTCATGCCCTTGACAACAGTATGAACGTTTGCAAAAGCCAGCAACAATCAATGCCCTTCAAAAAAAATATTTGCAGCTTTCAAACAGCAAAGGAAACGAATTGCTAACGTCTTCATTATTTCAAACACGCTTACGAGTCTGTTGGCGAAGCAGATAATGTACTGAATTACTGCCAAAAAAAAAGATAAGTAACTGATTTTAAACGTTACAATATTTCGTCCTTTTTGTCCAACCACGCCATGTTTTTTTTTTTTAGCCATGTTAAATATTGTTTCTGTCTTTTTACATGTAGTGGGAGGTAGGTTGGGGATCGGAATTGAACTTATGGCTTTTCGAACGTCAAGCTCAATTCCGATCGTTCCTTAGGGCGGTGAATTAATCGCATTTCGCGAAGAACGCGTCGAAGACATTACCGGTGATTGTTTCGTTCGGACCTGCATTAATTCACCTTGTATGTTAGGTGTCTAGTTCTGTGAAATAACCGTTGTATTTTACCGTATTCATTTTGATTTTTATTCAGTTACAGTCATATGTTCGTAATCTTTCCTGTTTATTCTAATCTGGCTATCTTTAATTTTATTTAAATGTATTGTATGATCGTCAAATGAGTCCTGTGACGTCATCATTCGTAGTGCCAAATATGTTCTTTTGCTTCAGTTAACCTTCACCCTTCTATATTTCCGGTTAGTAGACTTGGTTTTATAATATCACTTATTTTTGTGAAAATGTCACTTTTGTATTGTGCTACTGTACTGTAAAGCCTTGGTTAATCATTTGTATTGTCTTCATTAATGTTATGTAATAATAATATTTCTATGAATTGATTTTAATATTATATTTAATTAATTTAATTAATTTTTGGGAACTTTGATGATGAATCAAGAACGTTGCAACAATTTGCAGTGGTGGTTCCAGAAACTAGCAAAGCACTTTATACATAATGAATAAGGCATAAAATCAAAACTTTATAATTGCAAGTAAAATTTTATATTAAAATAATTTATTGAATTATTTTTTGGTATTCACACCATGAATAGGTGTTGAATTAAAAAAACTATATATATATAACATAGTAATTGGTACATTTTCATAGTACTATATTGTTGACTCCTCACATTTCTTTAATTAAATAAAATAGTTCATGGAGGAATAATGCCCATAATTATTTAATAATTATATTAGGTGCAGGAAATAAACACAGCATCTGATATAAATAAATATCATAACTATTTATGATATAGATTATTGATTACATATAATTTTATTATAAAATATTGAATAGTTGTTGAACTTACAACTATTATTAAGAGGATATTACAGTTAGGTATACTGAGTATTCATACTTGAGCTGTTACAAATAAGTACATAGATTCTATTGTTGACTATTATAGATCTGTAATTTCTTACACTATTAACTTCAAGATGCTTGGGTTGGACCATTTTGTTAAAATTGGAAAAGATTATAGTTACAAAGCACAGGAACTTCGTCACTTTGCAGAAGCGGAACTCGCTAAATATGAAGCAAAAGAAGCAGAACGGATAGCAATCTTAAAAAAAGAAGAAGCAGAACGTGAGAGAAAAGAAGCAGAACGTGAGAGAAAAGAGGCAGATCGTGAAATGAAAGAAATAGCAAAAAAATAGGCAAAGAGAAATTGCTAGACAGGAAAGGGAAGAACGAAGGCGGGAAATGGAACAAGAGATGGAATTAACACGTCATAAGTTGGAAGCAGCTAGATTACAGGCAGAAGGTGCTGCTGCAACACAGAATGATAACGCACAAAATGGATCTTCATCCAACCAAAACAGACATTTTTATAACTTTAAATTACCCCATTTTAAGTTAAATTTTGACGATTTATCATCATTTTTATCAAGATTTGAACGGACATGCAAAACAAATCACTTGCCTATAGATTCATGGGTAATTAAGTTAAATGAATTTTAAGATGGAGAACCATTGACGGCATCTCTGAATGCTGACCCATCGATAGCTAATAATTACGATGCTATTAAAAACTTACTTTTACGAAGGTTTCATCTGGACGAAGAAAATTGTAGGTTAAAATTTAAACACATCTTACCTGAATCTCCTAAAGACTTTGCAGGTTTTATTGCGAACATACGCAATACATTTAACAGATGGCTTGAACTGGCAGATGTCAACAAATCATATGACAAATTAGTTGATTTGTTGTTACGTGATAAGGTATTATCCTCTGTGAGCCCACCGTTCCTTGCATATTTGCAAGAACGAAAACCTTCTACAATCGAGGAATTAGAAAATATTTCATTAAATTATTGTACTGCACATCCGAATGCAAACATTTCTAACTCTTTGATAAGGGAACCTCTACCTGTGGCTTCCAATATGGCATACTATAACAATAACAAACCGAGACCTCATAGCGTAGACAGAAGTAGGTTCAAGGGAAAATACAATGTCAATTTTCATAAAGGACATAATAAGAATAATAATAATTTCAACAATAAAAATGATTTGAACAGAGGAAGATCACGGAATAGGAATTATTCACAGCAATCAACCTATAACAACAGTCAACAGAACGCTAATTATAATAGATCAAATAACTACAATAATAACAGCAATTGGAATGCTAATAATCGTGGCTCGAGACATCGAGATAACAGTTACTACAGGGGACAACGAGATAATTCTAACGATTATTCCCGTAATCGATCTCATTCTCGTGGATCATCCCATTTTCACCATAATACTGGTGCAGCAGTTACAAATGATACAACTCCTAGTGTTCAGGTTCTACCTAACGATAATGCAATAAATCTTCTGCTGCATGTTTTGCTATAAATTATAACGTGGCGAATAGTTGCCCACAATGCAATCTTATTTTTCAGAAGGCAAAGGAGACAGTGCTGAACTGCGGACACATTACACCAGAAGTAGGTCTTGCAGCCAATGATGGAACAGGCTCTCTGATTTTTAACAGAGGGATAGTAAACGGAGCTGTAGTTTCTGTATTGAGAGACTCGGGGTCCACAACCATTGGAGTGCTACAGTCGCTAGTACATCCTAGCTGTGCAACGGGGGAATATGTCCGTTGCATGACTTTTGGGGGAACTATTGAGTTTTACCCCACAGCTATTATCCATGTTAACACACCTTTTTTCACAGGTAACGTGAAGGTATGCATGCTGAAAAAGCCAATAGCAGACCTTATGGTGGGTCGCATACACGGCAGCAAGGATTGTTCACCAGAAGATATTATTGAATGGGAGAAACACAATCTATGCACTGGAAACGCCGTGACGACTAGAGCTCAGACTCAGCTCATGGAGAATGTCAATGATAATAAGATGGATGCAGAGAAACATGAGGATATTGAGGTCAATTCACCTATTGACAGGGAATCATTTGCAAACAAACAAACAAATGACAAATCTTTAAACAAATTTTTTAACCTAGTTAATAAGGTTGATAATCTATCTTCATGTAATAAGAACAAACATTGGTTTATTATTAGAAATGATATACTGATTAGATGTTTTAGTGATAAATCACAGGTAAAACAACAAGTTATGGTACCGGGTGCTTTTAGACGGTACATTCTTCAACACGCTCATGATTCGCAGTGTGCAGGACATATGGGATATACTCGAACACGATCTCGAGTATTGTCTTCATTCTTTTGGCCAGGAGTGTCACGGGATATTTCGCAGTATGTACGTTCCTGTACTACATGCCAGGAAGGGAAAGCACGTGGAGCTTTTCACACGGCGCCTATTCAGGCTTGCGATATCTCAGTACGAACTTTTGACAAGATGGCCATAGATATAATTGGTCCACTTCTACCATCTGCCAGAGGACATAGATTTGTTCTCACGTGCATTGATTTATGCACACGATGGCCAGAAGCCATTCCATTGAAGACCACCACTACCACAGATGTAGCTGATGCACTACATCTAATTTTTTCTAGAATAGGGTTTCCTAGAAAATTATTATCTGACCATGGGTTGCAGTTTATATCCGATACCATGAAGGAAGTAATGAAAACCTGGAACATTGATAGGAATTTGAGTAGCATTTATCATCCCATGAGTAACGGTGCAGTTGAAAGACTTAACCGGACGCTTAAACAACTTTTACATAAGGTTACGGTTAAACACCCTCAGGACTGGGACAGAGCACTCCCAGCTGTCCTGTTTGCTTACCGAGAGGTGCCACATGAAAAAACTGGCTTCTCTCCCTTTGAGTTAGTTTTTGGTGCCCCCCCCCCCCCCCCCCGAGAGGACCTATGGGACTGATAAAAGATTTATTAATTGATGCAGAGATGACTCAGGACACTCAGTCATCTTATGAGTATGTGATTAATCTTCGGAATAATATTATTGAGTCTTGCGAATTGGCAACAGCTTCTTCTGAGGCTGCAAAAGCTAAGGCTCGATCTATACAAAATCGATCTAGACGATTACGCCAATTATTCCCAGGCTATGAGGCTTATGTATTACTTCCTCACAATAACAATAAGTTATTGATCTCATGGACTGGTCCTTATAAAGTTACTCATAAAATTTCCGACGTTGATTACGTCTTAGATATCAAGGGACACAGAAAGATATTCCATATTAATATGCTCAAGCAATTTCATACACGTCCTGAACACTTACAGTCAATTTTTCATGAACTAGATGACAATACGGTATCTACTTGTCATTATTCTAATTTATCTGTTATACAGGAGGAAGAATCTTCTTTTCCTGAAGTGCAGATGCCTTTACCTGTACTTATTGTCCAATCTACTGAATCTTGGCGTAATGTGACCATTTCTTCTACGGTTACACCGCAACAGCATCAACGCATTGCTGATCTTCTACAATCATTCCCAGATGTGTTAACGGATGTACCGGGTTGCACATCTGTAATTAGTCACGATATTATTCTTAACGATGATACACCAATTCGTGTTCATCCTTATTCTGTACCTCTACATTTTTTGAGTAAGACATCTCAGGAACTTGAACAGATGTTATCCTTAGGTATTATTGAGACTAGTACATCTCCATTTTCTTCATCTTTAGTCATTGTCCGGAAAAAGGACAACAACATACGTTTATGTGTTGACTATAGGAAACTTAATGCGCAGACAGTACCTGATAGCGAACCACATCCTATCCTTGACGATTTACTTCCTCGTCTATCCAATGCTACACTTTTCACTAAGATTGACTTAACCAAAGGTTATTGGCAGATTCCACTAACCGATAGAGCCAAATACTACACAGCATTCTCAACTCCACAAGGTCTTTACCAGTGGAACGTGATGCCTTTTGGGCTAATGAATGCTCCAGCTACCTTTATTCGCATGATGCGAAAAATTTTATCAGGTAGATCAGATATAATTACCTACATTGACGACATATGTTTGTTTAGTTCATCATTTGAGGAACATTTTTTGGGTCTTAAATCGGTATTGGAAATATTGCGGGATAACCATTTAACCGCTAAACCAACTAAAATTCAAATAGCGTGTAATGAGATAACATTCCTGGGGCATATTATTGGATCAGGACGTATCCAAACAATTCCCAGTACGGTTTCTAAAATATTAAATTTATCTGTTCCTCAAACGAAGAAACAGGTTAGGAGTCTGTTAGGGTTAGTCCAATACTATAGCAGATTTGTACCTCACTTGTCGTCCATCACGGCTGTCTTGTCATCTTTATTAAAGAAGAACATGCCGTTAAGGATAAATTGGACAGACGAATGTGACAAAACTTTTCGCAGTATCTTGAACATTTTCTCATGCCCACCTATTTTAAGATTATCAGATGCCTCTAAAAAGTTTGTTCTACGTACAGATGCGAGTAATTACGGACTCGGGGCTTGTCTACTCCAATATCATGATGATATCCTTCATCCTGTATTGTATATCTCACGCAAGCTGAAACCTCCGGAGACTAAATATTCAACTGTGGACAGATAATTGCTCGCCGTGATATGGGCAATTACTAAGTTGGAAAAGTTTTTGCTTGGATCACCATTTCTGATCCAGACAGATCAGAAATCTGTGGCAGCATTACGTCGTTCAAACCATAAAAGTCCAAAGCTTGCACGATTTGCTATCGCGCTGCAACCCTATGATTTCGAAATAGAATCGATACCAGGAACTGAGAACATAATGGCCGATACTTTGTCAAGACATCCTACGGATTCTGAATGAATAGTACTATTTCAAGAAAATTTGCTGACTAATCAAGCATTACATTTGCAATGAACGGCATTAATGCTACGTCAGAATATACAACACTTCAGTTGGACTTCTTACTTAAATGAGGAAATTTCGAAATGAACTATTGTGATCAAAATATCAAGTTTTACAGATCGGTTGAAAATTTGGACTTCACTTGGACTTTGCGTATCACTCATTTCGATTGCAAAGTAGTAAAAAGGAACAATCTCTGATATAGACTGGACAAATACGGTGATGACTTATTCAAATTACGTTCAAAATTTCAATAAGGGAACTAACGACGATTGGATCATCATATCAGAATTGGATAAGATGAACTTTGTTTCTTAAAGAACTTTCATACAAGTCAATATGATGTAACAACGATTGGATCTTCTTGTCCGATATTGTTAAATTTGCTAGTTATTAAATTAATATATAATAAAATAAAGTTGAAGTGTGATGAAAAAAATAAATAAAATATACTAAGAAAAGATGAAACAAAAGAATATCACACCAATTAAACCTTTTAAATAGTTTAATTATTAAGGTGATAGATATTAGATTATGATATTTCATATGTATAGTTAAAATGTATGAATTTTTTCTGTTCTTTTCTTTCTGATTCTTCTTCTTCTTCTTCCATCCTTAGCCATCAACCGGCAAAGCAGTATGTGGCCAGTACGCCTAGTGGCGTCTTTGGGCAACAACAAATTGATCAATCTATCGCTGTTTCCACCACGCCTAGTGGCGTCTTTGTGGAACAAAAACAGACCAAACAATCTATCATTGTTTCCGTAATCAGATTGGTTGGCAAGCAGGTGATCAGCCCACTGTGCGAAGTTTTTACGGGATGGGGTAAACAGCCCCATGCCCATACCCTCCTTAGTCGCTTTTTACGACATGCGTGGTAGGGTGCAGTGTTACTATTCTTTGCTCCCCTTTCGGGCCCCGGTAACACACGGGTGTCTTTCTGATTGCGTTAATTTAATTAGGTATCTATCCTTATACTTCATTTTCACACGCATTACTAATTTAATGTATACTTTAATATTTAGTTTTAATTGTCCGTACTTCTCAATTTTTATTTCGTTTTCTCTCTGATACTATTTCTCATTTTCTTTAATTAGATATTAACTAGTTAGTACCATACTTACATATTATAATTAATTATTTTAATTTTAATTAGTTAGAATAATTTTAATAACACTTCACATTAGTAGTTAGTCAATACATACATCAAATTAATTAGTTAATTAATTAATGACAGTGACATTTCTTTATTTAATATTAGTTATATGTATGATATGACGTTGATTTTATTATAAGATATTACTGACATGACCGCGACACTGTTCTAGATAGAACATCGTTGGCCATACGTCGGGTTTTGTTCAATTTTTAATAACTTGATTAATATAGTTAAAAAAAAAATCTATCTAATAGATTTCCCCCCGTCTGACAGGAAATCTGTTACGGTGTTATTTTAAATGACGGCGTCTGCTGGGGTTTAGCAGTGCGCAACGTTTAGGGGTCAATAACATTAATAGAATATGTCGATATTTTACGGTATACTGAACGCGAAATATATGCTAAGATTATGACGCATTCGCGTTGGGAAGGTCACGCTTGGTGACTTGGTTACATGACCCTTGTTACGCTATCCGTCAAGCAGAGAAGTCGTGTCTTGTATGTCTTCCAAGGAGAGGCTTAGTATATAGCCGATATATGAATTCAATATAGAACTCAGGGTCAGTTCAGATATTAATCTAAAGTATGAGATTATTAAGTAAATTAAATGATGGAAGGAGAATCGTATTATGATTCAATTTGTAGCTGTCAAGAACTCATGCGCTCATTTCTGGCTGTTGACTACAGCAGCGCATGTACATAGCCATGATGTTCATCTGACATATTGTTTTGACACGGACGGATACTTACTGGTATTATTTGGAATTTATTGTTATGCTGAACTGTACATGAAATTTTGTGAATGTCGGTTATCGTTTATATGAACGTCAATACATGTGGACTCAGAACAGAAGGCTTGATATCTTACTTACGTGTCGGGTTTGGTTCCACAGCTGTTAATGTTTACGTTTTTTCTCAGCACGATGACTCTCCCACAGGGGAAATCAACTAATGTACAATATGCAAATCAGAACGTCGAAGGGATGTTCTTACGGTCAGAGCTAACCATCAATAACAAACATTAACCACGTCAAGAGAGTGACTTTAATATTCAATAAATAATATAAGATGAAGGAACCGCAACACCCGTCACAACGTGGCTATCATAAGGTACCGGGGAGTATATGTAAGATTTAAACTAAAAGAGTTGAAGGATTCAGTCAGAGCTGAGAAGTAGCCAGATTGTCTTCTTGTGCAAAACGCGCCCTCGTACAATAACCAAGTGAGGTTTGGGTTGTTGCATAGTTGCTTCTGTGCTAAGAGAACGAACGAACGAACTTTATTTTCAAAGGGTTGAGAATTGGGCATGCATGCCCGTCTGACATTGTGCCCTTCCTTTCTCTCGTCTTTTATACTGATTTCATTTATTCACTTTCTGTGCCGTTTGCTTGGTCAGTGCATGTACATGTGAGTTCCAATTTAGACGCTAGTCAACGACTATTCCTAGAGACATTTGATGAAGGTATTGATATATTCCTACATCAAACCAAGATCTTCAGAAAGGGATTCCGTAGTCTGGCGAGAAATGAGCGAGTAGAGTTTGATAGCAAACCATCTGTCCAAAGCATGGAAGCAGTCTACGTATGTGGCATTGGCGACCAGGAATGTAAGGGTAGCAGGAGGCAACCCAAGGCACAGAGGAAGCTCAGAAAAATAAGATGCTACAATTGTGGAGACTTTTCAGACCACATGGCAGCCAAGTGCCCTTAGGGCCCGCTTCCGAGGCGATGTTTTCAGTGTAAGTCCCCAGCGCATTTGATATCGGTTTGTCCCTCAAAGAGCGCCCTCTCTAAACGTACCGACATATCTAGGTTGCCTTCAGGGTGCAGGCCAAGAGATGGCCGTGACAACTGTTACCCTAAGGGCGACAAGAAAAGCGGTCAACTTTCAGAAGAGAAAACTCATCTGAAACAGATAGGAGGGAATACACGCCGACGCTCCGGAGAGCACCAATGTAAATCAGATTGGGGGAGTGCACGCCAACATCGACGGAAAACAAATGTAAAACAAGTTGGAAGCAATCCCCTGCCAAGGCCGACAACTGCAGGCACTAACTCGCTGAACTCTCCACCAAGTAGCGACGCTGTAGTAAATTAATATTAGACAAACATAAAGGTATGTTTTCAGGCACTCGTAAGAAATAAAGAAGTAGAACACTTGGACAACAGAAAAACAACAGACGTGAGTGGCTTACCCAGGGTTCGAACCCCGTACCTTCCGTACGACAACTCCGCCTAGCTATCAAGCGAATCACACTGACCCCACGGCCAGCTAGGCATCCCCAAAAAAGGATGCTTTACTGACTATTTATCAGTAAGAAACACAAGATAACACCGGAAGTATACAGTGGGCAACTCAGCCCCTTAATGACGCAATCACTTCTGTTGTTCCCCTGATCATTGAAACGTGTGAGACGTAGAAGATGTAATGAGAGACAGCCCTTGGTTTTAGACATAGGTAAGATTTAAACTAAAAGAGTTGAAGGCTTCAGTCAGAGCTGAGAAGTAGCCAGATCGTCTTCTTGTGCAAAACGCGCCCTCGTACAATAACCAAGTGAGGTTTGGGTTGTTGCATAGTTGCGTCTGTGCTAAGAGAACGAAGGAACGAACGAACGAACGAACGAACGAACCAACGAACTTTATTTTCAAAGGGTTGAGAATTGGGCACGCAGGCCCGTCTGACATTGTGCCCTTCCTTTCTCTCTTCTTTTATACTGATTTCATTTATTCACTTTCTGTGCCGTTTGCTTGGTCAGTGCATGTACATGTGAGTTCCAGTTTAGATGCTGGTCAACGACTATTTCTAGAGACATAGAGGTATGCTTGCATATGAGTACATTTTTATAATAATTTAGATTTAGCAATATTAGACGTTTCAAGTTTAGGATTTATTGCTTTTTAGAGTTTGTTTTCTAACACTGTTTGCTGGAAGCTGATTTGCGATGTATGTGTTTCTAGTGTAATTTCACGTATATCTATCTATCTATCTTATCGCTACTTTCAACTGTGAGACTGTTAAATGTGTAAAGTATTAAGTGCATTTATTAGAGGAATTTTAGTGTCGCGATGCGCTGTATACAAGGGTGTACGTATTATCATTATTATTATTTGTGTAGTGTTAAGTAATAGTTATATTGCATTCTTGTGAGCCGTAAGTGTTGTTAATTTTACATCAGTGATTTTTGTGAGAGAAAGATTAGCGTACTCTCTAACTCCGTGAGTAGCCTATGTCTATTACGTTTAATATAGAGCTGTAAGAATAGAGCATATATCTCCTTTTTCTTTAAAGCACACTGAATGAACAAAATTGCCTAGAAAAATCACAAACAGCCAATAAAAGCTGGGGTTGATTGCCACGTCCTGTAAAGGATAAGCAACTAACTAACTTTAAAGCAGCTAGGCCTCTCATATACTGATAAATTGATGTCATTTAGACCAGTGCGCTGTGTGGAATATTTTATCATAGATAGAAGTGTTTCATTTACGTTTTCTTTCGCGTGATGATGTAGTTAGTAATTAGCAGGAGTATGAAGGCATTATTGTTGACTTAAATATGTTTATTGTATGATTACACATATACGCAGACCTGCATGAACACACACACACATGGTCATTTAAGCGCATCTATTGTCATATTTTCACACATGTGTAACACCACACACAACATTTACACAAACACACATGGACATATAAGTGCATGTACTTGCATATTTTCACACATATGTATGTACTGTTACGTAGATCAGAGGTTTTCAAACTTTTTTGGTCCGCGGCTCCCTTGACCTGTGCATAAATCACCGCGGCTCCTCTCTATACTACGAAGATCTATATTTATTGATGGACCTTGGCTCATAATATCGAGCCCAACACTTTTCCAAAGCCACCGCGACGCCCTTAGCCGAGGGCCGCGACGCCCCTGGGAGCCGCGACGCACAGTTTGAAAACCTCTGACGTAGAGGATGTTTGTCCATTAGTACGATGCTAGTTTATTTTGTTTCATTTTATTTCAGAGAGTCCAGCAGTCTGTTCTGGGTTATTATATGGTGTTACATAGAGAATACCTAAATAGCTTGGTTATACAGTGTTGCTTAGGAATTGTCTTCAAAGTAAACTTGTGGACAACATTGTTTCTGTATGATTCATATGCTACCTGATAGGGTTTCATTAGTAAAAGTGGGACCCCTGTCATCAAGAGAGTTTTTCTGTGACTGCGGAACGCGTGTGAAAGTAGGCTGGAGAGAGTGACGACAACATTACACACGAACCCCACCCGTACTACCATTCTTCTTCACACGTCGTCTTCGCACTGTCACAGTAAGTTTGACATGACCATTGCCAGAAACAGCGCTATTAGGAGCTATAAGACAGAAAAGTGGGCGTAGACAAAAATAGAGAACATGACGGGGCAGACCACTCGGCTCGAAAAGAAAAGTCATCTTGGCTTCTTGTTAGTCATATGCTGTGACTTATAGCTTCTTGACGTATAGGTCAGTCCGCTTGACGTGTTCTCAGCTATAGATTTTGAAGTGAGTTCTGGAAGTGTAGAACTGTGTCTGAAACGTGCTTATACACCATTTTTCAGTCGTTTTGTGAGTGCTGGATATGACGTCATTGCCTTCCGAGACGTCCACACTCTAACCAGTGATATTGTGTCAGAATGAATGTTTATCAATCGCATTCAAGCAGATTTTCTGCGATTTACTTATATTGTTTGAAACTCCACTGTGATGTGAAATTTCATTGTGTAAAATCACAAACAAAATCTTAATTTCCCCATTCAAAACCCAAAGATGATTATTTTCGACGCTAAATTTACAAGAATGGTAATTATAGTTCAAATCTCAAAGGTTATTATCCTTTATTGTGCAATTACCAGAGTGATTCTGCCCGTTTTGCTACAATAGTATTTCAGCTTCCAAATAAATATACTGAAGCACATTAAAAATGCACCACCTGTATAATCCAGGAACAGAGTGTGAAATGTAAATATAAGTGTTTACAAGTTTACATATTTGGAATCTTTATTCATTTTCCTATGAATCCATGCTGGTCATTAATTTGTACATTTGATTGTTATGAAATTCATTGCATTCTGTGCAGACAAGGGAGAAAACCAAAAATGCAACCAATAAAAAAAGTCATTCACACAATCCTCAGTATCTGGTATGTCCACCGTGTGCTTGCAAACAAGCTTGGCAGCGGCTCCGCATGGAACGCACAAGTCTCTGGAGGAAATTCCGGGGAATCAAGTCCCATTCACGTATAAGAGCAGCTTCGACCTGTTGCAGATTAGCTGGAGAACCTTGCCTGTAGACTCTGTCCAAGCTCGTCCCACAGATGTTTTATAGGGGACATGTCTGGTGATAGGGTAGGCCAATCAATCGTCACATCATGTTTGGCCCAACATAAGGTCGTCTTGCAGTAAAGCCTGTATCTCTGAGTCGTCGTATGACTGTCATTCGAGAGACTTGCCCACGTCTACCCACTATTGCCCTTGCTGTTTTACTTGCCGGTAGAGAACGATTCCTTAGGTGACTCAGCACAATACGACGATCTTGCGCAGGGGTAGTAACTCGTGGTTGGCCACTCCGAAGTCTATCCCGGGCACTGCCAGTGGTTCCGTAACGTTCATTGAGACGTACAATAGTGCTGTGGTGGCAATTCGTCCTTCTGGCAATGGCCCGCGAGCTCATTCCGGTCTCCAACATACCAATGGCTCGTTGGCGGTCCTTTTCAGATAGTCGTGGCATTTCAAGCACATGTACTGTGTGTTTTGTCTCAACGGCCTTTTTATACCGAGTATACTGCCACAACGCGTACACATTTTCAGGGTCATAGTTGTTGGGAATCGTGTTGCACGTGTAACTTTCATTGTTTTCATGTAGTCTATACACAAACCCGTGGGTTGAATCATGCACTGTCCATTCCAGCAGCCATTCGCTCTCTACCTCATGACAAACACGGGGAAAATCCATTCCCACACTTTTTTTTCCAGCTTCTCGGCATCAGTATATATAATAGTGGTGCGTTTTTAATGTGCTTCAGTATATAAATGTGTTCATTTGTTGTATACTTCTACTGACGACTGAAATCTTAGTTCTTAGATTTTTTCCTGTGCTTCCTTCACATGAAACTGTAAACATGTCTTGAAATAATGTGAATTAAGTGAGCCAGATCTCGTGCGAGAGTCATTGTTACTAATTCACAGATAATTTTTAACGCCCCGTATAAAGAAAATAGAGGGGCTGTTAACTGGAGCTATTTTTATTTGTTAAAAGTAAGATTTCTTAGACAATAATTTTTTTTTGTCATTAGCCGTTTGGAACGTCCGATTGGCAGAGTGGATAGAACCCTGGCCTCTCGCAGCAAAGGTACAGGGTTTGAAACACGAATGTGTCACGCCCCAGTCTACCCAGCTGACTAGGTACCTGACTCTGCTCTTCAGATGGCGAAAGCAAAGGCAGCAAGGAAGGGAATTGGTGATCTCACCTCTCAAAGCTGGATCCAGTAAAGTGAAATCTCTAACACTTCATTACCCTACGGAATTATCTGCTAAGGGACTACATGGCATATGACATTTAAAAAGCATATTTATTGCTAATATCATTAGGCCCAGAATCATGGAGAAAGAACAAAGATAACAACCAGAGGTTCGTCATCGGCTCTTGTGCAGAGGAGAATGGCGACCATTTAATAATGAAATCGCCAGGCTGGAATAAAAAGGAATAACAAACAGGTTATACACCTCTAGAGTCTTGACACATGGATGCGAGTCATGGGCAATGACTACAACCCACAGAAGCCAGATCCAAACCTCAGAAATGAGGTATCTGAGGAAGGTGGTTCAAGTAACAAGAAGAGACATGGTCCGCAACCAGACGATACGTCAAGGCCTAAAATCCCACCCCCTGCAGACCGAAGTAGAACAGTCCCAACTAAGATAGTTTGGCCATGTCTGCAGAATGGGAGAAGATCGGCTACCACGACAAGCATGGGAAACAAAGAGCCAGGGATCCAGACCCCTAGGACGACCCAGAGTCCGCTGAGAGGACAACATTAGACAATCTTTGAAAGACCGAGGACTAGAATGGAACCAGGCCAGAAGGAAGACAGCCGATAGGATAGTCTGGCGCTTTCTCTTCCAAACCTCTACACCTCACGGTAGAAGGGGAACGACTAAGTAAGTAAGTAAGTATACACCTCTAGAACAAGAATGGGAGAAATAACGCTGGAGCTAGAATATGATATATCATAATTTTCCTTTGCGCTCCTGACAGGGCACGTAACCATCACTGAAGCTGGTCCCCTACTGGGAAGCCTGCACAAAGAAGTCACGTGTTTTTACAGTGGTGGTTTCTGTAGACATCATTGGCTTGTGCCACACTGCAATAATTGGTTTTGTGCCACACTGCAATAACTGGCTTGTGCCACACTGCAATAATTGGCTTGAAACTACGAAAGTAGAAGATAGGAGGTTGCAACAGTCACAGATAAAAGAAATGGTACAATTTAAATAAATAAATAAAAATCAGAAGGTCAAAGAAGACTTGAAAGAACGAACGAATCAATGAACGAACGCCCGAACGATCGGTCGATCGAATGAACGAACGAATCACGAAACGATCAATCGATTCAACGAACGAACTTTATTTTCAAAGGGTTGAAAAATGGGCACGCTGCTCGTCTGACATTCTGCCCTTCCTTTCTCTCATCTTTTATACTGAATTCATTTACAGTATTCTCAAATGCAATTTACATATTAATTTCAAGTAAGGCAACGTTGTAAAGGTAAAATAATAGCATACTCATAATACCAGAATCTAACTATAATCAAGAAAACAAATATGTTGAAATGTACAACAATCATCATTGAAACCTACACGCGATATTATGTTTTTATTTTGAAATAATATCAAAGAGGGGATGTCATCAGCACTCATAAAGTATTCAAAAAGTCTATACGAAGTCAAATGGAGCACGAACCAGGACTGATAGGACGACATAAAGAAATCTTGTGGAATGTCTTTGCTCTACAGGGAACCGAAATATAATGAAACGGCCTTTTATTTTCCTTATCAGTATGTACAGACTTGAGCTTTCAAACATTTGAATACAACTTGATGAATTACCTTTCAATCAGACGTTGCTGCTCCCTCCCCTGAGTATTTGTATGTTATTGGGTAAACATATATCCCCCCCCCCCCCCCGCGTTTATCTTCCATTTCAATCCATTTAAGTCTAGCTTCTCTCTGGTCTTCGATCGCCTTCGGTTACTGGCCTTTGTATACATGTATTTCTCTTCTTGTCTCACCCCCCCCCCCGGGGGGGGGGGGGGGGCGGTTCTGTTATTACATGAAAGCGAGGAGGGCGGTTGTAAGTCTGGAATTAAAGGCGAGCTGAACAAAAATAGATAGTGTGTGTCTTACAAGGACATAATTATCATCATCAGTACTTTTGAGCTTCCATGGAGCATAGGACCTCAATAAAAAGCACGTTAAACCCTCCCGTCCTGTGCCATCCCTTTCTGGTTTTCCCAATGTCTTTTTCTCCTTGTCATGTCTGTCTCCAGTTCTCTTCTCCGTGGTTTATTGTCTCCCTTTAGTTCTCACGCTCTGTGGATTCCAGAACAAGGCTTGCCTGATAATGCTATCAACTTGTGTGTCCTAACTTGTTGCCAGAGTCTTCACCACATCTTCTGTTCCACTGATGTTTGGTTCTGTCCATGAGTTTCACATTAGTCCAATCCTTATATTCTGCGCAATTACCATTTATGCAACTCTGTGGTTGTCATGTTTGTTCTTTTCCAAGTCTCAAAGCCTTACAATTAAGAGCTCCTTGACATTTGAGAGCGTCCGATTGACAGAGTGGTTAGAGGGCTAGTCTCTAGAGAGCAAAGGTGCCGGGTTAGGATTCACGGTATCACCATTCTCCAGTCTACCCAGCTGTAAATGGGTACCTGACTTACATCTTGAGTTAAGGAAGGAAAAGGCAGCGATGAAGGGAACTGGTCAACCCACCTCATGATGCTGGACATATTATAGTCTCTAACACTTCGTTCCACTACGGCAGTATCTGCTATGGGACTACATTTACCATTTTTTGACATTTAGTTGATGATTGTGATTTTTGTGCTGGGCTTGATTTTTTAATTTATAATTTCTGTATTAGTACCAACGCAATGAAAGCTTGTGGTAAAGTGGGATGTTATAAATATTTATAGGGGACTTAGTGTACTGACTGAGATCAGCTGTGAAGGTATCTGTATCTAATAGGTCTAGTGTTTTGCAGATAACCTTACTTGCTACCACATTATACCTCAGTCAGAATTATTCTGGAATATTGTGATGACTACGTTAAATGTCTGGGGTATGTATATGATGAAGTGTAAGTCACAACAACAACAGACAGATAAACAATTTAATTTATTCCACCACACTTGACAACACTGTGACACTCACACACATTTAACACTCTATAAGACTATCTTAAATGAGTCACTGGTACAGTTTCATATATAAATATGTATTAATTACTTTCACTAATATATATGTCCTGATTCAACTACAAAGTGAACCAGGAATCACAATCAATTTTAATTACAATTTATATGTACAGAAATTATCAATATGAACCTTCATTCATTCATTCATAACCCTCCACTCCCAAAGGAGCATAGGCCTTCAACAAACACATGCCAAGTCCTCCTGTCCCGTGCCATCATCTCAAGTTCTTTCCATGTTCTCCTCATCATTTTCACCTCTGTTTCCAACTCTCTTCTCCATGTACTTCTTGGTCTTCCTCTGCCTCTCTTGCCCTGGGGGTTCCAGTACAAGGACTGCCTTGTAATGCTATCAACAGGTTTCCTCAGTGTGTGTCCTATCCATCGCCATCGTCTTCTTCTCATCTCTTGCTGAACTGGCACTTGTCTAGTTCTTGTCATCAGTTCCACGTTAGTAACCTTGTCATACCATTTTAATCCCTCTATTCTACGCAAGCACCCATTTATGAAAGTCTGTAGCTTTTTGGTTGTTGTCTTTGTTGTTCTCCATGTCTCAGAGCCATACAATAGGACTGACTTCACATTTGAGTTGAAGATTCTTATTTTCGTGTGGTATCCGATTTCTCTTGATCTCCATATATTTCCCAATGCAATGAAAGCTCCTCTTGCCTTTTGTATTCTTATTTTGATATCGCTGTCTGTCCCTCCAACTTTGTCTATATTACTGCCAAGATATGTGTATGATTCTACATCTTGAATTGGTGTTTCTTCAAGTTCAACCCTGTTATCATTACCTGCATTTATTCTCATTATTTTTGTCTTTTCCCTGTGTATTTTCAGACCCAATTGCTGTGACCTCTCCTCGAGTGTTTTCAATTTGTCCTGCATCTGATTACGGTTATGGGACAGAAGAGCCAAGTCATCAGCAAAATCCAGATCATCCAACTGCTTAGTCAGAGTCCACTGGATTCCATTTCTGTTGTGTGTTGTCGATGATCTCATAACCCAATCTGAACCTTGTAATGACATATTTTATTAATATTATCCTATGTGTGTCAGTTGTGTAGTAGTACTATGAGGTAATACTGGTTTTGTTTTTTCAAGCTATGTTGTTATTTGTCATCATGACTTCAAGTGTTTGTTTATCTTGGAAATAGTATGGGGAAAAGTTCACAGTTCCTATCAATTTAAACACTGTATTTTCCCTCTGTTTTATTATAAAGTCAGATTTTGAGGGGGGGGGGGGGGGGGGCATAATGTTGAGCTCCTCTGGCCACAGACGCTTATCTTTCGTGATGGCGGCAGGAAAAGACTCCTCTGCTCGATAGCCTCCCTGTGTTCTGGAGACACCTCACTGGTCACTATCTGGACCCAGGAGTATGCTGTCAGCCTCTAGGTTCAGCAAAGCTCAGACCAGGTGCTGCTCAATAACTTTAGGACCACGGTCCCTGAAACAAGAAGGTTGTACCTCCTATTTCAGAACTAATTTATAATACATTTCCAGACTGAACACAATACATAACAAACACTGAGTTCAGAGCGGTAGGCCAACTGCTATCTTCATCTGAAACAATTTTCACCAGTATACTCCTCCCTAATGGTTACTACGCCTCTGCAATTCCAGCATGATTTCTTTCTAGTCAATAAGATAGGTGTCAGTTTACTGTTTGGCAATTCCATGTAGTTTTACTTTCCTCCGACACCTTCTGTTCAGGTTGGAGCACTATATAGGTTTTACCTCATGTTCGCTACTGAACCACACATATATACAGACATAAATTATCAATTTACATTCAATTTTCATTAAAAAGATATCAAATATTTCAAGCTTACCACAATTCATGGAATAATACACAGTTACGTTGACTGGCAATGAATATAGCACAATTTTGATCTGCCGATGTCCCAGGCTTTTATTTAGAAAAATATGCACTGGCGCTCAGCGCACTGGTTCTTTAGTAAGTTTATTTGAAAATGTGGTGCTGACCTGACGCCTCTGATTGACTATATTGGCGGGTCTAACCAATCGTGCCATGTTTACACAGCTTTTCAAAAAAAAAGTACCCTTCCTTCCGTCTCCCCTAACAACAAAAGATAGTATTTATAGCCCGACTAATCGTGTTTAGCCTTACATTTACTTTCCGCCAATCAAATAGGAGGTAACATGGGGACCTATTTCCCGTACAATGGTGGTGTGAAAATCTGCCACTGAGCGATTCTGATTTTGGTGTTGTCTGACATCCCTCACTATTTCTTTTGGCTATAATTTGTTAATTCCTAGACTTTTTGCGTAACGTTTAACATATTCTTTGTCAGCAAGTCGTAAGGAACCCAAATATATAAATTTAAGGGAGCTAAGTGGCTGCATTCAAAATATGTATTTTCTAGGATAGTCGTGTAGTTGTTTTTTTATTTTTTATGTTTAGAACCGCCACCTGTCCTGCTGTACTGTCAGACTAATGTCAGGATTTCAGACATAAAACAGTAGAATGTCATGTTTCCTAATAAGCGTTTTGTAAGTTTTTAAAACCTAACTCTCGTATGGGTAGTGTTTTTTATCACTGTCGATTTGAAAAAAAGTTAGTGCTTGTGGCCTTACACGCGTGTTAGGGGTGGCATTAATGGTGTATCACGAGACTGTGGTAGTATTGCCTGCGTTCCGGCTTTCAGCCCCTACCTTTCTTTCTATCCTTAGTCCATCTGTCTTTCGTTTATGGTAACTTAGTGTATAAAATGACATGAATGGAATATTAAATATAGGTCAGCTTGCGTATCTCAAGGTTTTTCTTAGAAAGGCAGTACACGTTTTATCGTAGAAAGCGGGTATTGAAGCAGTAGGCTTTTACTATCAACGTGAAACGTTACAATTTGCAGACGAAGGAGAAAACAAGGGGGATTTCGAGTACAGTCACTGTGACAGCACTGTTCTTTACCATTCTTCTTTCCTTTTATTAAATTTATTTGTCAGGCTTTACATTTACGTTTTAATTTATATATGTGGATTAGAATTTCACACGACAAAGCTCATCTTTCATTTCGTTTTCTCATTTTAATATCACTGTCCGTCCCTCTAACTTTGTCTACAGTTGAAAAAAAAAAAAAAAAAAAAAAAAAAAGCACACACATCCACACAAATAGTAATACGTCTTACAAGGAGAAGGACAAGAAAAACCTACGTTGCGGCCACAAGGCCTTCGTCAGGGACAGACAAACAAGAGACAGGAGGGAAAGAAATAGAGAATTAAGTAGAGAACATGAAACTATAAAAATAAGAGAAAAAAACTCCCTTAATATAAAGTCCAGTCACATGTGAAGCAAAGCAAGATGGCTGCCACTAAACCGGAAAGAGGAAGTTGATAGTAAATAAAAATAAGAAATAATGAAAACAAGGACTGGAAAAGAGTGAGAAAAAAGTAATCAATAAATAATAAATAAAATAAAAAAAATAAATAAAATATAAATAAATAAATAATAATAATAATAATAAATAAATTTAAAACAAATAAATAAATAAATAAAAATAAAAACTAAATAAAGAAATAAATAAAATAAAAAAATAATAAAGGAAAAAAATAATTAAAAAAAAAATATATTTTTAATTAAAATAAAATAAATAAAAAATATTTAAAAATAAAATAAATAAATAAATAAATAAATAAATAAAATTATTAAATTAAAAAAATAGTAATTTAAAAAAAAAAAAAAAAAAAAAAAGGGGGTGATCGCATCAAAGTAGAAAGTCATAATACAACAGGGACTCGATAGAGAAAGGCGTCTCAGACAAAAGAATGATGGGTTTTCAAACCGTGTGGTTTGAGGCAACCCATAAGATGGATGAGGCGTTGTTCCTGGCGAAACCGACTGTTGGCGTCCGAGGAACAGTATCTGATGGCTGTCACCTGGATGTCAGTGGCACCGTGGTGGTCAGGGCCATTGAAGTGGATGGCCACAGGTGTGGAATTAAACTGAGAGATGTCATAGAGGTGTCTGCAGAATCGGTCGCCAAGTCGTGTGCCTGTTTGGCCGATGTACGTAATGGTGCAACGTTTGCATATAATAGCATAAATGACGTTGCGTGACTCACATGTGAAGCCATGGGTGATGGTGAACTTGGCGTTAGGGAACGAGACTGAACGTGTTTCGATTACATACTGACATGTCTTACATCGTGTACGGTTACATGGCTTGGTTCCAAAGTAGCCATCGTTGACGGTTTTCAGACGGCTGTGGACTAGGAGGTCCCTCAAATTTTTGTCCCGTCTATATGCCAGCAAGGGTGGCTCACTAAATGCTTCCCGCGCCACTGGGTCAGCTTGGAGGAGAGGTAGGTGGCGAAACAGGATCCTTTTGACAGCAGTGCTGTGAGGGTGATAGGTCATTATTAACTTGACTCTATCAGAGGAGGTTTTTTAGCGGGGTTTGAGGGCCTCTAGACGTGAGATAGGGAGAACACGTTCTAAGGCAGAGGTAAGAACATCTTCTGGATACTGTCTGTTACGGAAGAAGTCCAACATTTCTTGTGCTCGGCATAGAAAGTTGTCATCATCTTGGCATAACCGACGGAGGCGGAGAAGTTGTGAGAAAGGCAAGGAGTCCCGACAAGCCGGAGGATGAGAGGAAGTATAAAGGAGGTAACTGTGTGCATCGGTGGGTTTGTAGTACACCGAAGTGGTGAGGTGGGGCGGAGTGATAGTGACAACAATGTCAAGGAAATTAACAGAGACAGTGGAGATGTGAGAGGTGAATTGGATCGCAGGGTGGAAGTTGTTAATGAAATTAATGAACCTAGATAGGTCAACCTCTGGCATATCGGTGAGACCTATGCCATCATCGATGTATCTATGATACATCAATGGAAAAGGTCCAGGATACTGCTGCCACACCTGATACTCCAGGTAGCCCATGAAGAGGCAGGCATAACTGGGACCCATCTTGGTGCCCATGGCAACTCCACTTATTTGGTCAAAGAGCTGTCCATTGAACTCAAAGGAATTGAGTCGAAGGACCAGTTCTGCAAGGCGTAGGAGAGTCTCTGTAGCGATAGAGGGGTGCGTGCGCTGGTCCAGGAAAAACCGGAGAGCTCGGAGACCATCAGAGTGAGGAATGGAAGTGTAAAGTGAGCAAACATCTAACAGAAATAAACGGTAGGTACGGTCTGGAGAAAGCTGAATAGAGGAAAAAGTAGTAAGAGTATGGTTTGTGTCCTTTAAGAAGGAAGGAAGCTGCTCTACAATAGGCTGGAAGATGCCGTCGAGGAAGTCTGATATACGTTCGGTAGGGCAGGCACACGCAGAGACAATGGGTCTCCCAGGGTTGGAGGGTTTATGAATTTTGGGAAGCATATAAAACACAGGCTTACCCAGACCACTATTGTCAATACGGAGATGAGAAGCGCTAGAAGGTAAGGACTTGTTGGCGATAAGACTTTTGATGGTGTCATGGACCAGACGATTGTTGAGGACTGTCGCATCATTGTCACGGCGCTGGTAGAAGGAGCTGTTGGTGAGCTGCTTATTACCTTCTTGGAGGTACAGGTCCTTGCGCCATACCACAATGGCACCTCCTTTGTCAGCCGGTTTGATAACAATGTCATCTCTGCGGCGGAGCTTAGTAAGGGCATGAGACTCATCAGAAGAAAGGTTTGAATAACGCAGGCGTTGAGGTTGGAGCTGCTGAATGTCGTGGAGGGTATTCTGAATATATAAATCCAGAGCGTGGGAAGCCCCAGGAGAGGGTGTAAAATGTTTATTCTTGGGAGGAGCAAAGCGTGCAAAAGCATCATCTGATTAAGCCTGCGATCTCTGAGGACCATCACTGTTGCGGAAATGGAGCTGAAGTCGCAGACGGCGATGAAACCGATGGACATCTTGGAGGAGATTGTACTGATCAGAGGATGGTTGGAGAGGGACACAGTGCAAGCCCTTGCTGAGGACTGAAAGCTCTCCCTCAGAGAGGGCAAGATCAGAGGGAATACAAACAACCTGGGAACGAGATGGAGTAGAGGAGGCAGGGACAGTCTCAGGGGTAGGACAGAGGCGGGAAAGTTTGTCCTTTTTCTGGGAGGATAAAAAATCATACAATTGCCGGTTGAGGGTATGGATAATAATGCGGATAATGGGGAAGGCAGGAAAGTAGCTGGAGGTGAGACTACGTAAGCGGAGTAGAAGCTAAGACTGCTGAGCACTGATATCTGCCAGGAGGCGGGAATGGATAGCTGCGACAGCTCGCATACGCTGGAACCCACATGTGGTCTCAATGCGCTGTAAGAGGCGATGTTCACGAGGGTGAATATGGCCAGCAGAGGGGTTGAAGTGAGAAGTGAAGCCATGAGGGAGAACTTTAAGGCGGAGGCAGGTGCGGATAAAGTGGAGATGGCAAGTGAATCTAGTTTTCTTGAATGTAGCAAATGCAAAATCAATTGCAGTGCAAGATATATCAGGTGGTAAGAGGCTGAATGAGGTGGTAATAGAAGACCGAAGTGAATTAATGAAGTGTTTCAGTGAAGGCATAATGGCAAATCGAGTGAGACCACACACATGCAAAAATAAATAAAATTAAATATAAAAATAATTTATTTAATAGATATAAAGAATAAATAAACAATAATAAACAATGAAAGTAGGTGTATAGATCGAAAGTAAGAGAGGAGATAAAAGTGAAAAGTGAGCAAACAGGTAGACAGTGCAGTCAGTTATGGGGTAATATATAAGTATATGAGGAGAACTGCCTAAGACGCTGATGACAAGGTTTATGTACGATTCTAGATCCTGTGGGAACATATTTCACAGAGCAGCCTGGTTAATGTTAGCTGCATTTATTCTCACAATCTTTGTCCTTTTATTATGTGTTTTCAAACCCAATCGCTGTGGCCTCTCATCAAAAATTATCATTGTCTCTTCCATCTGGTTACGGTTATGCATTGTTTTCTTTAGTTGACTCGTCCATGTTAATGTTGTTGAGAATATTTACAAGATGGGGTAGCCGGGCCTATGCTCAATCCTGCCTAATCGCCTTTTAAGACATGCTTCTCTGGTCGCATTACACCCGTATATATATATATATATATATAGTTTACGGTAGAATAAGATGATAGGAAGCTCTATACAGAGCGATACAACAGGAGGCAATCTGATCATCAGATGAGTTCCCCCCGTCGATCAAGTGTTTCGGCCCCTTAATCTCCTTAAGGGGGGTGGGCCCACTTAGGTCATGACTCCTACGTGTCAGCCTCCTGTTGTCTAGTGCAGAGAATTGAACCCACTCCACTTTGGTTGCAGTTTTCAACTTCAGTCCTGTTTTCTGCAATTGTGAAAGTAACCCGTATGTTGAACACAAATTGCTGTCTCGAGTTCCATAACACGTTGCGGTTTTTCACAGCCAGCACGATGCCCTTTCCACAGTTTCGCTGAGCCTCGTAAGTGCCCTTGTTCTTGACTGTCCCCTCAACCTCAACAGTTTTAGTAGATAATACACTGACGCAGCCACGAAACCTCTTGCACCCACCTCAACAGCCATGACCCCTGCAGTGAACTCATCGTGTTTCAAGTCCACGGCCAGATCATTATACTTGGCCACTTTGAATGATTGTTGTTAGTTTAATCTGGATTCAAATTTTATTGTCAGCTCAATCATTACAATCTGGTGCGATGATGAGGAAAGCAGCACTATATCTGGCGGTTTTCGAGATTTTCTAATACTCTCTGGATATGCCCCTAGCCCAGGTAGGTCTACTGCCATCTCCCAGTCATTTGCACAATCAAGAAGAGATTGTAAACTGCTACTTGATTTACTTGGTTTGGGATGTATTGACCTTCCTGCTCTCAGAAAGTATGCATTTACAGTACTCGGTCTGACTTAGCTGTTCGCCTTCACCCTTGCCAGGTCTATTGAAGCAGCCATCTCATTTAGTACTTTGTTGTGGCACCATGTGTATCGCCCCTGTCCTATTGACACCTTGCAAGCTGAGATCACGTGTTCCTGTCATGGCACAGTGGGCACTGATCATCATCTGTGACAGTGCCATCTCTGTTTATAAATAAAATGTCAATTGTTCACTGTTTAGATCCGATCGAGTTGCACCATTTTAACACCAGGCACATGTTATGTAAATGTAAGTGTTCTTGTTAGTGTTCAGTGATCAGAGAGGCTATACGCCCTAGATGTTTATTTCCACCAGTGTATATAATTGTGTGGAACCTTGTTCAACCCAGGTAGGTTCTTCCGGATGAGAATGCAGCTACGTGTTGGTGTTTCTTGGCTCGAGATGTTGCGTATAATGTTAGTGCTCACCTTAGTTTGTTAACACTGTTCATCTCACATTAGCACATAAGTCACTGACGACAGTTAACACAGTCACCACGATAACTAACTGTTCCACTGACAAACATTTTCAAAACCACTAACAATCATTAGCGTAATCACACGACAATCCAATAAATGATTAAATGTTTATTGAGATTAAAAGTTGGATATAAGAATATTAAAGCATGCATAGTACACCAAATCATTATTATTAATTACGTTTTCATTTCTTTCTAACACTAGTATTTATCTAATCCTATCCTACACAAACATGAGAATCCTTGTTCTCAATTATCTCTAGTTTTATTTTCATGTCCCCATGTGACAAACACTTGAGAATCATTGTTCTCATTATTACATATAAAATGTATCAACTCAAAAGTTACACTGATTCTCAAAATCTCATGTAAAGTAATAATATAATCTTTCTTAATATTCAATGAACATTTCTCATGAAGTTTTACAGTATCTATAATTAAGTATCGAGTCAGTGGTTCTCAATATGTTTACTTACAAGTGGCATCAAAAGCTAAGGTCCTGCAATAAAATTACCACTATTTATCTATTTTATGCCTGCCAGTCTGCAGGATCACACATTATTGCTTCACTACAACCGCTCTACCAACGGCGTGAATTTTAAATAACCATTACATATTCTATAGCGTCAACACGCAGAATAACATTACCCTTGAAATGACTTAAGAGCCTCCAGTGAATCACAATTCACCTTAGCGGGTTAAGATCATTGGTTAACAGCTTGAGAACCACTATCTCTCTTTCTTACTTCGTTACAATCCTCGGAGTTACTTGGGATATTCAGAGCCATGCTCAAAACGCTATTACTCAACAAATAATACGCCCTACTAAAGCAAACCACAATGTATATCAGAGCACTACAGAGTCGTCCGAAAACTCTAAAGCTTGATGATTACTCTCTACCGTTATCTGTACTTAAAAGGCAAGTTATTCTAACACTAGCTAAAATTATTTAGAAATGCTCTTCTTAACTCTTATTATCGTTATTAGCTATTCTCTACAAAAACTCTCTATAAAAATCTACACTTCCTTCCTACAATATCATTTCAAAAGCCGAGCACTGGCTAATCCAGCGCACGACCTATAACAAACTTCCTACATTTTTAGTTCTCTTCTCTACACATCTCTAGCTCTCTAAATCTAAATTTCTATAAAGTCTAATCTAGCTGAGCTCTAATCTCTCGCTATCTGTTTGAATCTCCAAATCTCCCTTTGACCGTGGTAACAACAGTATTTATACCCCGTCATTTCTGCACCCAGTACCCCTTATTTTGCAGCCGGCACCTCTCATTTTGCGCCCGTCACCTGTTTTTTTTCTCTGCCGTTCCATGGGAAAGTTTCAGGATTTCATGTTTCTGTCAGAATAAAATGCTGACTTCAGCTTGTTTTATGGGAATATGTTAGGAGTCCCTGACCTCTGTAAACCTGACAATAATGTAAAATGCCGATTTCAGCAGGTATTATTGTCGTTCTCACGTCCTATTTAAACGATAAAATGCCGATCTCATCAAGTGTTTTCGTGGATAGATGTCCACTGTTTATAGTTATGTCTACTCCTTTTCCTACAAATGTAATTCTTCTTCATCTTCCTCGTTCGTCCTGAAAAGGACGTTGGTTGTGTTGTGCCCGTTTACAGCGAAGCTGCGATATTTGCGCCTTTCGACCGACACATCCGACTTCCGCACGGCATTTTTTGGGACCAGGTTAGCCTTCCTTCTTCGATCCCTACTCTCTCAGCCAGACTGCAGTTATGCAGCCTGTTTCCAGGACCACCACTTGGAGGTGGAGTAGGGTCTTGGTCAGCTCTGGTTCGCTGACCCTGACGCAAGCAGTCAAGCTATGGGTCGCTGACTGCATTCTCTATTGTTGAGTCTTTAGGTCCCACAAATGTAATTAACGTCGATCAACATTACATTCCTTTCTCTTATAATTATAACAAGATGTCAGTCAAAAATTACATTGTTTTGTCTTTGTTTTTGGTGTTAATTTTAACCTGTCGCTCACAGTTTCTGAGTGACCTTTTCATGCACAGATGTGCTGCATTCAGTGATCCGCACGTGTTTCTACTAGACAACAAGAGCTATGCCTCTGTTGTGGGTAATCGTCCCCTTAATTGACAGCTCCTGACCTCCAAGTCACTTATTGCGAACATCCGTTTCAGTTTTTTTTTTACAATTAAATGTGAGAAAATAACACTGCATGTTTCGTTCTACGTTAGAAATGATCTTTATGGTTTATTATATTCAGCTGTAGTTTATTTGAAAGCAATACTCCAGATGGAGCATGCAGCCATTGCGCGGTCACATATCAGACTTTCCCCATCTTACAAGGCTTGCGGACGATGGCAGGAGGTCATACATTGATCTGATAATGAATATAATAAAATATATTCCTGATATCTAAATGTTTAATAATAAATTAGTCCAGGGGGCCCCCTCCCAAATAGTTCCAATCGGGCCCGACAGTTACTAAGAATGGTCTTATGTCATTACCTATTTTCGTTCACCTCCACGGCTTAGTCACTGTTTCGACGCGCTATATTTCTATTTTCTCTAATATCTGTCACGGATTGCCTCCCCTGCTTTGCATCAGTTATCCAACAGTGGCTAAAACTCAAGAGTATCTAAATGGGTCGTCAAAGGTGTTCACCTTCGCACAAGATTACTCTTGGCAGAGATGTAGATAGAAGTGAAATGGTGCTTCTATACGAAAGGAGCTTTCACAAGATAATTCAGAAGTCAAGAACCATGCGGCATAGCGCTGAGCAATAATAATAATAAATTCTTTAAGCACCAAACACGGCGCATAAGGCAGAAACCAGTGCTCTCCAGGTTGTTCGTTGTGACGCCACTCCTCTTAGCTCTTGCACATTATTTAGACCCAACGTTCTTCCTTCTCTTATTATTGTTCTTCTGAGTGTTTCTTTTGGTCTTCCTTTTTTCCTCTTACCCTCAGGAACCCAAGTGAGCGCCTGTAGTGGTATTCTGTTGTTTTGCATTCGTAGGACATGACCGATATATGACCATCGTCTTTTCCTTATATAGTCGGAGACATATTTCTGCCTAGAGTCTTCTCTTATTTATCGATTAGTCTTGAATTCTTTCCAACTGATGTTCATGAGTTTTCTAAGACATTTGTTCTCCAATGTATTCAGCTTGTTCTCCAATGATTTTGTTATTTTCCAACTCTCACAGCCGTATGTTAACACTGAGATAACATTTGAATTAAACAGACGAAGCTTGGTATGTATATTCAATGATCGTAATTTCCAAATGTTAGATAATCTATTGAAGGCGCTAGCTGCCAAAGCAATTCTAGTATGAATTTCTCTTGTTGTGTCACCATCCTGAGTCATTTTACTGCCTAAATAATTGAAACTTTCAACTTTCTGTAGTTTTTCCCCGTTCAAGATGATATCAAAGGTCTCGTTAGAAAAGTTCATAGCTTTAGTTTTAGAGGCATTTATTTGGAGACCTATTTTAACTGACACAAATTATTTACAGAGCAATTGTTAACTTATATCTGTCCGTCACCTTTTGTGAAGGATTTAATAAATGGTTTTAGCCCGTTCAAGCCCCCAGCTGAGTTAATTCAGCGAATTCCTCTTATAATGGTAAAGCTCTGTTTAGAGGTAAATATTTGTTTAGGTATATATATATGTGTATATATATATATATATATATATATATATATATATATATATATATATATATATATATATATATAATATATATATATATGTTTAGTTAGTTGCTTATCCTTTACAGGACGTGGCAATCAACCCCAGCTTTTATTGGCTGTTTGTGATTTTTCTAGGCAATTTTTTTCATTCAGTAGTTTGCCATTGCTTTCTGAACGGTACGGCGCTTATACCATTGTTAAAAATCCACACAAAGCGATCTGCTACCAAACCGCCTGCAGCAGGTTTCGAACCTGGTATATCTGGATTATGAAACTGCGTTCATATCCATAGGCCACAGACGCCGACATAGATCTATATATATATATATATATATATATATATATATATATATATATATATATATATATATATATATATATATATATATATATATATATATATATATATATATATATATATATATATATATATATATATATATATTATTTATAATATATAATATTCTGGCTCATACGTTTGTTTCATACATATAAAAAAATCTGAATCGACTAAGATTGTTTAGTATTAAAACAACAGGTAACAAATTTAATAATCAATTAGTATTAACAGTTTAAAATAAATAATCATCTGGTGACTTTTATATTGGAATCACATTTTCTAATCACAGAGACTTAGGGTGAGGATATAGTTCAGAAAAATTATGTCCTTTTTGCTGGTGCCTTGTTATAAACACTTAACTTTTAGGTGAGTCCTGCAGCTGTGATTTTCGTCACTGCTTGGTGATGAGGGCACTTCTTTACACAACGTGTCCAATTTAGGCGGTTGGTGTTGATTCCCTGCGTTTCACTCACAACTAGCTTCGTTCCACGAACTTTTGGACAAAATAGAAAGAACAAAATGCGTCTGCTAAGTACACTGAGTTGGAAGCTTAACAGGCATATCTTCTCGTTGTCCACCCACCAATGTTAATCTCTCAGAAGAATTAAATTCCTGAGTACACATCGTAGCTCAAGAAAGATGAATAGAAATCACCACTATTCCTCTGGGGATTAACTGGGAAATGTGTCTGGACAGCGCGAATAATGATTTGTGCCTGAACTGACAATAACAAGTTACATATATCTCACACAATGATATGCTACACTTGAAGCACATGTGATGTTGTGATAAAGTCAGTTTGAACCCCCCTCCTCAAATTATGTATAAAATATTATTCTATGGATTTTGCTACTATGGTTTTTTTTAAATTTGACAATATATGAATAGGGCAATGCCACCACTTTTTGTCAGCGATCCGCGCTGTATTTGAAAGTATGGACGATTTGCCTAAGGTATAAGCTTTTGGTAGCTCCGCCCTAATTTTTAAAAGTAACGTTAGAATGAATTGGCAAGCGGCCAAGGCATCACTAGTGTCAGAAGAGTATAGGAGTATAGGAGGGAAAAATAAATATTAAAAAAACTACTGTCCAAAATCTATAAATAACTACGCCACTTGTATTGTATCTAAGGTACCCAGCAACGGAGTATGAACAAATCTTAACCCGCCCGCACCCTCTCACTTTTTTTCTTCAGACGGAAGTTTGACAGACAACTGTCACGTGCTTAGAGAGAAGGGAAAACGGTGGTGTATTGTAAAAAGAAAAAAATAGCGTCTACTTGGAAATTTGAACTCAACTGGATTGTGCAAGAGGCAAAAGTGAAACTAAGAATATTTATTTCTTCATAAAAACGAAAGAGAGTAAATAAAAGAAATATTTTGACAATATAGTATTGTTGTTTAATATAATATCATATAATAACTTATCGGGACTTAGAACCTTGCTTTCCCTGATATGTTAGCACAGTGAAAAGAGCCCATGATAATAAAAAGGAAAAAGTACAAAAATGGAAACGATGATAAAGAAGAAAATAAAATTTAGATAGAATGATAGATGCCAACAAGCAGTTTAATAATCCGTTTAAATATTTAAAATTGCTCCGTAAATAACCCAGATATTGTAGAATTGAGACAGACTAGCAGACACACCGAAAAGCCCACGCTGGTTCAGTTTTGAAAATTGTCCGCTGCAGTCAAATATTCTTGACTCGATTTGATTGGGCACCCCCATAGTTAGAAAAGAGGGGGGGTGGGGGTGGGGGGGACTGCAGATGTTTTAGCCACGCGAACATTTTTTTTTACATAGTAATAGTAGGATCAGACAAGCAAACGTATTGATAACACAAGATGGGGTTTTTCAAAAAAGAGGGTCAATTTCGGATGAACAGTTTCCATTGGACAAGTAGATTAATAATAGTGATAGGGTCCAAGCTTAGAGCGCCATTTGATCAAATATAATACCAAGTGAAAGGTTGACACCAGAAGTGCAGTATTACAAGAAAAGTTTCTGCAGTCTGGACACGACGGCAATCTAAATTTGTGCCTAAGATTGCTAGCCAATCTATTCCTTGTGTATTATTTCATTGATGTTGCGGTAAGAAATGATTTATTAAAATTATGTAGTATAACAAAAATCTTAGGTGGTACGGCTTAGCCATTTTGGAAGCATATGACAGCCTATGGAGCAAATGCATGCCTAAGGCAGATTTGGGAAGCAGTCAAAAGAAAAATTGTATTTGATAATTGCTATAACATTTAATTAACTTGTAAGACCAGAAAGCTACTGGCAATATTTTGCAGATCACAGAGTTCCAAAAAACTTTTGGAAAAAGCATATGATGTCATTCTAAAAAAGAAAATAAATTAATAGTCAGAAAGCAACAAAAAGATGATTGTGTCCCTAACTGAAGAGCAGATACCTACTGAGGGTGATGCAATCACATAAAGTTAGAGACTGAAGCTATAGATTAGCAATGGTAGCTGATCACTTGAAATGTTTGATGATGTGTAAATTGTTAAAGGTGGAGATATATTTATAAAATATATTTAGGAAGGCATTACTTCATTGTTGCAGGGTTGAATCGCCTATTTTCCTGTGAAATATAACGGGAGATGCTGAACACTAGGCATTCTGTCTGGTGTATGTTTTGACGCAACCAGATATCAGATGTTCCTAGGAGACCCTCTTGTGTAGAAGAGTGGGCAGTAATTACAGCGAGTTACTTATTTACTCCAGGAGACCCTCTTGTGAAGAAGAGTGGGCAGTATCATCAGGAAGACTTCCAATTTTCTACAAGACCAGAAGTTAAGCCCTGTTGTTTGGGCTTATGGCTTATTATTCTAAATTATTCTCCACACTTATTTCATTAATACATTTCGAGTGACATGATGAGGACATCAGTCTCTCCTACTAGTGATAGAGTATAAGACATCAGTTAGTCAGAAAAGGGATACATTATAAGAATTTGTTTATTAAACTCTTAGTATGGACAAGAAGTCCTGCCTATTTAATTAACTGTATATAAATATTGATAGATAAAACTACCTTTATTAATTGTTTTGAATTTTACTCCTGTTCCAAAAGATGCCATTATCAACCTTGTCTTTCTTTAATTTGTAAATCTTAACTTTCTAATCTGGTCGTCTTGACATTTCACTCCAGATCGTGACCTGCCAACTAAAAATCAATTCTTGTACGGTGGCTGTCAATGCTTCACCAGGTCACGAGGAATTACAAGAAGAATAATTGCAGCAAAATAATACCAGGCACTAGAAACATGATAACAGAAGAAGCACTGATAAGAGTTTAAAAACAGATGTGCCCAAAATGAGAAAAGAAACGAGATCTCATAATTTTCCGTTTCAATGGGAAATTATCGAGAATTAAAAGCCGGCTGCAGGAAAATGTATAGTTAAAAAAAAAAAGAAAATGAAAATTATCCTGACACACACCATATTAGATGAATACATTTGGGAGTCGGAGTGGCTGAGAGGTATGGCTCCCGCTCCTAATATTCAAGGTGCAGTGTTCGCTCCCAGTACATGGAATATAATTGATGGACATTTTTTTCAGAACCAGTGGTTCCTAATGATGTTCCCCCCCCCCCCCAATCTTATGGGTAGTGAGACTGGATGCCTAGCCTTCTCGGATTAGGGCGAAACCATAGAAGGTCCCTATGCCAGTTGCGCCCGTTAAAACTCCCTCGGCAGTTGGAAATCTTAAAAGAGTAGGCCATACGGTCTCTGCCCTGGACTAATTAAAAAATTTTGAAACCTACCCATCACAAAAATATTTATAGAAAGTATAGTATAATATATAGTACAGTATAATATATTGTAATTGGGAAGGTGTGATTCCTGTACACACACATTGGGATCCTCGCGGGTGCTACGGAGTTCGTGCACTGTGCTGAAATCTTCCTTGTGTGATGTGAGGTAGGAGATAGGAGCACTGATCGAGTTGTCCGTGTGTAATACCAAAATGCAGTAGAACTCTAGAAGGAAACTTGTTGTGTAAAAAAATAATGCAATCGGAGGTAATAAAAAGACACAGCTGCTGGAAAAAAGCAAAAGTTTGTATACAGTGTTTTGAACAGCGGTAATAGTGGACATAAGGATGCATTCACTCAGCCATCTTGTTCATTCAATACAAAACGGACATCGCCTACTTTCACCTTTGGGTTGTATCATTTGTATTTAATGTATATGTATTTTACTTCACTTGTTTTTTCCCTTCTGTTGTTTTGTTACCCTGACGAAGGCATTGTGGTCGTAACGTTAACAATTTTCTTTGTCCGTTGTCCCAGGAAAACGTTGTGTCTACTCTTGTGTACCTTACCGTATAGTGGTCGGAAATAAACGTAGCTTAAAACCAGATCTACGTCTGGGAATTCTAATAAATTTTCTACCGTTCTTTTAAGATTTAAGCTGTTCACAATTTATTAGAAACTCACCAATTAAAAACATATTGCTGCAGAAACTACCTGTGTTAGTAGACGAATGCTTTGGTGTAGCTTCCTGCGGTGGGACCAGCTGTAGTTGTGGACCCATACTCGATAGGGAGCGAAAGGGAAAATAATGATATAATGAATATCATTTATTGGTCTTATTGCTAAGGGCAGTTATTGTGTCAGACTCTCCATGCTTTGGAAGGTCCAGAATAAATGCTACCGTATGAATGGAAAACATTGATAGAATCCTCGAGTCTTCGGGATCTGGTGTGAATCTACTGTCCTGATAATACAGAGGTACGCGGCAATGAGAGAACTGACAGACTAGCTTCGAGAATACCCATTGTGGTAACACTGGATATGAATAAAGGAGAGATATCAATGATAATTACTGATCGCTTTCTAGAGAACGACACTGCAGGAGATAAATCGGAAGGCTAAGACTGCTGGAATTTGGCATCAAGCTTAAGACTAGCAGGAATAGACGTATGAGAGGTTGCATCAGGCGTGTATACAACCAACGCGCAGCAGGAACAATTAGCATTCATACCCTTTGACATTTGCTGAGGGAGTAAGGATCTATGGTTTTGCCCAGAGTGCAGTGATAACGATTCTGATCAGCAGTAACAATGCTTGTCATCTGTTTCTGTTTTCATTGAGCCTTTATAAGACATTTAGCACTCGAGTTGACTTTTCTGCTGTTGTTTTATTGTATAACTTAGCATTTATTATTTTTAAATGGAGGCTATCAGAAATACCATCTTCTTCTTCTAATAGGAAACAATCTGTATTCGCAATTCACTACTTCCCTTACTTTAAAATCCTTATTTTATTGGAGGTATTTCCACCTTCGGTTGCATTATTCTAGTTATTATGTAAAGTCAGCTGGATTAATTTAGGTCAAAATTTGAAAAATTAAAATGTACCACGAAAGCGAACTGCACATAAAGGTTCAACTATTTATTATGAGTGGAATAAAGAGAGATTCAGCGTCAAAGATTTGAAACGCGACAACTATACAATTTGTGTTTGATCTTAAATTAAAGAGGTTGAAAAGGTCAGGTCGCAGTTTTACGAGGTTTAAAAGTAAATTACCAGTACTTTAGAAGTTTTTATGGTCAGTGCTTGTAGTGAAAGAAGTTTTGCAATTATAACGGTGTACTACCACGTACATTTTGAAGTGCGAGTAGGTGTTCATGAGAGTGGGAGAATTTTTTTTAAAGAGGTCGAATACTGAGCTGTTAAAAAAAAAGTTGAAAAGTGGGAATGTTATCTCTTAAGAAAACAAGGCAAAGCAGTATCTTCTGTAAGGACTCTATACGTTTCAGAACCTAAAAGCTGCTGGAATTCTAGATATTTGAGCAATAAAATAATAACTTTGTAGAATCATAAGACTATTTATATTATATTTTGAAGCTGAGACCTAGCATAGGAGAAGTCTCTCACACTTCACTCCCCTACGGCAATACCTGTTATGGGACCAGAGCCGGACCTAAGGATTTTGCAGGCTGCATGACAGTGTCCCACGTGTCGTACCATGTGGTACGAGATTCAATGTCATGCTGTTGAGCTGGATCACACTGGCCAACCTTAGAGTATAATGATGAGGACTTTCAAAGGTATTAACCTTCACTCAAGATTACTCTTGGAAGAGATGTCAATAGAATAATGATGTTTCTACTTGAGGGAGCCTCACAGAATTTAAAAAGAAAATCAAGCATAACAACAGAGATCATCTAAGCTGTCATAAACTGATTATTCTTCAGTCCCGTATGTGAGGAAATATATTCGCTCTTATTTCTGAGCCGCCAGGTGAAAGTGTTTCAGCAACTATTAATTTAATACCTCTAGATGTCTATGTATGTAAAAAAAAGAAAAATGAGTCATACAAGTGCACACATACACTTCACTCAATAGTGATTAATCTAACTATCGATTTAAAATTACAGATAAAAATGTATAATTATCAATTATGGTTAACAGTTAAAAAGATGTTATTGATAGTCATCGAAAGCCACCACAGCGTGATACGAGAGAGAAGAAATATGGCCATTGTGCGCAATTAAGCTTCATAAATAAAGTTAATGATTAAAGTAAAGCGATGATATTTATCATCATCGGAGGATATTAAACTGTGCTGAGTAATAGGAAAGCATTTGAAACGTCCATTTTTTACGCTGGTACGGTACTTAATTGCCAGTGTAGTGTCTGTTGGCTTCTGCTTCAGCCGCTGTTAGTTCCCACAGGTGCTTTGGACTGGTCCTTCTCTTCAATAGTAAAATAGTGAGGCAGAAGCGCGTCCCTTGCAGCTAGGCAGGGGTAACTGCTTAGATTGTCGAGGCAAGCGTCTTCAAGACCCGTCTGATGTAGGTGTCTAGTGGCGACTGCTGGTAATTTGTACCACAAACTATGATGGAAACAAAAGCCTCTTTTAAGTATTTGGTCTCCTGATATGGACTTCAGGCGATATCCGCTTCCATCCACCACTTCGACTTTGTCAGAATTTTTACCCTGTAATATATTCAGTGTGCTGAGCCCTTCTACTATTTCCACTTCAGGAGGGTCCTAAGGCTTGAGCTTTCAGTATTATTATGGGAGTTTTACGCTCTCTGATTTTAGTAGCTACTCCTAACCATGTGGCCGGTCCTAAAGGGCGTTATGGTTACGAGCTCTTATTTTGGCGGTCTGCGATCTCTTCTTGACGAAATTGGAAGTCAGTGAAGTAGTCTTACAACGCTGTAGAATATAAGCGGCATTTTTGTCCACACGCCCATATGCTTCGTGGAGGAGAGGTCAAATCAGGAGCAGTCTACCATAGCATTTTAAATGCCAAACCAATTGCAAATAAGTGTCCGACTTTGGTAGGGGTCACCCCACTACCCTCAAGTAGAACATTAAAACATGACAACGTAATATATTGCTCGTTACACGTGGACTTGAGTTAGCTATCCAGAGAACGCAGTCGACTTTTTCTTCAAAGCTTACCATCTTCAATCAGAGGAACTGAAACAAAATTTCAAATTAAAAATGTATTATTAAAAATTCACTAAAGTAAAGAAATGTAAAAAAACAAAGACATATTAAATAGTTTAAATTTCAAATGATGCTTATTGTAAGTTTGTAGCGTTTATACAGGGTGTTTATAAAGTCGCTGTGCAGTGAATTTGAAAAATATTTTAGAAATTACGTCACGAATGATGCAAATTTACGTCATGATATTCTGTGTTCCAATGCTGTGTTCCACAATCCCGTGTGCAGCATTACACAACAAGCCCCAATTGAAAACCACATTTCTGGTGACGTAGTCTCGCCCGGGCGTAAATTTCACTGCACAGCGACTTTATAAACACCCTGTACTTCGGAAGCTGTTAAAGCCTAAAACTGCTCCAAGACTTCTGGGACACCCTGTATAAAAGAACGAACAAAAGACATGAAAATAAATGTAATGCAGCAAAGAGGAAGAACGCTAATTTAAAGAAATAAGCATTATTGCTTTTGTACATTTCTGCCCTGCAATAATACAATTCTCAAAGTGTTTGCAATTTCAAATTTTTTTGCTTCAGCAATATGAAATAAGAAGATAGCAAATGAGCAGACAAGAGAGAAATAGGGAGTGAGTGAAAAAGAGACAGATATGTATATATATATATATATATATATATATATATATATATAGATAGATAGATAGAGAGAGAGAGAGATAGATAGAGAGAGAGAGAGAGAGAGAGAGAGAGAGAGAGAGAGAACGAACGAACGAACGAACTTTATTTTCAAAGGGTTGAGAATTGGGCACGCAGGCCCGTCTGACATTCTGCCCTTCCTCTCTCTCTCATCATGTATACTGTATCCTTTCATCCTCACATTTACTTTAAGCATTATTAAGGCATTTATCATTATAAAAGTAATATAACATCAAACATTTGCAATAATAATCATAATTAAAGTATGTTTTAAAATAAAGAAGATAGATAGACAGACAGACAGACAGACAGATAGATAGAGCGAACGAACGTACGAACTTTGAGAGAGAGAGAGAGAGAGAGAGAGAGAGAGAGAGAGAGAGAGAGAGAGAGAGAGAGAGAGAGAGAGAGAGAGAGAGAGAGAGAGAGAGAGAGAGAGAGAGAGAGAGGTGGGAGGGAGAGAGAGAGGAGAGAGAACTTTGTATAACGGAAACGGCCAAAAAAGCAACAAGCTCGCCTTCATTAACGGCTTTCATGGGGCAACAGAGAAGGCAACATGTCGGGATGACGACCCTGACATGTCTTACACAGAAGCGCGTGTCGGGGGACTGCCTGAAATCTGTTAATGTCTGGAACTGGGGACCGGGAGAAGGAAGAGAAATAAGGCATTTGAGATAAGAGATAAATGTTTTCTTGTGTGAATGGTGAGGCTCAATATTGAAGGGGGGAAGGGGTTGTTCAAAAATAGGATCGCTTTGAACTATCCGGCATTTCTTTTTAAACGAATTATGGAGCATTGTACATTGGGATAAGCAACCTTATCTTCTAAATTAGTGTTTTATATAATTCTCCAGACATAAAAATCTTTTATATTTGGACATGCGCCCTAATATAACCGCTAGGTTGAACGGGACGCGCCTCGCCAAAACGAGGCAAAATTTTATTTAAAAAAAAAACGATCTTCTAAATAGCTTGCTAACATGAAGTGCTTTAGCGCAGGCATCTTGAAATGGCTAAATGAAGTAACTGTATCATGGGCAAAAAATGGGGAAAAAGAATAGGAAATATTGGTACTTAGGTAGAAGAATATAGAGACAGACAAGCAGACATACAAGCAGGAACATAGGTAGGTTGGTTTGTTCGTAGGTAGGTTGTATATAGGTAGGTAGGTGTGTGGGTAGGTTGGTCGGTGGGTCAGTCGGGAAGTAGATCATCGGGCGTGAATATAAAAGTATTAAATGTTGTATAAACCAATTTTGATTGAATGCATATTGAGGAAACCTGTTGATAGCACTACCATGATAGGACACATATTGAGGAAACCTGTTGATAGCACTACCATGATAGGACACATATTGAGGAAACCTGTTGATAGCACTACCATGATAGGACACTCCCTGAGGAAAGCTATAAAAACAAATGTAGTCCATGTTCTGACACTCACAGGGTAAAAGATGTAGATGGAGATGGAAAAACACACAGAGAGAACCCTGGAGACAGAATCAAATGGATACAAAAAAAGTCACGAGAAGACCTAGAGGGAATGGCACAGAGTAGAACTTGGTATGTATTTGTTGAAGACCTATGACTACGTGGGTAGCTTAGAAGTAATGTATACATGAATAAATGAATTATCTTGCATTCTGGTTTCAAAACTTCTCAAGAGACTAAACAAAAAAAAAAAAAAAAAAAACAATTAAACCATGATGATAGCTGACTTAAATCTTGCAGGACAAGAGACCAATTTTTAAGGCCGATTTTCTAAGGAGCTCGTGAAAGGAAGCCAGTTTTCTGGGCCGTTATTTGTGCTTGTGTTAGGTTGTGTAGTAATTTTAAATTTTATTAATCGTCACACAATTTCCTTTACAACTTTCTTTTACATTCTTCTTCTCCTTCTTCAAGTACCATGCCTGGTGACGTAGATGATATGTCTCTTGACAACTTCCTGTCTCTAGTAATATTTATCAGTTCTGCTGTTAGCTTCTTTCCATGCGATGATGTTAGACTGTCCAGTATTTACTCTCTTTGTCTTCCTCTATCTCTTTTTTTCCTACATTCTTTCCTGTTGTCACGATATATTCCAGCTTTCTTCTTCTCATAACATGCCCACAGAAAGTGGGCTGCTACTTTCTAACTTGTGGAATAAACTTCCTTTGTGTATTGGCCTCTTTCAGGACATCATCGTAACTCGTGTTGTCTGTCCCTAGTATTTTGTACTCTTCTGTAAAAACCACATCTCTGTGGCCTCTAGTGTTTTCCATAAAATGTCCATGACTCAATCTAAAACATTAGGAAACTACAAACAAATGTGAAAAGGTCCCGACCTTTGATATTATATGAAAACTCAAAGCAACAGAAAACCCCTTGCTTCAAGCATGGGAAAGCCACCACACCCATTAAGTTAATACTCTGAATCCAGATCTGATCTCCATCTTTTCATGTTGCACAGAGGGAAATGAACTCTTTTTCTGTCATCAGTTCATGAAACGTCTTCATTGAAATATAGTGAGGGTTGTAGTGTCATTTTGGGAGGGTGGGGAAGGGGGGGGGGGGGGGGGGGGGGGGGCTGGTCATGATTTTTGTGGACTAGTTGTGTTTCGTGGTTTATTTATTAGGGCTAGTCGCAATTTTTGTGGGCTAGTCATGTTTTTTGTGGGCTAGTCGTGAATTGTGTGGGCTAGTTGTATTTCATGGTTTATTTATTAGGGCTAGTCGAGATTTTTGTGGGCTTGTCATAATTTTTTTTAAAGGCTAGTCGTGGTGTTTGTGGACTAATCGTGATTATTTCGAACTAGTCGTGATTTTTGTGAATTAATCGTTATTTTTTGCGGGCTAGTGGTGATTTTTTGTAGGCTAGTGATTTTTGTGGGCTAGTCGTAATTTTTATGGGCTAGTTTTAATTTGTGTGGGTTAATCGTGCTTTTTGTGGGCTGGTTTTGATTTTTGTGGGCTAGTCATGTGGCCTGCACTTATTGGCGTGTTCACATGATGATTCTATCAAGACATGCTCCCCACTAGATGTCTTCCTCCCGATCAGTAAGCCGTGTGTTGCTGGTTCATTGATCTTAATGAGCTCGAAGACAAGATGCATCTGTTTCTATCAGCCGTGTTTTTCAATTAGGAACCCACACATTTAAATTACGTTTGTGAGATGGGGACAGGAGAAAATTGAATAATAAAATACAATCATTAAAAGCATGGCATTTGCGTGTGTGCATAAAATAACAACAAATTTCGCTTCCAGAGAGCTCGAGATCTTGACCCTGTTATAAGTTATCATTCACATTTCGTCTTCAGCAACTGAAGGAGCATAAGTATTCAAACTATTAGTGCCAGGTTCTTCTGTCTGGTGTCAGGTTCTCCTGTCTGGTGCCAGGTTCTCCTGTCTGGTGCCAGGTTCTTCTGTCTGGTGCCAGGTTCTTCTGTCTGGTGCCAGGTTCTTCTGTCTGGTGCCAGATTCTTCTGTCTGGTGCCAGGTTCTTCTGTCTGGTGCCAGGTTCTTCTGCCTGGTGCACGGTTCTTCTGTCTGGTGCCAGGTTCTTCTGTCTGGTGCCGGGTTCTTCTGTCTGGTACCAGGTTCTTCTTCTGTCTGGTGCCCGGTTTTTGTGTCTGGTGCCAGGTTCTTCTGTCTGGAGCCAGGTTCTTCTGTCTGGTGCCAGGTTCTTCTGTCTGGTGCCAGGTTCTTCTGTCTGGTGCCAGGTTCTTCTGTCTGGTGTCAGGTTCTTCTGTCTGGTGCCAGGTTCTTCTGTCTGGTGTCAGGTTCTTCTGTCTGGTGTCAGGTTCTTCTGTCTGGTGTCAGGTTCTTCTGTCTGGTGTCAGGTTCTTCTGTCTGGTGCCAGGTTCTCCTGTCTGGTGCCAGGTTCTTCTGTCTGGTTCTTCTGTCAGGTTCTTCTGTCTGGTGTCAGGTTCTTCTGTCTGGTGCCAGGTTCTTCTGTCTGGTGCCAGGTTCTTCTGTCTGGTGCCAGGTTCTTCTGTCTGGTGCCAGGTTCTTCTGTCTGGTGCCAGGTTCTTCTGTCTGGTGTCAGGTTCTTCTGTCTGGTGTCAGGTTCTTCTGTCTGGTGTCAGGTTCTTCTGTCTGGTGTCAGGTTCTTCTGTCTGGTGCCAGGTTCTTCTGTCTGGTGTCAGGTTCTTCTGTCTGGTGCCAGGTTCTTCTGTCTGGTGTCAGGTTCTTCTGTCTGGTGCCATTCGTTCTAGATCTTTCCATGTATCTTCATTGTATCCCTTTCATTTGTATGTGCATGTATGAAAGTTATCATAATTTATATCTATACATAGATAATCTATGTATCCCCCCTATCTTTGATCTAGATCTATCATTGTACTAATCTATGATCTAATATGTATGCTATCAGTTACTATAGATACGATACATTGATAGATACACCAGATAGATACACTGATAGATAGATACATTAGATAGATACATCTGATAGATACATAGATAGATACCATAGATAGATAACATAGATAGACCATAGATAGATACAGATAGATTAAATTGATAGATAAAAAATGATAGATACATTGATAGATACAATAGAAGATACATAGATAGATACATTATAGATACATTGATAGATACATTAGATAGATACATAGATAAGATACATAGATAGATTACATAGATAGATACATAATAGACACATAGATTAAGATACATAGATAGATACCTAGACAGATGCATAGATAGACATAGAAGAATACTGACACCAGATACAGAGATGAGACTGGATAGACCATAGAATAGACAGATAGATACATGGATAGATACCAGGCCATACCAGCACAGATAGAACCTGATATAAAACTGAAAACCTGGCACCAGACAGAAGAACCTGACACCAGGACAGAAGAACCTGACACCAGACAGAAGAAACCTGACACCAGACAGAAGAACCTGGCACCAGACAGAAGAACCCTGGCACCAGACAGAAGAACCTGACACCAGAAGAACCTGGCACCAGACAGAAGAACCTGACACCAGACAGAAGAACCTGACACCAGACAGAAGAACCTGGCACCAGACAGAAGAAACCTGGACACCAGACAGAAGAACCTGACCAGACCAGACAGAAGAACCTGGCACCAGACAGAAGAACCTGGCACCAGACAGAAGAACCTGGCACCAGACAGAAGAACCTGGCTCCAGACAGAAGAACCTGGCACCAGAAAGAATAACCTGGCACCAGACAGAAGAACCGGACACCAGACAGGAACCTGAGACAGAAGAAGAACCCGGCACCAGACAGAAGAACCTGGCACCAGACAGAAGAACCTGTCCAGCAGAAGGAACCTGGCAGAAGAATAACCTGGCACCAGACAGAAGAACCCGGCACCAGACAGAAGAACCTGGCACCAGACAGAAGAACGTGCACCAGGCAGATGAGAACCTGGCACCAGACAGAAGAACCTGGCACCAGACAGAAGAATCTGGCACCAGACAGAAGAACCTGGCACCAGACAGAAAGAACCTGGCACCAGACAGAAGAACCTGCACCAGACAGGAGAACCTGGCACTAGACAGAAGAACCTGGCACAAGACAGAAGAACCTGGCACTAATAGTTTGAATACTTATGCTCCTTCAGTTGCTGAAGACGAAATGTGAATGATAACTTATAACAGGGTCAAGATCTCGAGCTCTCTGGAAGCGAAATTTGTTGTTATTTTATGCACACACGCAAATGCCATGCTTTTAATGATTGTATTTTATTATTCAATTTTCTCCTGTCCCCATCTCACAAACGTAATTTAAATGTGTGGGTTCCTAATTGAAAAAAAACACGGCTGATAGAAACAGATGCATCTTGTCTTCGAGCTCATTAAGATCAATGAACCAGCAACACACGGCTTACTGATCGGGAGGAAGACATCTAGTGGGGAGCATGTCTTGATAGAATCATCATGTGAACACGCCAATAAGTGCAGGCCACATGACTAGCCCACAAAAATCAAAAACCAGCCCACAAAAAGCACGATTAACCCACACAAATTAAAACTAGCCCATAAAAATTACGACGACTAGCCCACAAAAAAATCACTAGCCTACAAAAATCACCACTAGCCCGCAAAAATAACGATTAATTCACAAAAATCACGACTAGTTCGAAATAATCACGATTAGTCCACAAACACCACGACTAGCCTTTAAAAAAAATTATGACAAGCCCACAAAAAATCTCGACTAGCCCTAATAAATAAACCATGAAAAATACAACTAGCCCACACAATTCACGACTAGCCCACAAAAAACATGACTAGCCCACAAAAATGCGACTAGCCCTAATAAATAAACCACGAAACACAACTAGTCCACAAAAATCATGACCAGCCCCCCCCCCCCCCCCCCCCCCCCCCCCCCCCCCCCCCCCCCCACCCCCCCCCCCCCCCCCCCTTCCCCACCCTCCCAAAATGACACTACAACCCTCACTATATTTCAATGAAGACGTTTCATGAACTGATGACAGAAAAAGAGTTCATTTCCCTCTGTGCAACATGAAAAGATGGAGATCAGATCTGGATTCAGAGTATTAACTTAATGGGTGTGGTGGCTTTCCCATGCTTGAAGCAAGGGGTTTTCTGTTGCTTTGAGTTTTCATATAATATCAAAGGTCGGGACCTTTTCACATTTGTTTGTAGTTTCCTAATGTTTTAGATTGAGTCATGGACATTTTATGGAAAACACTAGAGGCCACAGAGATGTGGTTTTTACAGAAGAGTACAAAATACTAGGGACAGACAACACGAGTTTACGATGATGTCCTGAAAGAGGCCAAAACACAAAGGAAGTTTATTCCACAAGTTAGAAAGTAGCAGCCCACTTTCTGTGGGCATGTTATGAGAAGAAGAAAGCTGGAATATATCGTGACAACAGGAAAGAATGTAGGAAAAAAAGAGATAGAGGAAGACAAAGAGAGTAAATACTGGACAGTCTAACATCATCGCATGGAAAGAAGCTAACAGCAGAACTGATAAATATTACTATACTAGAGACAGGAAGTTGTCAAGAGACATATCATCTACGTCACCAGGCATGGTACTTGAAGGAAGGAGAAGAAGAAATGTAAAAGAAAGTTGTAAAGGAAATTGTGTGACGATTAATAAAATTTAAAATTACTACACAACCTAACACAAGCACAAATAACGGCCCAGAAAACTGGCTTCCTTTCACGAGCTCCTTAGAAAATCGGCCTTAAAAATTGGTCTCTTGTCCTGCAAGATTTAAGTCAGCTATCATCATGGTTTAATTGTTTTTTTTTTTTTTTTTTTTTTTGTTTAGTCTCTTGAGAAGTTTTGAAACCAGAATGCAAGATAATTCATTTATTCATGTATACATTACTTCTAAGCTACCCACGTAGTCATAGGTCTTCAACAAATACATACCAAGTTCTACTCTGTGCCATTCCCTCTAGGTCTTCTCGTGACTTTTTTTGTATCCATTTGATTCTGTCTCCAGGGTTCTTCTCTGTGTGTTTTTCCATCTCCATCTACATCTTTTACCCTGGGAGTGTCAGAACATGGACTACATTGTAGTGCTATCAACAGCTTTCCTCAATATGTGTCCTATCATGGTAGTGCTATCAACAGCTTTCCTCAATATGTGTCCTATCATGGTAGTGCTATCAACAGCTTTCCTCAATATGTGTCCTATCATGGTAGTGCTATCAACAGCTTTCCTCAATATGCATTCAATCAAAATTGGTTTATACAACATTTAATACTTTTATATTCACGCCCGATGATCTACTTCCCGACTGACCCACCGACCAACCTACCCACACACCTACCTACCTATATACAACCTACCTACGAACAAACCAACCTACCTATGTTCCTGCTTGTATGTCTGCTTGTCTGTCTCTATATTCTTCTACCTAAGTACCAATATTTCCTATTCTTTTTCCCCATTTTTTGCCCATGATACAGTTACTTCATTTAGCCATTTCAAGATGCCTGCGCTAAAGCACTTCATGTTAGCAAGCTATTTAGAAGATCGTTTTTTTTTTAAATAAAATTTTGCCTCGTTTTGGCGAGGCGCGTCCCGTTCAACCTAGCGGTTATATTAGGGCGCATGTCCAAATATAAAAGATTTTTATGTCTGGAGAATTATATAAAACACTAATTTAGAAGATAAGGTTGCTTATCCCAATGTACAATGCTCCATAATTCGTTTAAAAAGAAATGCCGGATAGTTTCAAAGCGATCCTATTTTTTGAACAACCCCGCTTCCCCCCTTCAATATTGAGCCTCACCATTCACACAAGAAAACATTTATCTCTTATCTCAAATGCCTTATTTCTCTTCCTTCTCCCGGTCCCCAGTTCCAGACATTAACAGATTCCAGGCAGTCCCCCGACACGCGCTTCTGTGTAAGACATGTCAGGGTCGTCATCCCGACATGTTGCCTTCTCTGTTGCCCCATGAAAGCCGTTAATGAAGGCGAGCTTGTTGCTTTTTTGGCCGTTTCCGTTATACAAAGTTCTCTCTCTCTCTCTCTCTCTCTCTCTCTCTCTCTCTCTCTCTCTCTCTCTCTCTCTCTCTCTCTCTCTCTCTCTACTCTCTCTCTCTCTCTCTCTCTCTCTCTCTCTCTCTCTCAAAGTTCGTACGTTCGTTCGCTCTATCTATCTGTCTGTCTGTCTGTCTGTCTATCTATCTTCTTTATTTTAAAACATACTTTAATTATGATGATTATTGCAAATGTTTGATGTTATATTACCTTTATAATGACAAATGCCTTAATAATGCTTAAAGTAAATGTGAGGATGGAAGGATACAGTATACATGATGAGAGAGAGAGGAAGGACAGAATGTCAGACGGGCCTGCGTGCCCAATTCTTAACCCTTTGAAAATAAAGTTTGTTCGTTCGTTCGTTCGTTCGTTCTCTCTCTCTCTCTCTCTGTGTCTCTCTCTCTCTCTCTCTCTATCTATAAATATATATATATATATATATATATATATATATATATATATATATATATATATATATATATATATATATATATATATATATATATATATATATATATATTATATACCAGCCTATATATACATATCTGTCTCTTTTTCACTCACTCCCTATTTCTCTCTTGTCTGCTCATTTGCTATCTTCTTATTTCATATTGCTGAAGCAAAAAAATTTGAAATTGCAAACACTTTGAGAATTGTATTATTGCAGGGCAGAAATGTACAAAAGCAATAATGCTTATTTCTTTAAATTAGCGTTCTTCCTCTTTGCTGCATTACATTTATTTTCATGTCTTTTGTTCGTTCTTTTATACAGGGTGTCCCAGAAGTCTTGGAGCAGTTTTAGGCTTTAACAGCTTCCGAAGTACAGGGTGTTTATAAAGTCGCTGTGCAGTGAAATTTACGCCCGGGCGAGACTACGTCACCAGAAATGTGGTTTTCAATTGGGGCTTGTTGTGTAATGCTGCACACGGGATTGTGGAACACAGCATTGGAACACAGAATATCATGACGTAAATTTGCATCATTCGTGACGTAATTTCTAAAAATATTTTTCAAATTCACTGCACAGCGACTTTATAAAACACCCTGTATAAACGCTACAAACTTACAATAAGCATCATTTGAAATTTAAACTATTTAATATGTCTTTGTTTTTTACATTTCTTTACTTTAGTGAATTTTTAATAATACATTTTTAATTTGAAATTTTGTTTCAGTTCCTCTGATTGAAGATGGTAAGCTTTGAAGAAAAAGTCGACTGCGTTCTCTCGATAGCTAACTCAAGTCCACGTGTTAACGAGCAATATATTACGTTGTCATGTTTTAATGTTCTACTTGAGGGTAGTGGGGTGACCCCTACCAAAGTCGGACACTTATTTGCAATTGGTTTGGCATTTAAAATGCTATGGTAGACTGCTCCTGATTTGACCTCTCCTCCACGAAGCATATGGGCGTGTGGACAAAAATGCCGCTTATATTCTACAGCGTTGTAAGACTACTTCACTGACTTCCAATTTCGTCAAGAAGAGATCGCAGACCGCCAAAATAAGAGCTCGTAACCATAACGCCCTTTAGGACCGGCCACATGGTTAGGAGTAGCTACTAAAATCAGAGAGCGTAAAACTCCCATAATAATACTGAAAGCTCAAGCCTTAGGACCCTCCTCAAGTGGAAATAGTAGAAAGGGCTCAGCACACTGAATATATTACAGGGTAAAAATTCTGACAAAGTCGAAGTGGTGGATGGAAGCGGATATCGCCTGAAGTCCATATCAGGAGACCAAATACTTAAAAGAGGCTTTTGTTTCCATCATAGTTTGTGGTACAAATTACCAGCAGTCGCCACTAGACACCTACATCAGACGGGTCTTGAAGACGCTTGCCTCGACAATCTAAGCAGTTACCACTGCCTAGCTGCAAGGGGACGCGCTTCTGCCTCACTATTTTACTATTGAAGAAAAGAACCAGTCCAAAGCACCTGTGGGAACTAACAGCGGCTGAAGCAGATGCCAACAGACACTACACTGGCAATTTAAGTACGTTAACAGCGTAAAAAATGGACGTTTCAAATGCTTTCCTATTACTCAGCACAGTTTAATATCCTCCGATGATGATAAATATCATCGCTTTACTTTAATCATTAACTTTATTTATGAAGCTTAATTGCGCACAATGGCCATATTTCTTCTCTCTCGTATCACGCTGTGGTGGCTTTCGATGACTATCAATAACATCTTTTTAACTGTTAACCATAATTGATAATTATACATTTTTATCTGTAATTTTAAATCGATAGTTAGATTAATCACTATTGAGTGAAGTGTATGTGTGCACTTGTATGACTCATTTTTCTTTTTTTTTACATACATAGACATCTAGAGGTATTAAATTAATAGTTGCTGAAACACTTTCACCTGGCGGATCAGAAATAAGAGCGAATATGTTTCCTCACATACGGGACTGAAGAATAATCAGTTTATGACAGCTTAGATGATCTCTGTTGTTATGCTTGATTTTCTTTTTAAATTCTGTGAGGCTCCCTCAAGTAGAAACATCATTATTCTATTGACATCTCTTCCAAGAGTAATCTTGAGTGAAGGTTAATACCTTTGAAAGTCCTCATCATTATACTCTAAGGTTGGCCAGTGTGATCCAGCTCAACAGCATGACATTGAATCTCGTACCACATGGTACGACACGTGGGACACTGTCATGCAGCCTGCAAAAAATCCTTAGGTCCGGCTCTGGTCCCCATAACAGGTATTGCCGTAGGGGAGTGAAGTGTGAGAGACTTTCTCCTATGCTAGGTCTCAGCTTCAAAATATAATATAAATAGTCTTATGATTCCCTACAAAAAGTTATAATTTCTATTGCTCAAATATCTAGAATTCCAGCAGCTTTTTAGGTTCTGAAACGTATTAAGAGTCCTTACCGAAAGATACTGCTTTGCCTTGTTTTCTGTAAGAGATAACTCAGCATTCCCCCTAAAAACTCCACTTTTTCAAAGATTTTTTTTTGTTTTAACAGCTCAGTATTCGACCTCTTCTTTAAAAAAAATTCTCCCACTCTCATGAACACCTACTCGCACATTCAAAAATGTACGTGGTAGTACACCGTTATAATTGCAAAACTTCTTTCACTACAAGCACTGACCATAAAAACTTCTAAAGTACTGGGTAATTTACTTTTAAACCTCGTAAAAAAACTGCGACCTGACCTTTTGTCAACCTCTTTAATTTAAGATCAAACACAAATTTGTATAGTTGTCGCGTTTTTTTTCAAATCTTGACGCTGAATGTCTCTCTTTTATTCCACTCATAATAAATAGGTTGAACCTTTATGTGCAGTTCGCTTTCGTGGTACATTTTAATTTTTCAAATTTTGACCTAAATTAATCCAGCTGACTTTACATAATAACTAGAATAATGCAACCCGAAGGTGGAAATACCTCAATAGTAAATAAGGATTTTAAAGTAAGGGAAGTAGTGAATTGCGAATACAGATTGTTTCCTATTAGAAGAAGAAGATGGATATTTCTGATAGCCTCCATTTAAAAATATATAAATGACATAAGTTATACAATAAAAATAGCAACAGCAGAAAAATGTCAACTCGTAGTGCTAAATGTTCTTATAAATGGCTTTCTAATGCAAAACAGTAATACAGATGGACAAAGCATTTGTTACTGCTTGATTCAGAGTTCGTTTCTATCACCTGACACTCTGGTGCTCAAAACCTTAGATCCTTACTACCTGCAGCAAATGATCAAAGGGTGATAGATATGCTAATTGTTCCTGCTGCGCCGTTGGTTGTAATTACAACGCCTTGTGATGCAACCTCTCATACCGGTCTATTACAGCTAAGTCCTTAATGCTTTGATGCCAGAATTCTACAGCAGTACATTTAGCTTTCGATTTATCTCCTGACAGATGTTCGTTCTGTATGGAATAGCGATTCAAGTAATTATCATTGATATCCTCTTCCTTTAGTCATTTTCTGTGTTGTTACAACAAATGTGTATTCTCGAAGCTTGAGTCTCTGTTCGAGTTCTCATCTTTTGCACGCCGGCGTACCTATCTAAGTATTATATTTTCAGAGACCAGTAGATTCACACCAGATCCCGAAGACTACGAGGGGTTCTCTCCAATGTTATTCCTATTTCATACTCGGTTAGCATTTATTCTGGACCTTCCAAAGCATGGAGAGGTCTGACAACAAATAGACTGCCGCTTAGCAATAATCAGACCAAATAATATGCATACTTCATATATTATACTTTTTTTTTCACCTTTTTCGCTCCCCCTATCGAGTATGGGTCCTCAAATACAGCTCCGGTCCCCTCACCGCAGTGAAGCTTACACCAAAGCATTTTCGTCTCTCACTAACCACAGGTAGTTTCTTGCAGCAAATTTTGGTTTTAATTGTGTGAGTTTCTCATAAATATAATTGTGAACAGCCTTAAAATCTTAGAAAAGAAGACGGTAGAAATTTTATTAGGAATTCCCATGGGGGGGACGTTAAGATTCTGGTTTTAAGCTACGTTTATTTTCGTACAACCACTATACGGGTAAGGTACCAACAAGTGTAGATACCAACGTTTTCCTGGGGACAATCGGACAAAGAACAATTGTTAACGTTACGACCAAAATGATCCTCTGTCAGGGCAAGCATTTGGTAACAAAACAACAGAAGGAAAAAAACAAGTGAAGTAAAAATACATTAGATACATTAAATACCAAATGATGACAAACCCAAAGGTGAATGAAAGTAGGCGATGTTCCCGTTTCTGTATTGATTCATAGAATGAACAAGATGGATGAAGTAGAATGCATTCATTATGTCGCACACTATTTGTACGTACTATTATGATTTCAAAACACTGTATTACAAACTTTTGCTTTTTTCCAAGCAGCCTTGTGTCCTTGTGTGTTTATTACTCCGATATGCATTAATTTTTTTAACTCTATAGACAAGTTTTCCTTCCTAGAGTTTCTACGGCATTTTGGTTCATTACACAACGGACAACTCGATTCAGTGCTCCTATCGTTTCTAGACCTCACATACAACAAGGAAGAATTTTCAGCTCAGTGCACGAACTCCCGTAGACACCCGACTGAGTGTATTCCCAAATGTGTTAGTTTCACAGTACTCACGCAACCTTCCCAAATACAAATTTATTAATACTGTTACTAATATATTTATATATACTTTCTCTAAATATTTTTTGATGTGTATTTTATCAAATATTTTT